>OX596260.1:2119868-2507485 GCA_951394255.1 Polyploca ridens
CGTTGCCTGGCGCACATGGTTTACTTTTTGAGACATGGTGAATTTATTTTGAAGTGAACTAAGAGTGAGGGTACCATTTCCTAAACTAAGATTTTTCCGGACTACTAAGCCAAATTCATGACAGTCGCGTGTGCGAATAGCGCTTGTTACTTAATCAATAAAAAAAATATGATTGTTATCTTTTTGATTCAAAAAATCCTGAGAAATTACGACAGAGGGTCTTCCGGAGGATAGTGAGTAGATTTTATTGCCGACATATATTGATTTTCAGATATTTGACTGGCTGAAAGAAAACTGGATTCCGTCTATTATCTCAAATAAAAGTAAAGTTTGATTATATTATAAATAAATCTCTACTATTAAAAGACTGTAACAGAAATGTTCTGTACATTGAAGATACATAAGAAATAATTTAAATATTTTTTATTATTTTCAATAACGATTGTCAGAAAGAGATCTGATATGATTAAATATAATGCGAATTGCAAGGACAATTCTTTGTGAATTGACTAATTTAGACTTACTTGATATAGCACTATCTGTTTGGAACACATCATGAGTGGCGTACTCCAGATCCGAATCCTTGGCGCGGATGGAGACCACATCCTGGGGCTTGAAGATCAGCTTTTCCACCACTGAGTCGACGGCCACCACGCCCTCTTGGTCCACACGGTGGGCCACTTCTAGCACAACCTGGGGAAACGAGGAGAGGTTTCAAGAGACGGTAGGTACAACTGGTTCTTCCGCTTACGGAGCATTCCGACTGGAGAAGTACTTTATAGAATATAGCAGCCAAATAACATTAATGTGGTTGTGTTCCTGTTTTGAGTAAGATCGCCAAAGCTCCAAGAGGAAGTGCTGTGAATGTTGACCCTTAGCGTGGATATCCACCAGTGATGTGTAGCGAGGATTCTGGTTTAGCTGACCAATAGGATCGCTTCATATTCGCATTATAGCTCTAATGAAGCTCCCAGCAAAGCGACACTTTTTAAATCACTTCTTTGGTCTGAAGAGATTTTTGCTTCGGCAACGCACGACTGGGTATCTGGTGTCGCACGAGTCCATATGCTATGGTAACCGCTTACCAGCAGGCGGGTTGTATGCTTAATAGTAAATCAGTTATCTTAATTCCATTTAACTTAGTTCTTTCTCTTTAAAACTAGGTATATACAATGACAAGCGTGCTTTCATAGCAAAAGTTATGTGCATGTGTATTTCTCACACTATTAAGTATTTTCTACTAAACAATTGTAGCGAACAACTACACAACGAAGTTCACACGCCGATAGATAGATGGCGTGCCGACACATTATCCTGCATCGTGCATACATTGCGCATACAAGCCCACTACATCCTGCATCGCGCTTGCAAAGATTTCTCGGCGATCTGCATATATACAACTGTCCGACAAGTACAGTTGGACCGCGGTCCCCAGGCACGATGACCCAGCCTGGCGGAAGATCTTCCCTTTTCAATGGAGGTGTCATCCACCTTGCACCTCCATATTAGTTAATAAATCTCAACTCAGCACACAGTTGCAGATAAACAAATCCAAAATTGTTGACACTTACAATAAATACAGCTTAAATTCTTATCTCTCGTGTTATTCTAAGAACAATACCGTGTTCATAAGACAGTGTTATAAACAATTGTTGTTAAAACGACCGTGTGTACATGTTATTAGGGTTTATTTTCAAGTGTTGGTAATTGTCGAGAGATAATTACATGCAATGGACGCAGCGATAAAGTTTCAGGAAACGAGAAGTTGGTTAATTTGTGACATAATGTTACACTAGGCGTCCACCGCTATTTCATCTGTGTTCTGGGATAAAAAGCCTATGCCTTTCAACTATTTCCTGAAGATAGATTAACAAACACGTGACGGGTCATTATAGGGTACAATATTGACCTTAGTCGCTATCGAGTGTAATTACGTTAGCGTAGAAAACTCATGGTGGAGGTACTGGTAGGATAGTACCAGCGTTGCCAGATTTTTTTTCGGGTAAAGAGGGATTTTCCTACCTCTTGAGCAAAAAAAGCGGGATTCTATCGTCGAAAGCGGGACAAACTAAAAAACTTCCATTTTTTATTTGCTAACATTTAGGTACTTCGACATAGAAACAGTGCAAGTTTGATCAAAATCGGTTCAGTAGTTTTCAAATAATTCAATGAAACGGACCAATGCGTATGACAGCCTGGCTTATTGATACGAACTACGGTCATTACGATGTGGAATCAAACAAAATCGACTTCAAAATACACTAAAAATATGAAATAACGCTAATCTGACAGTTTTGAAGTCACCGTAAGAGCACGATGTATTCAATTGAAAATATTTCGCTTATTTCATAAGTACTTCTTAGAGCATTTTGAAGTCGATAAAAAAATTCTATGCAAACTGTGCTTTCTGTGCAGTGGGAAATTGTAAAGGCACCACGCCTTTACAATTTTCCACTTCTACATCCAACGATGATTTTACCGTCGCTCGAGTGGTCTCCGAAAAGCGGGACTGGGCCTGTCCCGCGAGGGATATTTCATTTTGGGCTAAAAATCGGGACGTCCCTGGCACCGCTGGAACTGGCAACGGACTGGCAACGCTGGATAGTACCTACTTTGTGGTAACGGCCTAGTTTGATACCTTTGTCAACGAATAAAATCTGTCACCAAGCATCTATAGTGAGCTGTACTTGAGAGCAAGATCCTTTCCAGCACGTGTGCCGTGTACCACCATAGATCTCTATGTGTGTCACTAACACGAAGTAAAAAACAATCAATTTCGATACAAGATTAATTGAAACGTACACTTCATTTTGTTTTAAATACAACCAACGCACATATAACAAGTTATATAGTAGTAGTTAGTATGTACACACAGTCAACAATTAACATTTCTTTGTCTGGTTGTCTGGGGGAATCCCCGGAATGTGAACGCATTACCGCAGCGTTAACTCGTGATAAAATTAGAAAGGATACCTCAGTCGGGGAATTCTTAACCAATATGGTAAGAGGGAAATATCATAAAGCGTAATAATTCAATGCTTTAATCTTTATTCTGTGCTTTAATGAAATGAGAGCGTAGAGTTTATTCGCTCAAATAGAGTAGGGGGAAGACTCGACTGGGGAAGTACCTCCACCTTACAGAATACCGCAACCAAATAACTTTATGTTGTGTTCCTGTTAGTAAGGTCGCCAGAGCTCATTGTGGTGGGAGAAGGGTCTGTAACGTGTGAGTTGCAAGCGTCCATATGGCTACGGTAAACGCTTACCGTCAGGCAGGCCGTTTGCTTGTTTGCCACCTATATTGTATAAACACAGATTACAGAATAAGGCAGCAGAAGCGCGCGAAACACGGGAGTGAGGCCAAAAAGAAAATACAAATTGAAAAACACCTGGTAGGTATTTGCTTTTGAATGTGTATTTGCTTTGTTTAACAAAAAACACTTCTTTATTAATAAACTATGGTCTCAGAGTATATAAATACTACGTACAACAGAGAGACAGCGCCCATACTTCAAAAGTTACCACCATAACTCGCGCAAGTACAGCGCCGGTGGCGAGATTGGGGTACTAATTCCTATTCTGGGTTTGTAAGTGACTACAGCAATGTTTGTTTTTCAGTAAATGACAACAGATGACACTGTTGAAAGAATTTAATTTTAAAGAACAATGAGCACATTTGTATTTTTTTTTGTTTTTGTGTAAGAGAGGTAGAGCGTAGCATTTACTATATACTTTTGTTCAAATAAGATAAGAATTCCATACATTAAGTCCTAAACTAATCCAAAGAATTATTATTATGTTATTCAATTCTAAAAATACTGATTTTAAGTTGCATCTTACCCCACGGTTAATTGAGACAATTCCCAAAATACTCTAGCTATTGTTCATCAACAATTAAGAATTTTCACTAATTCTGAATGTTAGCTCATCGTATTTTCTGTAGAAAATAAAAAATATATGTGAAAGAATTATTTTAATACGACAATTACATTCCGAGATATAGAATTTTTAAATGAGCGCGCGACGCGCGATTCAACCTCTCGGTACTCGATGCGGTGACGTCATGTTCCAACGCTCGCTCAGTCCGTCGCGCTCTTTTTCTCTTGAAAAATCTCATTCCTTGGGTTTATAAATTTGAAACTTAGCACTATTACTTATCGTTCAGCAAGTCCAATAAAAGTTGTTTCTTGAAAAATAATCCTCGTCATCCATAATAAATTTATCCGCTTTCTTTTCAGTTTCTTTTATTTATATCCATTCAACAAATGACTACGGAAAACAGACCTAATGCATTGCGTTACGGCTATAGAAGAAATTAAATAAAAGGCATTGGCGTGAAATCTTTAGAATAAGTGCAAATTGAGTTGGTGACCGTAATTTATTTTACAATAGTGAACATGTCATCATATAGTGAGAAGGAACATAATGTACAGATGGAAGAGAAAGAGAGAAAAAAAATATTGTGTTGGTTGATTTTATTTTCTCGCAATCGTAGTGAAAAATAGAATGTTACACACGGCGCTAAAATCCCATTATTACTCTGTTTCTATTTACTCCTCTCTAAAGCTCGGAAGTAGAACTACCTCGTGTATGATGGGTAATTTTAAAAGCTTTTATTACGACTTTTTAGCATTTTTTGCTTTAAGTGCTTTAACCGTGTTGTGTAAACGTTTACTCGATATTCTTATAGTACACTAGCAGCGAAACCCGGCGTTGCTCGGGTTAAAATACATCGCATGTTTAATGGTATAAAAAATATATAAGGATATTTTTTTTTAACATATTATAGATTTCTATTTTCGATATTGAGAGACTTTCCAGAACATTCAAATAGTTTGTTCTTTTTTTTACTCGACTGCAATCACAATTGAACTGACGAAAAGTCCCTGAATTTCGATTTATATACCGAAATTTCCAGTACCAGATCACTCTAGAATATTTAGATGTACATCACTTCGATTTGGTTTTTATAGATCAATAATACCTAACACTCGTACACATTTTGGAACTTTCCAGACCAAACCAAAAATTCTTGATCATAATACATTGCACTCATTTATGAACTTCCCAGATAATTCGGATAATTCCCAGATAAATTTCTAGAACGTTCTCGAACATTCTAACTCGATAATAACAGTTTTGGGACATTTTGGAACTTTCTAGATGAAGCCAGAAATTTGTAGAACTTTCTCAAACATTCTATATCGATTATAATAGTTTGCAATCATTCTAGAATTTTTTAGATCATTCCAGATATTTGTTGAACTTTCTAGAACACTCCAGATAAATTATAACCGTTTTACTCATTTTGGAACTTTCTAGATCATTCAAGAAATTTCTCGAATATTCTAAATCGATCATAATCAATTGCACTAATTTTGTAACTTTCCAGATCATTCGGAAAATTTGTAGAACGTTCTTGAACATTCTAACTCGATAATAACAGTTTTGGACATTTTGGAACTTTCTAGATGAAGCCAGATCAATTATAACCGTTTTACTCATTTTGGAACTTTCTAGATCATTCCAGAAATTTCTCGAACATTCTAAATCGATCATGATTATGATGAGTGCAATTGATTAATTGCACTCATTTTGGAACTTTCCAGGTCATTCGGAAAATTTCTAGAACATTCTCGATCATTCTAAAATGATCATAATAAATTGCACTCATTTTGGAACTTTCCAGATCATTCTGGAAATTTCTAGAACGTTCTCGAACATTCTAACTCGATAATAACAGTTTTGGACATTTTGGAACTTTCTAGATGAAGCCAGAAATTTGTAGAACTTTCTCAAAACATGCTATATCGATTATAATAGTTTGCATTCACTCTAGAATTTTCTAGATTATTCCAGATATTTGTTGAACTTTCTAGAACCCTCCAGATCGATTATAACCGTTTTACACATATTGGAACTTTCCATTCCAGAAATTTTAAGATCTTTTCAGAAGTCCTCATGCGTTAGAAAAGGACAGCAATATATGTTTTAACATTTTCGCCACCCACAACCACCCCCTTCCACCTACCGCGACCAAACTCTCTTACTACCACCTGGAGACCAAGGGGTATTTACCACCCCAACGGGAAGTTGATTGGTGTTGGTGGTGATAGAGAAAACTGCGTATTTACGTACCCACAAAAGCATTTTATATATATTATTAGATTTATTCAATAGTCGTATAGTAGCTACCATTTCTCGTTTATACCACACATGAGTGCAGTAATAGAGTTGTCGATTCCCAAGTTTCATGTTTAAGAAGCTACTATATAGCTGCTACTCTACATTACTATATTAGAGCAAATTCGCCTAGTAAAAGCTGTCTATTTACTGAAAAGTATCTTAATATCTGTAATTGTAATCTAAGCTATTTTGTTGAATAAATTAAACCACTATAACTTTTTCCTTGCACGCAATACATACTTAAATATGCCCATACTAACAAATGTAATAAATGTATGTTTCATATGACATAGATTTCATTTGATATGATAAGGTTTACAACACAAAGTACGACACCGCCCATTATCCTTTAAAAAAATTCGTAATTTGACGCGCGACGCGTAGGCCATCTATGTAAGGTCGTAAGATTTAAGTAAAATTACATAAATTGCAAATATTTAAGATACGAGTTCTACATATGAATTTAATAAATTATTAAACCTCAAATTATATTCCCTTGCAACAAAGCTTCATCAAAAGTGATTTAGTAGCGTTTTGACTAAGAATTAATTCTCAAGCAGTCCAAACGATGTTTGTAGCGACATCTATACGTGTAAATTCTACACTAATTATAAAATGTATGTGATTGACCAGACATGCTATGGTTAAACAAAGCAAATACAAACTGGAAAACGAATACCAGGTATCTGATTTTTTATTTGTATTTGCTTTTTTGGCTTCACTTTCATGTTCCACGCGCTCCATCTGCCTTTTATACTGTAATTTGTGAGTATAAAAAATAATATTATAATGAAACGAAAAGCCAATTTTTATCGCTTATTCATTATGTATACACATAGCGTGAGATCAAGGTCTCGTCCAAATAAATGGTAGGTACCATACATTTATATGTACACACGGCTACAGATCAAGCTATACATTTCTAGTATAAGCTGACCTTCCTTTGTATGGAAATCCTAAGCAATGCGAGATCAGCTTATACTGGAAATGTATAGCTTGATGTGTTGCCGTGTGTACCAGTATAATAATAATTGTAGCTATTAGTCGACGAGACTCCTTGCACACTGATGCACTGAACGTCATGGGGAAAAAACGTGATATTTTATTATTTTTTAAGTCAATATGCCTTAAAATAGAAAAAGGAATGTCATGTTGTTTCTCAATTGTTTCGTTTTTGCCGATAGTACCATCTGTCTATATCTGTACTAATACAATTAAGCTGAAGATTTTTTTTGTATTTTTAACGCTCTAATCTCTGGAACTACCAGTCGGGTTAGAAAAAAAAATCTTGGAAAAAGACTTTGCAAAACAAGTTCAATAACTCTAGAGCAATTAGTGATTTAATCTCAGTATAAGACTTATACTAGTTTGTCGAATTCTCCCTTAAAAATATAATGAAATATCTGTTTCGTCGTGTACACTGCGTTTATTGATCCGACCCTAACCTCCATGGTTTGAGGGTCACGCATACACCGATAACCCGGTAGGACTGTCACACTAATGCACTTTTCCTGTCGTAACAGTAAGACAAAATGCACTTCACGTAATGTAAACATTGACATTAAGATGTTATGTAAAATACTGCAAATAAGTTATTTTCTTAAAGGTTATTCTTAATGTAAATCCTTTTTTTAATTGATAGCAATATTTATAATGGTAATTACATAGTTAAAAATATCAACAAATCATTAAAATGAAAGATTGATTGTTAATAGTTTTTAAATCACATCAATATGCTAAAAGGATGAAGGAGATCTAAGTGAAATTGACTATGTAAGCCACGGCGAAGGTCGTGGATCGAATCTTACGGTGAGCTTGAGGTTCCTTGAAGGAACACATCTTTACAGCCCCGGTTCGAAAACGTTCCTCTCTAGAGATTGAGATAATTTGTAAAATAAAATGTGTTCAAAAACCAACTGGGCGTTTTAGAATCAAATGAATAAACGATAGAACATGGTGCTATGTGGCTAGGTGCTTTATGAAACCAGTTTATTCAAACTGATTTTGTCGCCCGTAGAATCTGCCGCCCGGGGCAGGTGCCCAGATTTGGCCCTAAAATGTCAGTTTAGGGCCAACGCGACTCAGTCGTTTGCCGTCCGCGGAACAGAGGGCCTACTACGAAAAACGATACAAGATAGTCCGATCATCGTTGTCAATCAGTCAGCCAATAGAATTGCATAAAATTTACGTCTCGTCATTTTTGCTTCCATTGGTTAATATTTGACAACGATGATCGGACTATCGTGTATCGTTTTTCGTAGTAGACCCTCAGTTCGTTCGATTATTGTTTTTTTTTTCTTCTATGTGTACATTGTACGCACATACAATTAAATAATAAATTAAATACATTGTGGCACTTTGGAGTTCGATCGATTTTAAACAAATAGCGGTACTGTTGACTTGTATGAAGAAGTTTTATGCAAAATGTTCCAGTGGGCCTATCCTTAGTTTTGAAATCATAGCATAGCGTTATTTTTTTTAAAAATAACAGCCATGTTTTTCAGTGGATGTCGAATGCGACATAAATAACAGGGGCCTGTGAAACACATCATTGCATGAATCATCACGTGTGGTTTCAATACATCCGGATTGAACATCCTTTATCAAATGATTCTATATTTATATTGTATTTAGTTTTAAATATAGTTCTTCAATATACGAATATTAATAAATAACAACAATAAAATCTTTATCTATATATAGAGTGCGAATCTCCGGGTTTACTGTACCGATTCAAAAAAATATTTCACTGATAGGAAGCCACAGTATTCCTGCTATAGGCAACTTTTATACCCGGAACGCGGGTGAAGCCGAGGGGGATAGCTAGTCTGAATAAACAGGGTTATAGGTAAAACACTAACAACCTTGTAGGACTGTATTACTAATTAGCTGTCCCTCGCGGTTTCCCGCGTTTCCGGGATAAAAAGTAGCCTATGTCCCTCTCCATACCATAGGCTATCTGCGTGCCATATTTCATGATGATCCGTTGAGTAGTTGAGGCGTGAAGGCGTAACAAACAAACACACTTTCGCATTTATAATATTTAGTTTTTAATTTAGTATTTTTTTATACTACTTAGGTAGCAAACAAGCATACGGCCCGCCTGATGGTAAGCGGTTACCGCAGCCTATGGACACTTGCAACACTAGGGGTGTTACTCGCGCGTTGCCGTCCTAAAATTACATTATATTCTAAAAAAACACTTCAATCTCTCAACTCTCAACAATCTCTCCACCATAGGTATTTTATTCTAAAATAGTGCTTTATTTTAAATAAGTGTTAAGGAACATGCAAGCTTTAATCTGTAGATTATTGCTCCACTCTTGACACAGTGTTTAAGAGCACTCAATATTTTTTTCTTGCGTATGGAAATTTTCATGTGTAACGTCAGTTAGATTAGATATTTCATACAAATAACTGGGGAAATAAATCAATTTCCAACTATTTTTGTTCGATGTTTTAGAATGCTAAAGAAACTAGAACGTTTTTCCATTACAATAAAGTTTATATATGTTAAATGAATGGTAAATTGTGTTATGGTACAAATGGACTTTATTCCATACCTTTAAGATTTATTTATTCTTGACACTCTTATATGTTAAACAGAAATTTAAACAATGGACAAGGTACAAGGACATACAAGCAAAGAAACAGTGATTTTATAACTTTTATAGCTCCATTTGAGGTTGATTTTCCAAAAAAACATACACAAAATAAAAACAATAAAACTAGTAATATTATAATTGTGATAGTTAATATGGATGCTTGTTACTTGATCACAACTTCTGAAAGGATTTGGATGAAATAAGAAAAACCGGCCAAGTACGAGTCGGACTCGCACGTGGAGGGTTCCGTAGAATAATAATGTTACCTTACTCAAATTGACTGAAATGAATATTAGGCGCAACAAAAAAAAAACAACAAAAGAAGACGTTTCTTGTATGGGGACCCCCTTTTTTATTATTTGTTGTTATAGCGGCAATAGAAATACATACATATTATATCAAAATTTCAAGTGTCTACCTATTACGGTTCATGAGACAGACAGACAGACAGACAGACAGACAGACAGACAGACAGACAGACGGACGGACGGACGGACAGCGGAGTATTATGAATAGGGTCCCGTTTGGCACCCTTTGGGTACGGGACCCTAAAAAAGAACATTTATATAGACGGATAAAATAAAAGTTTTTAAAAATAATAGCAAAATAGTTTTGTAAGCTTGCATTAATTAGTGAGAAATGCCATTAATAAAATACGGTTCGCAATCCGGTATAAAAATACACGTTGGGGAACCTACATTAAATTATCATAAGTTAAAATAATCTAAACATTCTAATCAGGAAGGTGAGTCAAAGGTCAAAATCTGGAGATTCCAAGCTCTAACAAGTATCTTAATATATAAAATGATAAACTGATTGTTGATATATCAGCCCACAGCCCAAACCGCTGGACCTAGAGATTTGAAATTTTGCACAAAGATACCTTATACAGAGGAAGCATCCACTAAGGAAGGATTTTTGGAAATTCCACCCCTAAGAGGGTAAAATAGGGGATGACAGTTTGTATGCAAGTCCGTCAGTTTTGAAGTTAGGATCTTCATATTTTGTGTTTAGGCTGACGATTGAAAATTAATGTGTAGTTATCTCAGCGTTTGTGATAATTCCACCACCGAAGGGAGGAAAAGGGGGATGAAGTTGGGTATGCAAGTCCTTCAATTTCAAAATAAACTTCACTAAATGTATTATTATACGGTGTAGGCATCGACTAATGAAGAATTTTTGGAAATTCCATCCCTAAGGGGGTAAAATAAGGGATGAAAGTTTGTATGCAAGTTCGTCAGTTTTGAAGTAAGGATCTTCAAATTTTGTGTTTAGGCTGACAATTGAAAATTAATGTATAGATATCTCAGCGTTTGTGATAATTCCACCATCGAAGGGAGGAAAAGGGGGATGAAGTTGTGTATGCAAGTCCTTCAATTTCAAAGTAAACTTCACTAAATGTATTATTATACGGTGTAGGCATCGACTAAGGAAGATTTTTTGGAAATTCCACCCCTAACAGGCTAAAATAAGGGATGAAAGTTTGTATGCAAGTCGGTCAGTTTTGAAGTTAGGGTCTTCAAATTTTGTGTTTAGGCTGACGGTTGAAAATTGATATATAGTTATCTCAGCATTTGTGATAATTCCACCACCGAAGGGAGGAAAAGGGGGATGAATTTGTGTATGCAAGTCCTTCAATTTCAAAGTAAACTTCACTAAATGTATTATTATACGGTGTAGGCATCCACTAAGGAAGGATTTATGGAAATTCCACCCCTAAGGGGGTAAAATAAGGGATGAAAGTTTGTATGTGTAGAGCCATTTTATGTATAGTTATCTCAGCGTTTGTAATAATCCCACCACCGAAGGGAGGAAAAGGGGGATGAAGTTGTGTATGGAAGTCCTTCAATTTCAGAGTAAACTTCACTAAATGTACTATTATACGGTGTAGGTATCCACTAAGGAAGGATTTTTGGAAATTCCACCCCTAAGAGGGTAAAATAGGGGATGACAGTTTGTATGCAAGTCCGTCAGTTTTGAAGTTAGGATATTCAAATTTTGTGTTTAGGCTAACGATTAAAAATTTATGTATAGTTATCTCAGCGTTTGTAATAATCCCACCACCGAAGGGAGGAAAAGGGGGATGAAGTTGTGTATGGAAGTCCTTCAATTTCAGAGTAAACTTCACTAAATGTACTATTATACGGTGTAGGCATCCACTAAGGATTTTTGGAAATTCTACCCCTAAGGTGGCAAAATAAGGGATAAAAGTTTGTATGCAATTCCGTCAGTTATGTAGTCAAGATCTTCAAATTTTGTGTTTAGGCTGACGATTCAAAATTAATTTATAGGTGTCTTAGCGTTTTTGATAATTCCACACCCGAGCGGTGAAAAGGGAGCTAAAGTTATGTATCGAAGTACTTCATTTTCAAAGTAAACTTCATTAAATTTACTATGAACGTATATCTAAACTAATAGTATGGGACGAAATAACGATGGCGCACAAAAGAGGAGTTGAAGCCTTGAAAAGGAGTTTGCAGGACATACGCAATACTAAAAATATAATGGGTTGTGTAACGGTGTTGCTGGCCGGTGATTTTCGCCAGACTTTACCGATAGTGCCCAAAGGAACGCGCGCAGATGAGATCAAAGCATGCATCAAGAGATCTGTCTTATGGCCTTCAATTTACGTGCTGAAGCTTACTCGAAACATGAGAGTATATCTCTCTTCTCCTAAAAAACGGGAACGGAAACTTTCCACAAATAGATGGGCTGATACAAATACCAGATGAGTTATGTACTGAGTACTGTGGTATCAACAGTTGAGGAACTTATGGACAAAATTTATCCTAATGTTAAAAATATTAACAATATTAACACAAACCGATGGAGTGGTTATGCGAGAGCTATTTTGGCTCCCAAAAACGACCAAGCCGCTGCCATCAACGAAATGTTGATAAATTAATTCGAAGGTGATGAAATAGTTTATAATTCTGTTGACACCATGGTCAATATGGAGTAAACTATCCTGTTGAATTTTTAAACTCTCTAAATCCGCCGGGTCTTTCGTGTCATAGGCTTATGTTGCGTGTAGGTGCCCCTGTCATGTTGCTTAGAAATATACGGCCTCCAAAATTGTGCAATGGAACTAGACTCCAAGTAACAGCTCTCCGCCGCAATGTTATTGAGCCCAAAATACTAACTGGATCTGCCTGGATCAATGGTATACGTGGCACGAATTCTGTCTCCGTGCCGCATATACCATTGATTCCAAATGACCTTCCGTTTGAATTTAAAAGATTGCAGTTCCCAATCAAGGTTTGTTTCGCGATGACTATTAAAAAATCACAGCGACAAACTCTGAAATATGATGGAGTTGATTTGCGGTAGGACTGTTACTCCCACGGCCAGTTTTATGTGGCATGCTTACCTACGTGTGAGCTCTCAATCTACCTGAACTTTTGTTAAATATCACACTTAGTTGCGGGCAATAGCCATGAATAATGCTCTATATTATTACAATGATTTATATCTAGAAAAAAGAAATACTCTACGCGGACGAAGTCGCGGGCACAAGCTAGTTATCTATAAAGATATAAGAAAAAAGTGAAAATTTAAACAATTATTGTATTAACTATTTTTACGCCCGCAGTTATTCGCTCACCCTTATTTTACTTCCTTAGATTTTAAAAACTCAACCGAATTTTGGAAATCTTTCTTGGATGTATTTAGGGTTCCGTGCCCGAAGGGTGCCAAACGGGACTTACTTACAGGCGATTACTAAGACTCCGCTGTCCCTCCGCCCGTCTGTCAGTGGGCTGTACATAGTGTTGTGCAAAGTGTGAACAGTTACCATATAGATGAATTCACAGATACATCGTATACTAGTTGATTTACAGTCAGACAAAATATCGATATGGATTCCTTTTGATTTGTTCTCGGTAAAAGTATCGATAAAATCGAGAAATTGACATTCATTATATGTATGTATTTTAGTCGTTCAAACTATGCGTCGTACGCGCACTTCGTTTCAAGGCATTTAACCGTACCCGTGCTCACAGACCGTATTCAAGTGCAGACGCTCTATAATATTCTAACTCTATGGGGCTGTGTCTCAAGAACCATAATAGGTAGATAGCTGAATTTTTCGCTGCCGCTATAACTATAATAATAATGAAACAATGGCCCTGATTCTGTTGTTCACAACTAAACTAATTTTAATTTCACATGTCTTTTTCTAACAAAGAACATAAGAAAAGGATGTAAGAATTTTAGTCCTTTCATATTAGTCTAATGCTTGTTTTCAATATAAATTTAGTCGCCATCTATCGCGGTTACGCCTAAATACACGCAAAATAAGACGGCAAAAATTAATTTGACTTAAAATATGTTCTATCCTTTTTCAACAATCTTCGTAAGAAAGAGATGAGATGTGACTAAAATAAGTTTAGTGCGATTTACAACAGAATCGGCACCATTATTTTACTAACTAGCTTTACGCCCCGCAGTTACGCTCTAACCCTTATTTTACTTCCTTAGATTCTCAAAACTCAACCCAATTTTGCCATCACTGCGGCTGCGGTATTCTGTAAGGTGGAGGTACTTCTCCAGTCAAGCTGCTCTTTGAGCGAATAAACGCTACGCTCTACCTCTCTTACCGTTATAAGGAACCTGTGCAAGTTTTTGAGCTGTGTGCAATCAATAAGTTTCTCCTTCTAAATAAGATTAGCAAGATATCTGTGAAATGCTTTATAACGGTCTATAATCTGATTGGGTACATTTTACTACCACCGTAGCTACACTGAAAAAAAGAATCTACAAAACTAATTATGTAAGTTGACGTTTTGTTGTAGGGAAACTAACTTTAGTTACATTTAATCAAATAATTTTGTAACGAACCAAAACTAGTTTTGTTTCTGGTAAGTTTTAGTTCTGTTTAGGTTATTTGTCGTCAAATTTTGTGTTACTGTTGAATAAAATTTTGTAGTCCATTTTTTCAGTGTAGCACGCAAAAATAAGAAATTATGACTTAAAAAATTCCCGTGACGTAACCAAGTTATGATACCACGTCACCTCATAGACAACGTCAAAACAATGGCGAAAAGTAAAAAATACAGAAGTAACGCACGATAACTACAATAGTGAATAAATCTCGCATCTTGCGTCACAGTCTCTCGGAAGCCATGTATTTTTATGATAACTAATACAATTTACGATCTACGGTAGACACTTTCTATGAGTCTGTACCTTTACCATGAGTTTTCTACACTAATATAATCTACAATCGCTATCGACTACGGTGAAACATTTTGTATGAAATGCTTCCAATAGTATCCACTAGAGGCGGTGCTTGTTATACAAAATATTCACCGTAGTCGCTAGCGTGTGTAGATTACGTTAGTGTAGAAAACTCATGGTAGAGGTACTGTACTCTGTACATAGGTACTAGTTTTCTATACTATAATATTATAGAGGTAATGTTTGTTAGTTTGGATGTAGGAGGTAAACTCAGGAACTACCGATTCGATTCAAAAAAATCTTGCAATATCTACATTATCCCAGAGTTTACTTTTCATAACTAGAACGCAGATAAAACCACACGGACAGCTAGTGTAAAATATTAAGCAAAGTAAAAAAATTGTGGCTTTCTATTAAGGGGACATGCATAAACCACGTCAGACTGATAGGGGCAATGCGGATGCAATTTTATGACGTAGTTAAGTTACAAGTATGAATGAGACCTCCTTTCTATTTTATAGTTCAGTTATGTAATCGATTGAAGATGATTCATACATACGTTAACATATTTCTTTAAGTTATTTTTGGTTATAAATATCCATCTCTTTAGAACATGACATTGATTTTAAAATCAAAGGTATTTGAACAGTGCATTCTGCCAATGACGACGAATGTCGCTGAAACGTAGTTTTTGACATATGACCTGATCGACAAGTTTAAAATCGCTCAGCGGGCAAA
Source organism: Polyploca ridens (assembly GCA_951394255.1). Taxonomy (NCBI): domain Eukaryota; kingdom Metazoa; phylum Arthropoda; class Insecta; order Lepidoptera; family Drepanidae; genus Polyploca; species Polyploca ridens. The sequence goes on from OX596260.1 coordinate 2,135,576, forward strand.
GAAAATGGCTCAGGGTTTATCTTAAGGACTGAGTAACTAAACGACATAGCTCTGAGAATAAGCAAGCTGAAGTGGCACTGGGCCGATGGCAAGGTAAGCAAAGTGTATGGAATTTCTTTGATGGCGCCCAAATGTAACTTTAAGGTCGAGGACGCGAGAATCCCCATATTCGATTAACCAAAATCGATATTCGATTGTATGCGACGAATGCATCAGTTAAGGTTGCAGGAGCAGCTACTCGGAGGGGCGTGCCCTTTGAGATATTCGGTACGTGTTGACCATTTGAGAGCTTTTCCCATCCCATCAGTTATCAGATCTTGGACCAGTAGTCTGCTTACCACATGTTTAATTTCACATTGTTTTTTTTACGATGTTAGCTCAGTGGTAGGAACGTACGAAGCCGAAGATTTTGGATTCGAAATCCATAATTATCTCGCGCAAGAAATCATCGCGAGGAAATAATAGAACGGTGCAGATTGTAGGCTGGCTACCATCTTCGCGAAACTACGGGGGCTTTCCAGACCTGTATTTGAAAGCTACTTTACTTCTAGGTTTCGTATGCTTACCACCTCTGGCCACAATATGGGCCGCATGATGGTAACACTGCAACACGGGCGCGTTGCCGACCCTGCAAAAATCTCTCCGTAAAGGTGGTATGAAGTCTAGTCGAGAAGAGCCTACAGCTCTTCTTCACGAAGGTAAGGCGACCTGATTCACCACCACATGTTATTTAGCTGCGATCAAGCCTATACTAGTGGACTCACCTCAAACTGCGAGCTGAAAGTCTTGAAGACGCCCTCCCAGAGGCTGCCTGACTGCGTGAGCACCTGCACGGTTTCGCCGACGTGTGACGTCGCCGCGTGCATGAAGTGCGCGTTGTTGTACACGCCTTCGGCCACCACGCGGCCTCGTGGTGACCTGGTGGAAACATACTGCTATTAAGGGTTGCACTTATGGTCCAAGAGCTGGTAGACATTATTGGGAAGGTATTTGAGGCACTGTGCACAATTTTTCAATACTTAGGAAAAAAGCTTTAAACAAAAATAAAATGGTACCTAATTGAGGCACTGAAGTATACTTTTTCGTTTTCTTTGCAAAATAATTTTGCAAACATCTGTCAAAGTTTGCCACGCAACCCTCCAACCAGGTCTGCACTTTCGTATTCAGGTATAAGTTGAAGAAGTTTTGAATAGTTTTTCAGTGACTCAAATTCCTTACCAAAATTGTCTAACAGCTCTCCGGCTATAAAGATCCTAGCATATGGATGTCTAAGGTACAAATAAAAGAGACACAAAACGGCCATTTTGCGGAATCTGTAAACAATAAACATACTTCTTTCAATGGCTGTTTGTGAAGTCTTATTACATACTAGTTTTCGCAGCAGTTTCGTCCGTGTTCCCGAGGGGCATATTGTTTTTCCGGGACAAAAAGTATATTATGTTATTTCAGAGTGTGATCTATCTATGTGCCAAGTTTCGTCCAAATCCGTTCATTAGTTTTTGCGTTAAAGAGTAACAAATATACATACATCCATCCCCACAATATAGTAGTATGGTATAAGATTGACGAGAAAGGTCTAGGTCGATCTGTCGATACCTTCCTTAAATCCTTTGTTTTCGACTATGGGCCGTTCGAGTGGGTAATTCGTCAATATAGACAATCGACGACGTAATCCGACATTGGTCAATGTCGAAACAATATTATGATCGGTTAGGGTCAACGTCCTGTTATCGATGAATCTTATCACAGTCACATTTTCATCATTTCCATATAGGTTTTTGTCCTCTGGCTGACTACATTCATGACTAACCCCATTTTGCAAAGCGTGATCAATTTTGAATGTGTCTACATAAAACTAATTATTGCATACTAGCTGTCCCCCGCGGTTTCACTCCCATTCCCGGGATAAAAAGGAGCCTATGTCCTTCTCCATACCTTAGGCTATCTGCATGCCAAATTGAACGGAGATCGGTTGAGTAGTTAAGGCGTGAAAGCGTAACAAACAAACACACTCGCATTTATAATATTAATATATTAAGTAATGATTAATTTAACACAGAATTGAATAACTTTACAAAAAATTACCTAAAATGTTAACATTTTGATGTCTTTTGACAGGAAATGCTCGTAATTATATCAGACATATGAAACTTCCGAAGCAAATTTTCATACATCGTTATATAAATTAAACTAACTTCAGTCGCCACTTAAATCTATCTAGTAAGGTATCGATAGCCACATCCTGAACATTGGTAAAAGCATTCGGGGTAATCCCAAATGCAATATTATGGTGCCTTCTCACGGCGCGTTGTAGCCCGAGCCGCGCCGCGCCGCGCCGCGCCCCGCGCCGTGTGAAGGCAACGGCTCGGCGCGACTTGGGCATGCGCGTCCAATGCTCGGCGCGACTCGGCTTGGCGCGTCCAATTTGGTCGCTTCACACGGCGCGTGGTGGGACGAGCCGCGCCGCGCCGCGCCGCGCCTCGCGCCGTGTGAAGGCAATGCTCGGCGCGACTTGGGCTGGCGCGTCCGATCCGCTAAATGTCGGTAACTTCAAAGGCGCGGCGCGGGCAGGGCTGGATTTCGTAGTATAATAAATATAAATATAGTACTTATGTAGTATCGTAATGCCAGGATACTTACTACCTACGAGAAAATACCATAATTTTACCTTCAGGTCGATTAATTCTGTTATTTGTTGAAATAAATTAAAAATATTACTTTAATTATGAAATAAAGTTGTAATAGTTGTTTTAGTTGTAGTAAATCGGCCTATTTACTCCTGATTCTTTCATGCGATGCTGTGAAAGAAAGTAAATTTAATTTGTATTGAATGTATTCCATCTGACGACATGCTATGTCGTGTCAATGCCAAAGACGAAGTTTCAATTGACGGATTGGCTGAGATAAACATCTACTTGCCTAAATTTGGTCAATTTGTACCTACAATAACAATAAAACTAAAATGTCCTTACAAATACATTTTTATTTCAGTTAAATAACAAAATGGACGATAAGCAAAATGCAGTATTATTTTCGACAAGTACCTAGTATAATTTTATTTTCCATATAAGTACAATAATATTTTGAGGGTCTGAATGCAGCCCTGGGCGCGGGCGCGCGCGTGGTTGGCTCGGTTTTGTGCGGAGTTGTGTGTGCGTTTGAACACGTTCATTTCATCTCGAAGCGTTCGAACGTGAGGTACTCTGCGAGCTTGAATATGGAGTGGTCGAATGACACGATTGCCGAATTTTTACATTATTACGAGAACGAACCATCTTTGTTGAACTCGAAAAATGCGGAGCACAAAAATAAGAATGACCAGCACGATGCCTGGATCAGAATAGTTTAGTTAAGGACAAAAAAACCCGACTGCGTAAAACAAAAAATAACTGAATAGAGTATAACAGCTTGCAATTTGAAAATAAAGTATTATATTAAAGTAATTAATTATAGTAACAGCAATTTTGAAAATATGGTATTATAATATATATATATACAGGGTGTTGTTTTGGTCGGCGACAAGCGACCCAGGAGCGGTAGTACAAAATATATATCCCCCAAAAATGGACTTAATTCCATTAAATACTTAACAGTATTATATGTTGAGAAATACCTTATTCAATTTGAAATAAAATTACTGCAAAGTATGGTTACTAGGCACGTGCACAGACTAGAGCTAGGCACAAGCCGCCATCGCCCCACCCCTTTACTCCCTCGTACTCCCGTTGAGTATTATGAGTACTTTAGCTTATTACATGATTTTCAAAATTTTTATTATTTTATTTTTATTATAAAAAAAAAGTATTTTTTAAATATTTTTTTTAGCACCAGTATCATTTGTATTATCGACCCTGAGTCGCTCGTCGCTGACCAAAACAACGACCTGTATATGTATGGAATGGGCTGTTTACAAGCTTTCATTTGATACCCATATTTTTGTAATAACGACATTTTTGTTTTAATTCCCCTCTGTTTTTATTCGAAGACGCCATATAAAAATAATATAACCTATGTTACTCCCATAGTTAAGACGAATCTAACGACACCTCATGTTTAACTCCATCAAGCCGTTTAGGCTGCAGAGCATGCCAAAGAAAGACATACATACACTCGAAAAACATAACCCTCCTCCCGGTTCAGTCGGGTAAAAATAGAAATTGTTATTTAAGGGGGCCAACGCAACTTCAACGCAAGCATAGCCTAAAAGCTTGTACCTTTCATCCAACATAATGTTTGACTTCGAAAAAAGAGAGACAGTATCAGGAGCCGTCGGTTATCAGTCGGTAAATTCCGCTTATCACTCGCGGCCGCTTCGCTAGGTCGTCATTCATGATTTCGCATATCATAAAATTTGTTCCAGGAGTATACTTCTTGTGAAACAATCTTACAAGTTTGTGAAAAAAAGTTAGTTATTTAGAATCTCCAATATATTTGCAAGCCTGGTATCTAGATATTTCGTTACTTTTTCAATTTATAAGTACATTAGATATGGCCAAAGTTCAGGTAAAAATTGTGCAAAAACGCTGTTTTTCGGAGGCTTTTACTGAATTTCTTTCACACTTTTTTTTATTTTTGCCTAGATACACGGCTAGATATAGTGCACAAGATACCAATTTGTTTAAAACATCTAACGAAAAATGTTTAACAACGCCATCATCAGTACAAAGCTTTTGTATGAAAAGTATGGGCGGATTGACTGCTCTTAATTGTCGTTTTAAATTTCTCCATGGCTGGACGTGCGACATTGTGCGTTGCGTGTCTCGATATGCGGCAAATTCCAATCAAACGAGCGCCGCGCCGCGCCGCGCCCGTGAGAAGGGGTGACTCGGGCTCGCGCGTGGCGCGTGCTTGCTCGTAGAAATCGGCGCGGCGCGGCGCGGCTCGGCCTACGACGCGCCGTGAGAAGCCACCATTATACAGTGACAATTAATAGTTATACCTCCGTGCGGTTAAGATAATTTCGTTACAGGAAAACAAAATGGAAAGATTCTTACAATGATGAATAAACTCGTAGTTATATCCTTGACCCTCGGCAAGGTTAACCACCTTACCAGATATCGTATGTGTATAATCATAATACATATAATAAGTAATTCGAATCTGTACAAAACTTGTTTATCTTTCTGAAGGAATTGCATTATTGTATGATCTAATTTATCTGTTTTAAATCTAACTATTGTATTCGAATGGCCCTCAGAGCAATAAACTATGCTCTGATGGTTCATCCCTATCACCGGGATAAAAAGTAACTTGGCCATCTCCAGGGTCTATCTAAGCTGTCCCTTTGCCAATCATCAAAATCAGTTAGGTCAGGGTTCCCAAAGTATGCGCCGTGGCACTCTGGTGCGTAGAAAGCAATAAGGGGCGTCGTGAGCCGCTCCAGTTTCATTTAGTATCATTGTACCCTATTTCGACTAACTAGGGAGATAAAATACTAAACCTGAGAGAGCGTCGCAAAGTGAAAAAGTTTGGGAGCCCCTGAGTTACGTAGTTTAGGCAAAAGCGTAACAGATACTCACTTTTGCTTATATAACTATAAAGGAGACTTACATGGTGCTTAAAAAAGGGTGCAAAAAATGTTAAAGCATTTGTGATTTTAAAAAATCCTCAAGTGTTGAATAGAAATGAAGTGTAGTGGTTTCTTCAAATGTCATTGAATATTTATCCTTACATCTTTACGAACAAAGTCAAGGACGTTTGCTTACCTACTTTCGTATAAACTTAATGCAAATGTTTTACCATCATGCAATCGTAATAACATCAGAAACTTGAGGAAACGACAGGAATTCTGAGAAAATGGAGTTCATATGAGTATTAAACTCTTGGAATAGATAAACTGATGATCTACTGGGAAAATTCATACCTACTTAAATAAGTGTTTTGTTAAAAAAAAAATTAAACCAAACTTTTTTTGTTGCCTGTACTTGCATTTTCAAAATCAAATCAAAATCATAAAGTCTATTATTCAGTTTAGGCCCTGGTAAGGCACTTATGAACGTTAAGTTGGTACATACAGTTGAATTTATCACCGGTTCGGAATACACACAAGCTGAGAAGTTGAAGAAGAATCTGTCTTCCAATATACTAAAGTAAACCACATATCAAGTCAATCCGACCACTGAAGTGTGTGAAATTCGACTTGCAAGATTCCACCCGAGCATAGTTACATACATTGCAAGTTAAATAAAAGCTTGTAAAAAGGCAATCAATTTAATTATTAACCATTTATTGAAAACGATGAGTTCATAAATTAAACTAACTATAAAATCTAGTGAATTTGTATCAACTAAAATGCATTACCAAATTGAATCAAACATGGCAAAAAGATAGATTGAAGCATAGATAAAGATTTACTTAGTTTCTTTTCGTGAAAACGAGGGCAGAACCTAGTCTTTAATAAATATCAAATTTGTAATGCAAATATATTCTGTGATATCTCAAGACAGGAAAGTGCAGCTACCACGTTTGGGGTTCACCTTGGTAATAATTTACAGTTATAATAATAATTATAATCTGTTGAATTTATGCAGTATGAAGGCTCTTACTGGCTCTTATGGATTTGAGGAGAACTGCGCTTTGGAGAGAATTTAATAATTAATAATGACTCCATATTGTTCAGTTATTAAAAACCTTTTAACTTATCATACATGACATTAGTTTTGATTTGAGATATTTGTACATTGCTTCATCCTGTTTTAATTATTCATGAAATTATTAAAATGCAGATTTTTGAATCTAACAACCGCTATATGGGGCTATCTGCCCTACCCATTATATTTTGGTCTCTGTCACTTATCTGTCATTATGCATGTTGCACATTACACAGTACAAGGAAGGATAATATTATTTTAAAATTGTTACAATAAGTGGAAAGAAGGAAGGAAATGTATAGAGGAAACATTTAAATGATTAATAAGGCAAATTAGTCATGAGTATTGTAGAATACATATAATATGAATAAAGAAAGACTTTGTTATCAAGACAGTAAAAAGCGCAACCTGTAAAACCTCTCAAGTTCAGTGGCAATCAAAATATTCTCTGAAATTGCACTATTTTATTTCAAATAAAGCCAGCCAAGTGCCAGTAGTTCACCTTTCTTGGATATATATTTCTTTCTGTGGGCCATAACTTTTGTAAAACACCAGACTGCATAACTGAGTTTGATGGTGAATGAATTTTGATGATTTTGAAAAAACTGTGCTTGTTAGATATATTATCTATATCAGCCTGTTTTGCAATTTTTTTTTTTATCTTCAATAAGGTTGTGTTAGCAATATTTAAAACTATTACAAATCAATAGCATTAGTGGTTGCTGAATTAAACTGCTGAGATAGACGGATGGAATGACACCATGATGGTTCTTTTTTTAACTCTAAAAATGAAAATATTTTTCATTTTGCAAGATTGACCTTTTATGAGATTTTTTGCCTGAATTTAGTTTTGTTGCCAAAGTGTTCTTATATCAAACTCAACATACATTTCACAGAATTAACAGGATGTTCATTCATACACACAAATGTTTATTACGGGTCACCCACAACAACCCGTGAAATGTTCAAATGTTAAGCCTACAATGACGATGATATTACTAGGAATTTAATATTTGTGGATTATTTTACCCAATTCCAATATTAAAATCCCAAAAAATATTGAATATAGTTCATACATGTACTCTATATCTTTAGCCTATGCATGCCATGACTGTATATCTCATATTGAATAGGACAATCATTTTCAAGTGCACTACCCATTGTTAGATATCCATTATAAATTAAGTTTAATATACCTTCATAGATTTGAACTACAATAGATCAGGAGTAACTAAAACATGTAAATGGTTTTAAAACATTAGAAATAAAAAGATATGTGCACATGCAAATATTGTTTTAGCATGCTTGTGCTTGTATCCTGAAGGTGGTAGCCAGCCAGACATGCACTAAAAGGCTTAAACATTGACATAAAAGACTAATCAGGTCCAACCATATCAAAGCCAAGAAAAAAGATGCACAATACAAATGTAAGTCTGTATTGACACCCACCACAATGTCTTTTAGTAAGACACACTGCAAAAACATAGCAATGATGTAGCTTAAGACCACCAATGAGCAGGGGAATATAACACGCCTAGGTGGTATATATTAAACCTGGATCAGAGAACCTAAAACTTAAACAGTTTTAAATTAGGCTGCTTTGCATTCACTGAAACATAATCACACCACAGCCAAATTATATCCCATTAAAGATTGAAAAGCTGATTTCAAAAGTGGGAAAAAATTATTTGTTGTTGGTAGCCTTTTTTCGATGGAATTTCAACATCGGACAATTAACCCAAAGAAGCGCAATGACATTTGATTTTGCTTGCAATCTATTCTGGCAAATTCCCACCATCGAAAATGCGCTCTGATTGCATAAGTTAAGGACACATGTGCTCTGATTGGCCAAGAATACATGATGCAGTGATTGCTCCTTACTGTTCAAAATCAGTGACAAATTACCGACTAGTTTTGGAATCGCATTGCTCGGTATTACTACTCTAAAGGGATTGTTCCTCGATGAATTTCAATATGATACTAGAGTGGAACATGAAATTCAACTCAAATGTTCTTATTTGACTCTTGAACTGCACACAAACGGGTTCCAAAATAAAACTTTCTATAAAAAATATTACATCATCACCGACTTCAATCATTTTCTGTAATTTCTATGAAAAATATGTCAATTTATATTAATAGATGTGATATCGGAGTACCCCATAAACAGAATAATTCAATGTTCAGTTCATAAGCAAAAAATCCACAGCATTGAATACAAACAAAAATGTAATTTCACTTATCCACAAATGTGATAATACACATTCCATTGTATTGTATTAGAAAATGTCAAAGTTCCCAAATGTTGACCGAGACCACGCACAAATTAAAATAAAAGAAAGCATTCTAATTAAGAACTTTGGACCATTGCCAGACATTACCTCTATACTCTAAGAGGCAAATCAGTGAAAGTGAATAATGAACAATATTTAACTTACTTCCGGTTGATTACAGCAAGTACTAGAGGCACCACATACATAAATGAAATGCCTTCATTACATTAAACAGGTTAATAAACATGTTATGTGCAAAACACATGTATTTAGTACACTTTCATGCGTGGTGCTGCTTGCAAGCCGTGCACGGGGATCAGCTGGTCGACGCGGCTATATTAATCGTCATGAGTACGCAACAAAAGTAGGACAGACATCTAGACTAGTGTCCCGACGCGCCGTGCCGCGCATGCCGCGGCACTCACTCACAACACACGGCCCATCAAACCATTTCATATTTTGTTTACACTCGCGCGATCCTCACGATCCATCAACCCCAAAAAACTGTCAACGTGACAACGGAAAATTCGCAATGCACGACACACGGGCAAGCCCCAATAACAAAGACGTGACATCCCGATGCAGAAAGTTAGTGGATGGATAGTTACCTCGGCGGTCCTTGGCGATTTTTGCGTTTGTTGTTCATGTCTCCTTCGCCCGACTGCCCCGGCGGGTAGGCACCTTCTCGTCTGCGCGTAGGGACCGGAATTTTGGCTAATTATCCTTCTTTCTTTTACAACACAGTCCTTTCAACTTTCGCGGATGCACAAAACTGCAGTTGATACTAGGAGTTAGCACTCGGAATGCGACAACAGGGATGCATCGATTCCACTAAAGTTGTTTGACATTTGCCAACAAATATAAATTGAAATATATTTGGGTACAAAATCGCAGTTCGTTTTGTTCTCGGGAACTAATCCCGGAAAATAAACGGGTTGGCAAATTTCTCGTGCCTGCAATCAGCGCAGGAATACAACATGGCGCTGTGACGTATTCATTAGGCGAATTGCAAAATTACAAGAACGCTATCAATCACAATAAAATCACAATACACCAATCACTAAATATATCAGTCAATTTTTGAGTTAGTTTTTCAATAAATATTGAAATACAATAAATAGAAATAACAAATAAGGTCAGCGTTTGACCGACTTCCCACTTTAGAACTTTCAATATGGCGCAAGGTATTTGACTTTTAGTGCTGCCGGTAATCAAATTTATTACCATAGACAATTTGAATAGCTATCTGAGTACAGTCATCCAAAGAATCTTCTTCTGACTTTTTGTCGGGAACTTGCAGAATGACGTTGCGTAATAATCATAAATTCATGAATTTTGTGCTTTATTGCATATGACCGGTGGTATTTTATCCAATAAAGATCAATCCATGTGCACTAGTCAAGTGAAATGAAATAACATAAGAGCTTGCATAAGAGTTCTTCTTCTTCTTTTTAAGTTTGGCAACCAAGCCCAAATTAGGGCTCATTTCTGCCAGTGTCGAGTTATATTATAGTTTCCAGTCACAATAAATCCCTTTCACATAAAGTCCTCAGTCAGTCACCGTCCATAAAAGTCATGTTTTACTACAATGGTGGTCATTGTACTAAAACTCTTCACGGACTTTTTGAGACAACTTGAAAAATCACGATTCACATAATTCATTTAATTTCACTTCACAGGTGCACATGGATGATCTTTATTAGGTAAAATACCACCGAAAATACATAATAAAACTCAAAATACACGAATTTATGAAAATATAAACGAAAATGCTACGTCACTCTGCAAGTTCCCGCCAAAAAGTCTGCATAAGAGTTATTTTGTCGTATACCAGAGTTATTTGCCATTATTGAAAAATATAAAACATTCATATAAAACCTCAAAATTATTTATGTTTCTGTAAGTGATATTGTTGTGTTTAAAATATTGAAGTACCCGTAATAATAAATATTAATTATAAGAAGGAAGGCGTAGAGTGAAGATACCTAAGGAAGGGGATTTTCAAGGATAAGCTACCTACTCTACATTGCCTGAAGGCAAACGTAATACGTTTACTGTCTATCTACCATAGGCTATACCTACAAGAACCAAGCTGTATAAAATAAAGAAGAAGATTCTTTTTCTTCTTAGTTTTAAGCATGATCCAATAAAGTTTGGCAAACAAATCCAAATTAAGATTTATTTCTGCCAGTGTCAAGTTGTATTATAGTTTCCAGCAGTTTCCAGTCATCATAAATCACTTTCACATTAGTCCTCAGACAGTCACCGTCCATAAGTCATGTTTTATTACAACGGTGGTCATTGTACTAAAAATCATCACGGACTTTTTGAGACAACTTGAAAAGTCACGATACACATAATTCATTTTATTTCACTTCACTGTTGCACATGGATTGATCTTTATTGGATAAAATACCACCGATAATATGCAATAAAACTCAAAATATACGAATTTATGAAAATAAAAACGAAAACGCAACGTCACTCGGCAAGTTCCCGCCAAAAAGTCAGAATAAGGTTTATTTATTGTTCTGAGCAAATGATATTAAAGTATCTACTTTATTTACAACAAATATGTACAAAATACAATCTATATATAGAAAATTTCCTCAAGCCTGCCGCTGCTTCCGATTAACGGCAGGGTTCCCAGAAGGCTGGCAGCGTTTCCTCTTTGGATAGCCAAGCTGACGCGTTGGCGGAAAAAGCTCCCCGCCCGCTGGTCTCCGGAGGTCTCGATCAATTTTGATGACAAGGTGCGAGCAAAACGGCGAGCTTCGGACCCCCACGGTCCCATGGTCTCGACCGCAAAAGGCACAAAAATATAGTTGGGTCCAATCGATGCGTATTTTTTGAATTTTGAATTTTCCGCACTGGCCGCAGCTGCCCCTGCAGCTTTACAAGTCGCCGGTAAGTGAGATGGCGCGAGTGTATCGACACATGTGGCATCCCACACCAGCGACTTGCCGACACTCCAAGGGATCAAAGACATACCATCCGGTCTCTTGCCATCGCCCCGCGCAATACCGACTGGTTCCAGTACGGAAGGCACGTTAGCGACAACAAGAGCCCTGCGGATAATGTCGTTAATAGCCGAGTGCCGTGATATTCGACCAGCACTTAGAGAGCACGAAAGCCCATGGTGGCCGAGCTCGTTGACGAGATCTCCGCAGCGGCAGCGATGAGGTTGATTGGTCCTGCAACCAAGACGAAGACAAATACACAGACTTAATGTTATACGGTCTAACATTGTTCCAGTATTTGTTGATGGAATAGCTTGTAGCCAGTGACCTGAGTCACTCTGAGAGACAGCTAACAAGCGCGCGCGGTCTGTATCTATAGAAAAGTTAGAAAATAAATTTTGCCAGGTTTTTTCACAAAGAGGCTTGTCCCACGCTCTCTGAGAGTGACTCAAGGTCGGAATATTTGTGCCTGGACAAGCTGCCTGCCAGGCGTCTCTAGCATCGGACAGGTAAGAAACCTCAACAGATCCAATAGAAGGGTCCAAAACAGAACTGACGAGGTTGCCCACACTGTATACCGAGGATAGAAACGCCGGTACTGATATGCTTGAAATTTTCCGCACTCCTAGGCCACCATAACACACGGGTAGGGTGGCCTGAGACCACACTTTGTTTTCATAAAAACTGCAATTTAGAATTTTGGAAAGTGACGTTTTGATCATATTATCCAAAGTATCTAATATGTGATCAAATTTAAATAAGTGCGTACTGCGGAGCAAATAGGTAAACTTTGGCACGAAAAGGCAGAGTCGAACAATAAAAAATGCATAGTGAGCATTAATTTCATAAAGTCTATTTGAAGAGTCATTAAAATTTTGAATCTTTTTCTCAAAGAAACTAGGAATGGATTCGTCTAAGACTGGGGCTCCAAGAAGATGAAGCGACTCCTTTGACAGTAACTTAATATTGGGAGCCAAAACATTAAAATTTTGAATTAATTCTGGTTTTTCAGATTCTGGGAAAGAATCTAAAATAAGGAGCTCACATTTGGAGCTATTGAATTCTAGGCCAATCTTTTTAAAATTTTCTGTCAATGTTTTAAAATCACTGAGAACGGAAGCCGCATCACCCCCCAGCGTACCGTCGTCTAGATACCATACATTAAATTTTGATTGTAACCCGGAAATAATTGGATGGATGGCCAAACTGAAGATAGCTGGACCGAGAGGGTAATATGATGATGATATACTCTTTGGTTCTGAGCTCTAGGCACGCACGTTAGGCCGGCCTCACACAGCCGGAATGTCTCTCTTAATTTCAGAGACGTACTTGTATTCCATACCAAACCAAGATGACTTTGGGTTTTCACTACAACACTAAAGAGCTTGTAACTGATATCTAATGTTGGCTGGTGCCGTGTATAACCATCTAAATTATAATAACAATAATATTGTACCTTTTTAGCATTAGCTTAATTTTATTTAAATATTGCTTCTTCTTCTTAGTTTTAAGTTTGCCAACCAAATCCTTTTATTAGGATGAATTTTTGCCAGGGTCGAGTTCCAGTCACAATAAATTGCGATAAATCAATATTTCCCATATACATAGTCCGCACTGTTAATCACATCCAAGAATCTTATATATCTTACTAATATTATAAAGAGGAAAGATTTGATTGTTTGTTTGTTTATTTGTTTGTTTGTTTGTTTGTTTGCATTGAATAGGCTCCGAATCTACTGAACCGATTTGAAAAAATCTTTCACTGTTGGGAAGCTACACTAACCGCGGTTGACATAGGCTACTTTTTATGACGGGAACGCGGGTGAAACCGCAGGGCGGAAGCTAGTACTATATAAGATTCTCGATCACCTCCCACAAAAGTCATGATTTAGTCAAATGGTGGCCATTGTACTAAAACTTTTTATAGACTTTTTGAGACTACTGCCAATGTCACTTCACCTGTAAAAATGGGTTGAAATACTCAAAATATACGATTTTTTGAAAGTAAAATGAAAACGCAACAACCAAACAATCTAAATATTGCTTTCTAATGTCATTCACTTTCCATTCTGTAGTCAGCGAAAGTATGGGATGGATACTCTGTGATGATACTACACTACCTACAGATTATGTAAGTCAATCACTCAGCCAGCACTCAAACTCAGCAAAGACCACGTTTAACGATACAAGATTGCAACATAGCAAAACAAATTGGGCATTAGCGCGCGCGCGCCAAATTTCATTACTATCGATAAGGTGCACCAAGTTTTATTTTATTGATCGCTGTGGGGAGTGGGTCACAGGCAAAATGAGTCTCAAAAACGGGTCAAAAATGACCCAACGCGAGAAATTCGAGCTAATTAACTCAGAGGTGCGTTCTTTTTATGAGTACTGCAAGGAGGCTGGTATGAGCGATGAAGAAATGGATATTATTTGTCGCCCTTTGACTAACGCTGTGAGGAAGGCATCAATCAAGAGATGGACGAGGGTTTTCATGTTTTTCGTGATGGTTCTTGCTATCGGGTACACTGTGAGCCAGACGGACACTTTTCAATGGCACGCTTCTGCTGTGGCTCGAGTTGTTTTGATCAAGTTACTGCCTATTTGGGATTGGACTCCACTTTACTACAATAAGTGCTTGATCGAGAGATCCCAGCCGCAGAACTTGGCCAATAACATCATGTCACCATCGGATTGTGTTGCCTGTGAAGCTGTCAGTAAGTGTCTCATTTGCGTGAGTTTATTCCTATTTTTTTTTTTGAGCTTTGATCATGTTTTTTAAACCTATCCTTAGGGTATTTGTGATATCACATCACACAATTAATTCATAATAAATAATTATTCTTTGAATTTAATTATCGCTCTCTCAAATTATTTTAATTAGAATATTTAAACTCGAATATGTTTTTATAAAAATGTGCTGCACATGTGGTTTTCTACATTTAGTAGCAAAGTTAGCATTATTAGAAAATTTGCAGTAGGTACCTAATTGTATATTTAACAATGTTTTAAGACAGGTATTTTAAAGCTTCTCTATCATTTTACAGAAAACATCGCCCGCGTTTCAGACGCGAGCTACAGCGAGGTTTTCAACCATCATCTCCTTCGAGGCGCCCCAGTCATAGTCGTCGATGCTTATTACGACTGGTCAATCTCCCGATCTGACCTGAACATCACCAGTCTCATCAGCGATGATGACCGGCTGCGCGTCTCAGTCCCATGCCGGATCCTCACCAACTTACGTATCGGACAGCCTATGGATTTAGAGGAAATTGTTTCGAGAATTACGAACTCTGATATTCCGAATTGGTTCGTCCATTTTCAAAACTGCGACATAAGAGCAGTAAAGTCCTTTAGGATCCTCGCTCCTAGACCCTACTTCCTGTCTCCTCATATCCCACCTTCGCATTTTAATTGGTTGTTAATGTCGAAGAATTATGATACACATCGTTATAAGTCCTTGGAACTCGATGTCGGGTTGATTATCATGTCTCAGTTGAAGGGGAAAACTTTGATTCAGTTGAAGCCTCGGGCACCTTGTGAGGATGACTGCTATACTTTAAGCTTTGAGCTGACGGAAGGCGAAACCCTTGTCCTGGGGAATTCTTTATGGGAGTTTGAGTATTTGCCCGGGAAAGGGGAGAATGTTGCAATGATAACTGAAACGGATTGGATAGAATCATAATAGATAAACCACTGACGACCTATATAAGACATTCAAGGTTCTACGTGTACGGCAGCTATTTGTTTTGTCTGCTGTTGTAAAAACCCACTGTAGTATAAAGCTGCACCCAGAATATGACAGACTTAAGGATAGAAGAGTGTATAGAGTCCCAGAACCAAAGGTCACATCCCAAATGGCTGTCCGTAGTCCCTATTATTCTCTCCCTCATACTTACAACAAGGTATGCAACTCGTGTGATATTAAAAATAGCACAACCTTCAGTTGTCGGAATATCGTCAAAGAATGGCTCCTGACACTCTCTTACGATGAAACAGAAAATCTGATTTGATGAATAGAACCACGATTGCCACAGAACTTACCCACAGCTCTGCACACTCACTCAAACACATATTTCATCGACACATTGCTGATACAGAAACCCTTACATACACAGCATCACACATACCTACCCACACATACACAACCTTACATACATACTCTCACACGCATACATAACTCTCACACATCACATATACCGTCACTCACCCCATCCCTTCACACAACCATTCTCATTGATTCTGCATTCCTGCCCGTTATTTTATATTTACTTTTATATAAATAATTTTTACTTTGATTCATTCTTTTTAGCATTTTTATTTGCTGGTTGTTTTATTGTCAATGTTTCAAAAAACCTCACTGTTTTGTTTGTTATATTCGTAGCTATAAATATCGCACTCTAAGTCCCAAGATACAAGCATGTTCTCATGCTTAGTTTGGGCCTTGCCAGTAACTTGTGACAACTTACTCTCCTGTATCTCTCTATGTTATTGTTTTATAAATTGTAAATCTGTTGTGGCAATAAACATTTATATTTATATATTATATTTATATTTAAACAAATATGCTTGGAATAAACAAATACCTAATGTAGATTTATTGTACCGTGGAAGAGTTAAGTAATATCAGTGTGTTTTTTTATTAAATTTATTATTTTATGTACCGAAGTCTTTAAACGTCTTTGGCAGCCATTCCTAATATTACAAAAAACATATTTTAATGCTAAGGCTCTTTATTACAAATTAGAGCCTTTTTTTAATGTCATACTTATTTTAAATGATGCTCTCTTTCTTGCGTGTATAGTTTTTGTTTTTGAATCAAAATAGTATCGTAATAATACCTTCTAATAAGTTTAATAAATAAAATCTCAATTTTAACAAAGATAATATAAAAATACTAAAAGAACGTTGACAACCTTATTGATTAGGTTGGCAGCACTGGTTTGTATAAAAAGTTACATTGGGGAATACCACAATTTACCCGAAACGTTAGTTAGAGAATATTCGTAAGTAAAGCCACACGACACAATTTGATTGGCAATTAACTCCAATCGGCAATTTGAACACAATCCTATTTGTATCGTATGGAATAAATATGCCTACACAGACTAAGGCGCGATGCCCTATAGATTTGCTGTGCATTGGTTCAATCCAGCCTATTCCTGAGATAGCCACCCTTCGAAAACAAGCGAACTGACTGAATAATGTAGCCACATATCAACACCTTCCAAATTAAACCTAATTTAGATAGTGATAAAGTATGAAATTAAACTCACAAAATGTATGTCTGCACAATGGTTACGAAGTAGTTAAGATAAATGGTTATAATTAATTTTTGATTTTGAAAGTACCTCAGTATTAATAACGTAATATAAATATATTGTAATGTGAAGCAAATTGTGTTTTCATTTCGATACATACCTTACAAAGGGGTACGAACATTTTTGTATGGGAGCTGGCATAGCCACCCGCCGCCATTTTGATTTTTTTTCAATGTCGCGGCGCACTGTGTAAGTGTTATATTTGGGTAGAGGACACTTATACAAACAAAAAATGTTAAGCAATATAGTGACCTAAAGTGTCACGTTTCCGAGATATTTGGAGGTAAAGATCGCCATATGAAAATTACGACAATCATTAAAAATGAACTTATTACGTGTTTATATGCATTAGATTGTATTCAAATAATAGTTCCCAGGTTGATTTAACTTTTAATTAGAATATAGCAAAACATATTAGCACGAAAAAACAATACTCATTACTTAGTTACCTTCTAAACCCATCGAAATAATAAAACTAAAGAAATGTAACTCGAGCTCAAAAATCATTCCACGCAAACTGAACCGCGGTGGGCGTTGCCAAAAAAGAGAGACGCACCGCGCTGACAGTTCGCCGGTATCATTGAGTCGATGCGTTCGTGTCGCGAGGGACTTAGAACTGTGATTATTATTGTGTTTTGCGTTGTTTACATTGTGCAAATATGCCGTCATGTGTTGTTAAGTGGTGTAGAAGCCATACAGATATGAAGAATGCTGGAATCACTTTTCATTATGTGAGTAAATAAACATTTTGAAATCCTATACTTGTGACTCTGGAAAGTGTTATGCAACATGAACGCAACATGCGTATTTATTTAACACGTTTTGATATTTCACTTAAACTGTGATGCACTAGTACCTATAATTATAAAGAGGATATAACCTTTGTGGCATAGCGTGCCAGCCGCCATTTTAGTTTTTTTTCAATAAAATAACCTTATTCGACTTTTGTCCCGTTTTGACGTCGGATGTCAAAGAAAAACAAAAGTCAAATAAGGTTATAATAATATTGTACCTTAACGCGACCCATCACTCTATAATTCGTATGTAAAAACCATAAACTGATTAAAATACTTCTTAATTTTAGATCCATACAATTATAACACATAAAGAAATATTTTAATCCAAAAAGCACATCACAAACTTTTAAATGAATATAATAGAGTGGTATAGTTAAATTACAACTAATTAATACAACTTATATGCATAGTGCAAATATACGATACTTTATCCTCTTACAATCAATGCATAACATCGTCCACGCATCTCGCACTGCAGCAGGCGTACGAACCAATTAGCATTATCTGTCTCGCCGAGAACCAATCATCGCGCTTGCCGGAATACAACGCGTTAGGCAAGCGCAGCTAATTGGCTTATTTGCATGTGTGTTCTTTCGTTCGAATACTAGAGATATTTTGTCAATGTAGTGAAGTGTGGAGCCGAATTTCGCGTTGATTTTGTTCACAATTACGCTTCCTTAGTTTTATTATTTCGATGTCTAAACCGCATCGCAATATTCGCAGTGAAACACAATGTTGTCAAGTAGCTCAGATCGTAGTGGTTAACTTGTTTTCCATGTCGCCGTTATAAACCAAAAATGACAATACTTGTCTTAAAATATCATGTTACCGAGATATCGATGTATATATAATATGAGACGAATGACAATAGTTTAAAGTTGATTAAGTACAATTTATGTTCTTGTTTTTATAAATAGTGGTCAAATAATATTGCATCACGGTTTTAAAAATATATTAAAATACATAATAGAAGCAAGCCGTGACCTTAAACCTTTAAATAAAAGGTTTTTTTAAAGGTACTTAGGTAGCAAACAAACATACGGCCCGCCTGATTGTAAGCGAAGAAAGCTCATTTGAGACCGCATAGTTTGAAACTATTTTGGTTCCAATGTGTGAGGATGGTCTCCCCGTCAATGGTAAGACTTGCGATGGTAGAAGGTAGCCGTGGGCATCAGGTTAAACAATTCTACAGAACACTATCCAAGCGGTACAACACACATAAGGAGGCAAAGTCTCTCCTCAGATTGTGAGCTCGGATCGTGGACAATTATAATGGCACGTCGCTGAACCGAGTCTAAAGGCCCAAACTGGTATCCAGGTAAGAGCAGTACTCCATATAAGGCCGGACTTGCGACTTGTAAAGTTGCAGCTTTGCCCCGATATGAAGTACTGCTTCGCTCTGTTGAGCACTTCGAGTTTTTTGGATGCTAGCTTAACATTATCTTCTAGACGGCCTATTGACGTCGTTAGAAATGTCGATGCCGAGGATCCCGAAGCTTTCACTGATGTCCGTGTTCTGGAATTGTGAAGCCACAGCAAATGGGGTTTTCTTAGCGGTGAACGCGCAGACTTGGGTCTTATTGGGGTTGAAATGGACTAGGTTTAGTAGACCGTAATCGGAGACACTAGTTAGTGTGCTCTCGATTTCAGATTCCACCACGAAACGAGGAATATTTGCAATGAGCGTCCTCTGTATAATGAATGCCGTCAATAGACAGCATTTCATTGATATGCAGCAGTTACAGTGTTGGGGACAGTAGAGACCCTTGCGGGACGCCAGCATTTATATCTCTCAGCCCTTATGCATCTCCTGGACAGAAAATTGGCGACCCATTTGCATAATCCCTCGGGAAGCCTCGGAAACTTTGTTAGAAGACACCGGTGCCATTGTGTGCACGTGAGCAGTCTTCCACGAAGACAGGACTTTCATTTAGGTGGAAGTTTTATAAGTCAGGCTGGCCGCGGGACCGGGTTTTTTTTATTTATTTACGTCGCTATTGCAATTTTGGCGCCCAGGGAACATTACTTAGCGATCTTTAGTTCCAAAGTTCCAATTAACTTGGTAACATAGATTTTAGGACAAGTATTGTCATTTTATTGTCATTTTTGTTGGTATAATAATGACAAGATGGAAAACAACTCACGATCCGAGTTACTTTGACAACATTGTGGTTCATAGCGAATATTACGATACTGTTTAGTAGTAAAATAGTAGGTAAGTAATTAAAAATATTGTTTTTCGTGCACGTAGTGTAACTCTATTCTAAAAAATCGATAAATCAACCTGGGAACTATTATTTGAATACAATTGAATGCATATAAACACGTAATCAGTAAATTTTTAATGATTGTCATAATTCTCATACGACGATCTTTACCTCCAAATATCTCGGAAACGTGACACTTTAGGCCACCATATTGATTAACATTTTTTGTTTGTATAAGTGTCCTCTACCCATATATACCAGTTACATCGTGCGCCGCGACATTGAAAAAAAACTAAAATGGCGGCGGCTAGCTATGCCACAAAGGTTCTATCCCCTTACGAGGAAACATCGTGAGGAAACCATAGCACGTTGGAGGGGTAACGAAGACGGTAGTAGTCATACTAACGTAAAAAAGACGAAGCACCTGCCCGTCTGTTCGAACAACTCCCATTCAGAACTAAATTCCTTTATAGAAAATTCCTTTAGATTAGAATACCGAGTAATCCAATTACGCAACTAGTCAGTGATTTTGCACTGATACCAATAACTGCATCTAGATGTTTAGTCAGTCCTCGACTTAGCCAATTAGAGTGCTTTGTCGGTAGTGGGGAATTAGCGGAATAGATTTCAAACAAACGTTGGGTTGTTCGATTTTACCATCTCAGCTTTGTAATGCTTTTTGTGTAGACTATCTTCTACAAGAAAAGAAGTAATATGTAGAACTAAAGTTGTCGAGATCTAAGAGGCCCATTTTGACGAGAGGGTGTCTCTTCTTGTCGCACTATGTTACAGTAGTACCCAACTGATAAGGCGCGTCGTGAATCTTCGTTCGCACAGAAAAGAAAGTATGGCCCCGAAGATAAACGAAAGAATGCTTAAAACTTACAATCAACCTTAGATCACTACTATTTCATAATACAGTGCAGCTGTTAGTTCCGTCTCACTCGCTAGTTACGCCCCTCCGCACGGCGCGCGCTAACATGGCGGCAGCTGCCGAACAATAGCGTTTTCCGGTAAGCCATATTAGTTGGGTACTACTGTACAAGCTTTGTTTTGTTTGGGATCGTAGGGCCGTATGTGGATACTCAAGGATTTTTATTTAATTTCTATGTAGATTGCCATAAATTTTGATACAGTTATCTAGATTCTTTGAGGAAAAAGGAATGTAGATTTAAGAGCGAAGTTTAAAAACAACAATTCGAACTTATAATTTATTCACAACATACAATACTGTATCACTTCAGTCTGATTTCTCCTTTGGTATGGGTTTCCCGCGCAGCCACAGTAATAGATTCTTCAATGACAGAACTACCGGGAACATTATTGGTAGAAACAGTGGGATGTAGATTGCGTACCTGGAAAATAGAAAATACAAATCTAAAGTCGTTACTATTATTAACCGACTTCAAAAAAGGAGAAGGTTCTATGTTCGACTGTATGTAGTTTTTTTTTATGTATGTTCACCGATTACAACCAAAAACTGCTTATGCGATATATATCGTTTAAACTGTAATATGTCAAGGTAGATCCCGAGGTGGTCCCATATAAATTTTATCGTGATCTGACCATAGAAATTTAAGATATGATGGAATTCCTCAACGGAAAACAGCAATAACAGCGCGATTGAAGCATTTTATGCACATCCTCGGTCAGTGACAAATCTTGAGAAGTATTAAAAACGCATATACGAAACTCAAAATTGAAAAATAAAAACCTAAACAAAAAATTGAACCGTCTTCAAAGTACACAAAAAAGTATTAAATAACTCTTATCTGACACTGTTTTGAAGTCAGCGAAATATTTGCCATAGAACACGTCATGCTTCGAGCTTTTTTTTAATACGACGTTGTTGGCAAACAAGCGTATGCCCCGCCAGATGGTAAGCGGTTACCGTAGCCATATGGACGGTTACAACACACGGGGCATCACTCACGCGTTACCGACCCTTCCCCCTCCCTAATGAGCTCTGGCGACCTTACTCACACGCAGGAACACAACATTGTTATTCTGTAAGGTGGAGGTACTAATAGCAAAATAATATAGTAATCAAAAATACATCAGTTTGAAAATGCAAGCTTTTGAAAGCACTCACTTCTGATCATCGGGGAAGTATAGAAGAGCCAGTAAGCTGGGTTCCATAAACGCTGTCTCGGCAGCCAGGAAGGCTTTCTGCGAGGTGCGGTAAGCAGCCACCAGGTCGCCGCGCCTCAGGAGCGCGCTGGCTTCTTGAATACCCTCCACCGCCATGTTGATGGACGCACCCACCTCGTCGTTGATCACTATGTTTGATATCTCACCTGTGGTTTGATAATTTTACTAGTGAATATAGGCCTGTATATAGTATATATAGGAAGTGTATATAGGAAGTGTATATAGGGCGCTCGTGGAGTACCTGGATGGGTGACCGCCTAGTGGTATTTCAAATCGAGCGTTTCCGTGCTTCGGAAGGCACGTAAAGCCGTTGTTCCCGGTTATCACTTAACTGTGATAGTCGTTAAGCTAGTTGGATGCCTCCTAGGCGGCTTGAAAAATTCCAACAGTAGGTTGACCACTAGCCTACCTCCACCGATCCGCAGTGGGCACGCGTGGTGGAGTATTGCCCATTCCCTTTCACCTTCATTTGTGAAAGGAGGCCTGTGCTCAGCAGTGGAACATTATAGGCTGATGATGATGATGATATAGGCCTGTGGTTAACCGCAATCTCACCTCGGTAAGTGATGATGTGGCCGAAGGTGGTAAGCACACAAATCCTAGAAGAAACTGGCTTTCAAGTGCAGCTGTCGGAACACACCGATAGGTGCTTGGCGACAGATTTTCAACTTTAGGGTGGTAGCCAGCCAGGTGGGTACTACAAAGTTCTACCACCGTGCTATTCAAAATTCAAAATTCAAAATCATTTATTCAAATAGACCTTCGCAGGCACTTATGAAAAGTCTGACTCTAATACTCTAATACCGGTTCGGAAGGTTGCATTTGCTGAGAAGAGCCGGCTATAAACTCAGCAATTACTCTTTTCAAAACAAGCTTAGATTCATTACATAATATTTACATTCTAATCGCACTGACAACAATTGCGTGCCCCGGCGCGGCCGCAAAACTACAAAGTAGACTGAATCTATATTTAATAAGTAAATAAATAAATGGCAAACTTAAGCAGACCAACCCCCACAAGCAGCACCTGTTCACAAGTATGACGCGTGGCAGCCATCGCCCTCCTATGGTTTCCATTCCTCACGATGTTTTCCTTCACCGGAACCCGGAACCTTTGGCTCGGCTTCCGACGTCACTACCACTGAGCTATCATCGCCTAATTAGATCATATTTCTTCTCCACAACAGTGCTGTTTGCATACTCAAAGATTTCAGCAGATCGTTAGTATGCAATAAGAATAATGTTGGTGCGAGAACTGATCCCTGAGGAACTCCAGCGTTTATTGCCAGTAAATCCGCCGAGCACCCATCTATATAATTATTCCAGGTAATTTGAAATACAGGAACGCATATACACATATGTATAGATATAAATCACTCTTTTGTGCATCGGTCACAGATTTTTTTTACGAAAACAATGTGGTAAAGGAAATTGAAAGACATAATATTCGGTCATGGTCCGCTAAGTAAATCTACAGAGAAGTACTTACCAAGTAACTGTGCCAGAGACTGCAGCGTGGTGACGGCTGTGGTCAGCTGTTCCAGGGTCCTGATGCGTAGCAGGTTGTCCACCTCCCAGTGTCGTGGGATCACTGACCTGAGTGGCTCTATGTGAGCGCCTTTTATGTGCTCCTGAAAATTGTTTCATACTGAATTATCAGGTGCCTATTCAGTTAAATTTTTAGTGTTCATGCCCAAACGCCAACGGACCGTATTGTCAGTTGGCTGTATCTCATGAACCGTAGTAGACAGTTGAAATTTGACAGAATGTTTATTTCTATTGCCACTATAAAAACAAATTAAAAAAACATTCAACCGAATTGAGAACCTCCTTTTAATGAAGTCTGTTAAAAATGAAACCGACTTCAAAGTACACTAAAAAGTAATCAAATCCTGACCTGATGACAATGAGACCAAACGGGAAGTGTACCCTTTCAAATAAAAAATAAATTTTCCAAATCGGTTAGTAAATAAATGACGGAGTTATGAGGTAACAAACATAATACAACCGAATTGAGTTGAGAATAAACAGTCAAAGTTGCCCCCTTTATATAGCGCCCATAAAAGAAACGTTATTACGAGGCCCTTCGCGTGCGAGTCCGACTCGCACTTAACTCAATTCGGTTGTATGTTTTTTTTATGTTTGATTACCTCATAACTCCGTCATTTATTAACCAATTTGGAAAATTATTTTTTGTTTGGAAGGGTACACTTCCCGTATGGTCCCATTGTCATCAGATCAGGATTTGATTACTTTTTAGTGTACTTTGAAGTCTGTTTAAGTTTTTTGTAAAACTTTTCCAATTATTTTTTTTATTTTTTTTTGGTGTTTTTTTTTGCGGCTATCATGTCGGCTGTTGTGGATGTCGTCTCAAATATTCCAGTAACTGTATAATCTCGCTCACCGTATCAATAATCCCGAGTATTTTCCTCAGCTGTGATATAAAGGAGCCCATGACGACCCGGACGTGTGGCCGCCACGCGGGGCTGTCCCCGCGGCACTCCGCCACGGCGGGGCTCCCCAGCACCACGCCGCCCCACTTCGGTGACATAAATGCTTGCACAGGCGACGGTATAATTTTATCTACGGATAAATATTCATTTATAGTAATTAAAATCATCCTTTTGTTTTTTTTTTAAGTAGTTTGTTAAGAATTGACTAGTGAGTCAATTTCAGTCGTTTCTAATTCAGGCATGTATTATATTTATAATATTTAAAACGAATTAAATAACAGACAACAAAAAATCTGAAAAAGGGACTTGAATGCAAGAAGCATATTTATTTTTAATCCTATCACTAACCTTTGGTAGTTATAGCTAATTTCCTAAATAAATAAAAAATAGGCTAGCGCGATAGCAGCCTGAAAAATTCTAATTAGTCCATCCTGAGATACAGGCAACCCCTAGTTTAGGAGTCAAAGGTCACCATTAAAACTATAAACTTGTGTTTTGGCAATAAAATACTTATTATTATTATTTACATTGTCAACAAATATTAGACACGTACTTTTTCTTTTATCAATCAATCAAAATCTTACGCAGATACGGAGTGTTGAATTTCCGAGTGACGTCACGCGATGGTACACTTTTCACACACAAGTGACGCGATGACGTTACCAGTCCCCACTGAACTTTGACTCGCTTCATCTTTGTCAATGTTTATTGATCTGAACAAGCAAAAAATACGAGTCCAATATTTTTTGATAATCTAACTGACGGACTAATTAGAACTATAACTTAAATTATATATTATTAAATATAATTATTATAAATTAAGGCGATGATAGCTCAGTGGTAGTGACGTCGGATACCGAGATGAAGGTCCCGGGTTCGAATCCTACAATGAGCTTGAGCTTTCAGTGAAGGAAAACATGGTGGTAGGGTACTTTGTAGTACCCGCCTGGCTGGCTACCACCTTCAAGTTGAAAATCTGTCGCCAAGCACCTTTCGGTGTGTTCCGATAGCTGCACTTGAGAGCCAGTTCCTTCTAGGCTTTGTGTGCTTACCACCTTCGGCCGCATCATCACTTACCATGGTGAGATTGCGGTCAAATACAGGCCTATAAACGATAAAAAAAAAAACAAAAAAGAAAAATCAGTCACCCAGGCCGCATCCCTATTGAGCACATGAAAGGAAAATGTTGTTTTTTTGCACTGTGAAAACTGACCATTGTTATCATATATGGCGAGTGGTGCCAGATGGCAGGGCACCACGTATAACGCCATGTTAACGGTGGGCAGCTCCGACACGTGTGTGGCCGCGCGCTCCTCAAGACTACTCAGTAACAACTGCAGCTTGTCTTGACGTACGGCGAAGTGCCGGCCCCATTCTGTATTGTCCTTTACCTACAATACATCAACTATTCTGTAACCGTCTTATTAATAAATAAGGTGTAAGTCAAGTATAGTTAAACCTAGGATTAAATATATCCGTCACTTTCTAATGTCATATAAACAAAAAGGGATGAGGCTATCTTAATACCAGGGTACCTAGACAAAATGGTTGTCGATAATCGTCATCGTTAGTAAACGATCAACCTTTGTATGGGATTGACATTTCAAATCGAAATATCACGTGATTTTTAACAATCTCTTATGTCAATCCCATACAAAGGTTGATCGTTTACTAACGATGACGATTGTCGACAACCATCTTGTCTAGGGGGGCAGGTTATACAAGACTGACTTACACCTTATTTATTAAGACTGCGTCGAGCAAAAAGTGAAAAAAGGGCAGTTACGGTTAAGTTGGTATTAACAAAAACAATTTGTTTATACAGTGAAAATCTACATAAATGTTACAATAGATAATGTATTTACAATGTTTGTGAGGCAAACATATGAAATATGGTATAGGTTTTTTAATGGACTCATATGAAGTTGAGCAAAAATCTATAAAAATGCGTGCTGGGATTCAAAAGATTTCGTGTATTTTTCCTTAGAAATATTCTGTAGAAATGTAGTAGGTTTATTCTCTAATATGTAATCTTGCAGTTTTGCGACTGATATTTTCATTATATTGTCTAGAAGATTTATTATGAATTTATTCAAAATGCGGTCCGAATTCGCCATACATTTTTACTATGGGCGCGCGACGTTAAATATATACGTGAGATACGCGCTCAAAAATTTAGTCGCCCACGAGAGCTCAGAGAGAGACCACGTCTCTTTGCGGAACGACTGCCTAGGAACACTCGATCGCGATCTAATGTGTACGTACACTGTAAATCAAACAGCATAACGAGATAACTTTAGTTTTTCGTTTTTTGAGGAAGTTAAATAATATAATATTATTTTTATTACTTTTGTTTAATTTGCAATGTTACTTAGTTAGTTTGCTTAGGTCAAATCTTGCAAGCTGAATCTTTTCTCAGAATTTTGAAAAAGTGTCTGCCATGTTGAACTTTTTAGGTACTCGTCCGATTGCTCTCAAAATCGATATTTGTGAGTCCTTGGGGTCACAAAACAAGAATCTTTTCTCAAAATGTTGAAAAAGTGTCCGCCATGTTGAACTTTTTAGATACTGGTTTGATTGCTCTCAAAATCGATATTTGTGAGTCCTTGGGGTCACAAAACAAGAATCTTTTCTCAAAATGTGGAAAAAGTGTCCGCCATGTTGAACTTTTTAGATACTGGTCCGATTGCTCTCAAAATCGATATTCGTGAGTCCTTGGGGTCACAAAACAAGAATCTTTTCTCAAAATGTTGAAAAAGTATCCGCCATGTTGAACTTTTTAGGTGCTGGTCCGATTGCTCTCAAAATCGATATTTGTGAGTCCTTGGGGTCACAAAACAAGAATCTTTTCTCAAAATGTTGAAAAAATATCCGCCATGATGAACTTTTAAGATACTGGTCCGATTGCTCTCAAAATCGATATTCGTGAGTCCTTGGGGTCACAAAACAAGAATCTTTTCTCAAAATGTTGAAAAAGTGTCCGCCATGTTGAACTTTTTAGATACTGGTCCGATTGCTCTCAAAATCGATATTTGTGAGTCCTTGGGGTCACAAAACAAGAATCTTTTCTCAAAATGTTGAAAAAGTGTCCGCCATGTTGATTTTTTTAGATACTGATCCGATTGCTCTCAAAATCGATATTTGTGAGTCCTTGGGGTCACAAAACAAGAATCTTTTCTCAAAGTGTTGAAAAAGTGTCCGCCATGTTGAACTTTTTAGGTGCTGGTCCGATTGCTCTCAAAATCGATATTTGTGAGTCCTTGGGGTCACAAAACAAGAATCTTTTCTCAAAATGTTGAAAAAGTGTCCGCCATGTTGAACTTTTTAGGTGCTGGTCCGATTGCTCTCAAAATCGATATTTGTGAGTCCTTGGGGTCACAAAACAAGAATCTTTTCTCGAAATGTTGAAAAATTGTCCGCCATGTTATAGTTTTTAGATACCGGCCCGATTGCTCTCAAAATAGATATTTATCACAAAACATGAATCATTCCTCAAAATGTTAACCGGACCAGTATCTAAAAAGTTCAATATGGCAGATACTTTTTCAACATTTTGAGAAAGGATTATTGTTTTGTGATGCCAATGTCTCTCAAATGTTGATTTTGAGAGCAATCGGATCAGTATCTAAAAAGTTCAACATAGCGGACACTTTTTCAACATTTTCAGATAAGATTCTTGTTTTGTGGCCCCAAGGACTCCCAAATATTGATTTTGAGAGCAGTCGGACCAGTATCTAAAAAGTTTAACATGGCGGACACTTTTTCAACATTTTGAGAAAAGGTTCTTGTTTTGTGACCCCAAGGACTCACAAATATCAATTTTGAGAGCAATCGGACCAGTATCTAAAAAATTCAACATGGCGGACACTTTTTCAAAATTTTGAGAAAAGGTTCTTGTTTTGTGACCCCAAGGACTCACAAATATCAATTTTGAGAGCAATCGGACCAGTATCTAAAAAATTCAACATGGCGGACACTTTTTCAACATTTTGAGAAAAGATTCTTGTTTTGTGACCCCAGGACTCACAAATATTGATTTTGTGAGCAATCGGACCAGTAGGTATCTAAAAAGTTCAACATGGCGGACACTTTTTCAACATTTTGAGAAAAGATTCTTGTTTTGTGAACCCAAGGACTCACAAATATCGATTTTGAGAGCAATCGGATCAGCACCTAAAAAGTTCAACATGGCGGACACTTTTTCGACATTTTGAGAAAAGATTCTTGTTTTGTGGCCCCAAGGACTCACAAATATCGATTTTGAGAGCAATCGGATCAGCACCTAAAAAGTTCAACATGGCGGACACTTTTTCGACATTTTGAGAAAAGATTCTTGTTTTGTGGCCCCAAGGACTCACAAATATTGATTTTGAGAGCAGTCGGACCAGTATCTAAAAAGTTTAACATGGCGCACACTTTTTCAACATTTTGAGAAAAGATTCTTGTTTTGTGACCCCAAGGACTCACAAATATCAATTTTGAGAGCAATCGGACCAGTATCTAAAAAGTTAAACTAACTGCAACAAAACTTGATATTTATTAGGTTTTTGTTTATATTATTTTGATGACAATTGCGTTTACATAATATATGAATAGAATATGGATACATTAATTAGTATTCCACACTAGTAATTAGCTACACATAATACAATGTCCTCTCATTGTAACTGATGTCAATCAACACTAAATATTATTATTTTAAAATTTTAACTTACTTACTTATATCGTGCGGGTGCAAACGGTCAACCGAGCTGAGAGTACTGACTGTTGTGTGTGTGTCGACACACACAACGCTAACCCGCAGTAAAATACCTATTTGCCGCGCGCTGCCTTCGCACGACGCCCTCTTAACACGTTCTCTGCCAACGCGGTCAGTGCTGACCGACTGCGAAGTTTCCCTTTAGGCCTATTAACAATCATTAATCTATATAAATTTACTAAATTGTTTTTTTGCTTATATGCTTAATTATGTCAACACACAGATAGGAAACTGCGTTTTTTCTCGGCAGAGAACGTGTTAATAAGGGGGTAAGTGTTTGAGGCGACGATAGCTCAGTGGTAGTCGGAAACGTCGGAAGCCGAGACGAAGGTCCAGAGTTCGAATCCTAAAATGACCTTGAGCTTTCGGTGAAGGAAAACATCGTGAGGAAACCATAGCACGGTGGTAGGGTACTTTGTGGTACTCAACTGGCTGGAAATCTCTTAAGTTGAAAATCTGTCGCGAAGCACCTATCGGTGTGTTCCGACAGCTGCACTTGAGAGCCAGTTCCTTTTAGGCTTTGTGTTTACCACCTTCGGCCACATCATCACTTACCATGGTGTGATCGAGGTCAAACACAGGGCTAAATAAAGTAACAGAAAACCCCTGGCTAGGGCTAAGGCTTTGGATACTGTCTCCATGTACAAGCAAGCATAGTCTAAAAGCTTGTTGTTTCATCCAACGTAATGTTTGACTGCGAAAAAAGTGAGAGAGCATCAGGGCCGTCGGTTATCAGTCGGTAAATTCCGCTGATCACTCGCGGCCGCTTCGCTAGGTCGTCATTCATGATTTCGCATTCATACAACTTGTTCCAGGAGTATACTTCTTGTGAAAAAATCTTACAAGTTTGTGAAAAAAAAGTTAGTTATTTAGAATCTCCAATACATTTGCAAGCCTGGTATCTAAATGTTTTCGTTACTTTTACAATTTATAGGTACATTAGATATGGCCAAAGTTCAGGCAAAAACGCTGTTTTTCGGAGGCTTTGACTCAATTTGTTTCACACTTTTTTTAAATTACGCCTAGATACACGGCTAGATATAGTGTACAAGATACTAATTTGTTCAAAACATCTAACGAAAAATGTTTAACAACGCCATAATAAGTACAGAGGCTTTGTATGAAAAGTATGACGAATTGAGTCCTCTTAAAGAAATTTGATGTTTTCGGTGAGCGGGGTATGTCTATAGCTTTATTAACTGATTACGTAACTGGACGGAAATTAAACTAGGATTGGGGACTATGTAAGCCAAGACGAAGCGATCACTTATGGAGTTCCCCAAGGTAGCATCTTAGGGCCTTGTCTCTTTATTATGTATATAAACGACCTATGTGAATTAGGTTTACCGGCGTCCATCTGTGTCTATCTATACTGATGATACTGTCTAAGATTGAAAAAATAAAAAAAGTTTTGCATTCCCGCACTTCTCCGCAGACGCAATATGCTTCAAAAGGGGTACAAAGTGTTTTCTTCACTTATTAATATATAGATACAGCAAGGATCATCTTTTGTTTGAAAAATTGTAGTTAGATTTCGGTATTTGAAAATTGGTCTCATTGGTCAGATTGTCTAAAAAAGGCTTCAGAGAAATGCAAAATATTACACGTAAGGACAGACTTACTTCTCTAGCTTGAAAATCAAAGTCAAGAAGGTACAGCCACTGTGATGTAAGAGTGAAATTGTGTAGGACACTCAACTCGTCGACAAAAGAACCGATGTAGTCTGTAAAAAAAAAAAGTTTTGTAAACTATCTGTTCAGCTACTTAATGTTGCAGATTGTATTCTTTCACCGAGCTAAAAGCTGTTTGATGCTTGATATGGCTTGACTTTAAAATTTTAAGGTGTTACGATATATAGTCTTATTTCACGTTGATTCAAACAGACTAAATAATCCTCAGTTAGGTCCATCAATTAACACCGTTCTCAGCTGAGCAAAATCTCGTTATTCTGTGACACTCGAATCCCTTGACTTGCGGTTAAAAAATAACAATTGATTTCTATTGTTTTCCTCACCCGCGCGGATCGTTAAACAGTCAAAGGATTAATTATGATCATTAGAAAAGTTAGCATTACTGCATTGACGAGGAATCATCAGCTGAAAGACCCAAGAAGTACAGGTTCTAGAAGTTTCATAGCAGAAGCGCGTTCTACCCCGTGAGATCTTTGGACTTTAAACATCGTGTAGTGTTGGCTCTTTCGATTAGAGGAGCAAATGTTCTCTTATGCCAGCCACTAAACGTGTTTTCTACATCATCATCAGCCTACATACTTATCATCATCATCAGCCTATAATGTCCCACTGCTGAGCACAGGCCTCCTGCACACAAATGTGTATGGGCGGGAATGGCCAGATACTCCACCACGCGTGCCCACAGCGGGTCATGGCTAACCTACTGTTGGGAGTTTTCAAGCCACCTAGTAGGCCTCCAACTAAGTGATAACCGGGACCAACGGCTTTACGTGCCTTCCGAAGCACGGAAAACGCCGAGTTAAAAATACCACTAGGAGACCCATCCAGGTGTCGATTAAGAACGGCTAATATTGCTTCACCACGAGCGCTTCTTCATACTTTTCATGTCACCTAGAATTGTAAAAATATGACCACGTACCTTCAACAGCCTCTTGAGCGTCAAACTCCACAGTGAGCTTATCAGGTACAGGGTGTACGACAGAGAGCACTATATGTGTCGCGGCGGCGGGCGGCGAGCGCGCGCGTCGCGCCGCGTCCGCTGTGTCCGACCTGGCGCCTTCTAGTGTTGTTAGCTGGTACACCCAGCTAGTTAGAGCATCGGCTATCGTTGCTGATGCTATGTGGACAAATAAAAAGCTATTCCGGTGTCTGTAATCGAATCTTGCTAGTTAAATTTGACCCACATCCTAGTGTCCGTTTGAACTGAAAGAATCAAGGCGATTTTTTTTGAATGGACATGAAGATGCGGACTCAAAATTTGGCCTTAGCACCCTTACGCGGACAAATCGGCGAGCAAGCTCTCAACCGGGTTAATTGTAGGTAGGCCTGAGGGTGCCCCAGTTGGTAACTACCCCTCGGTAATGGCCCTGAAGTGGCCGAAACTCGGCTCAGGGCCGTTGCCGAGGGGCGGGGACGGGCTTTTAAAATCATGGCGAGATTTGTACACAAAAATAAAGATTTTTAGAAAGTTGACGTTACAATTGATCCTTAGTGTCTAAGGAATACCTTAAAGCATTTAAAATATTTTAAAACCCCGGGATAAAAAAGCGAAATTCTATGCCGGCATGGCATAGAATGGGGTTTATAAAATATTTCTTGTCTTCTAAAATGTTTTATTTTTTTGTACAAATCAATGTATGGATCTCGCCATGATTCTTTGGTATACATTAGTATACTGGATGACAATGCAAGTACAGATAACAAAAAGTACAGTCACCGTAAAAAGCTTGTATTAAAAATGAAATCTAACAAAAACCTGTTCTCTATTTGATATGTACAATTTATCTTGCTAATATAATAAATGCGAAAGAGAGTTTGTTTGTATGTTACTCTAACGCCTCATTCATCAATGGCACAAGTTCTCTCGCACACATAATCTAGGGAGGTTTTTTGCGTTGTATAATCTTCAAAAGACTGTGATAATTTGCCCAGCTTACCTTTAGCATCCCTAAAGAACATGACCCTCTCCCCAGCGAGCCAGACATCCTGGAACAGTGGCGTCCTCTGCACCAAGTAGAAGGTATTATGAGCCTTCAGGTCCAAGTGCTCGGCCACTTCTTCTACCGCTTCAAGCTCGTCAGCGACCGAGTTAAGGGTGTGGTGGAGTGTCTCTGATAGCAGTTCCTTCTTAATCTTCAGTTTAATTATTGCTGGAAAGGAGAAACTTAATTTTGATGTGCTATTTATTACTGTGTTTGACCGCAATCTCACCACGGTAAGTGATGATGTGGCCGAAGGTGGTAACCACACAAAGCCTGGAAGGAACTGGCTCTCAAGGGCAGCTGTCGGAACACACCGGTAGGTACTTGGCGACAGATTTTAAACTTGAGGGTGGTAACCAGTCAAGTCAGTGCTACAAAGTACGATTTTTTCCTCCACTGAAAGCTCCAGCTCATAGTAGGATTCGAACCCGGGTCCTTCGTCTGGGCATCCGATGTCACTACCACTAAGCTATCATCGCCTTAAAGGGAGGTGAGATACTCGACTAACGGTTCGATCCCCCAGGACAAACATATCAAACATTACTTTCCCAGTCGACCCGCTCAGAATTTTGAATGAGAAAACCCCTTTCAATCTAAATCTTTTAATCTAACATACCAGAATCCTGAAAAGTCTTCTCAATGAGACCGACAATCTCAGCGGCAGTTGCTTCATCATTGGCCAGGACTGTCAGCTCTGTCTCAATCGTGTGCGACAGGGTGTCGAACGAGCTGATCTTGTCGAATGGGAGCGATACCCTGCAGGAGGATCAACACTAGAACACCATGTTTTAACCATTATCTAAGCGATGATTATGCCAAAGATGGTAAGCGCGTATTCCGAACCAGTAACTTCAACTGTAACGTACCTTATCCGATCCTAAATTAGTTCTTGATTTTGTGCAAATTATATCAAAATCAAAAAGTAATTTATTCAGTTTAGGCCCTGGTAAGGCACTTATGAAATCGAGCGTTTCCGTGCTTCGGAAGGCACGTAAAGCCGTTGGTCCCGGTTATCACTTAATTGTGATAGTCGCTTGAAAATTCCAACAGTAGGTTGATCTAGCCTACCTCCACCGATTCGCAGTGGGCACGCGTGGGTATTGCCAATTCCCTTTCAACCTCATTTGTGAAAGGTGGCCTGTGCTCAGCAGTGGGACATTATAGGGTGATGATGAAGGCACTTATGAACGTTAATTTGTGACATACAGTTGAATTTACCACCGGTTCGAAATACACTTAAACTGAGAAGACTTCGGCAAGAAACTCAGCAAGACTTTTTTTTGTTTGTCGAAGATCTTTTAAAATTACAGCTTTTGTCCCAAATGCTTATACAATACGATACATTTATGCTTATTCATTCAATTTTCACTTAGCCAGGGGGATGCAAGTGCAGAGAGAAGCTACTACAACCATACATTCTTGTCTTCCACGTAATGAGCTACCTTATAGTAGGCTTTGTCAATTAAGAGTGCGTACCAAGCCAGAAAAATATGGCAATGTCAGATGAAACAAACTTATGTCTAATCTTCGCGTGCAGATGAGATGGAGATAGCGTGTTCCGCGGAATAAAAATTAACTAAGCGCTTTTTATCTAAATAACTCGTAAAGTATAGAATATTTTAAAAAATCGTTAGTAGCAGCCCTAGGTCATATGTTAGTGATATTATTTATCGAATTTTTGTCTTAATTAGATACACCATGAACGAATAAAACCGAAAATTCATTATTATTAGAGGTAGCTTTGTGATTTTTTTCTATCGAGGAAATTTCATTCCATTATGTTTTTGCTCAGGCAGAACCCTCGCGTATATAATGAAAATACCCATATAAAAATATTTTTCCATTTAAATACTATTTACTTGGTTAAATTTCCATTCTAAGATTGTTATTTTGCTTTATACGCAGTCTTAACCTCTGCTTTATAAAATATTTGAATTTATTATAAGACATTTTAGTTACTCCGACTGGGATTTTATAATAGAATAGAACGCAATTCCCGAGAAAATACTTATTAGCTTAAAGTCAACCCGGATTTTCTATCTGTCTCAAAAATTATAATTTCGTGTCTAGAGGTCAAATGGGTCAAGTGAAGCTTTCGGTCTATCTGACATTGTGCGCACATTGGCACTCGGTTGATAAAACTTAGTAGCTAGACCAACGGTCGTAAATGCATTATCTAAACGAAAACATCGTCAAAAATAAGTCTTTTTATCAATAAATTTTGTTCTTGGAAAGGTCAGAGGGTAATTGTCCGCGATATGAGTGGCCGTGTGAGAAATGGTACATGGTTCTTGATGAATCAAATGGGACAGGCGAATCGAAAATAGATCCTCTGCAAACCAGGATACTTATAACATTGAGCTATTATTACTACGTATAGAGAAGCAATCATAAGCAATGGTTATGTACCATTTTATCTAGAGTCAACTAAAGTTCTCTTTAGCACTGAAAAAAATTAATCGTCTAAGCAGACAGTAGAAACACTATCGCTATCAGAACGCTTTTAGGAGGATTTTTCTCGCAAACACCATGATTTTCACGGCGCTTACGCGTTTCGTTCATCGTTCTACAACAACAAGTGCGGACGGATGGCCTCACTTGAACAGAACATAGTTGTGATGGGTTTCGTCTTCTTTATACGCTTTGGTAATAATCTTTGGACTTATAACAGGTTTGGTAATAATCTTTGATCATATTTTTGTCATCAAACCGACGAGAGATACCTAGACTTATACCTAGATTGACATCTGATACATTAGCCGACATATATGTCTGTATTTCTACCTACGACGGAAAGGTGAGGATATATGTGTTTGGGCATAGCCTAGTGGTTTGTACTTAAGGAATTAGCAGCCACCTTAGTAACCACCGAACAGAAGAAGACTACTATTACTTTCTCTTTGTATAGCGCTGTCTCCCTCTGTTCGGCGGTTCGGCCACACCAAGTTTGGTCGTCTGGTAATGTCTTAAAGGTTGTGTCTGTAGTAGACTTTATCTATTTATTTGCGGCTTCTTGTAATCGTTTAGAATTACTGTTTAGTCTCTACGCTCAATACAGCATATAAGTTGTAATGTCTACATACATATTGTTCTTATACCTGTAAACTTCTGTGGTCTTCCACCATAACGGCAGCCCGATGATGATCAGAACACCGACGAAGGAAGCGCTCGCCCACATCCTGTTGGATTCTGGAACTAAATAAAAGGTAACACTATAATAATTTAATTAAAGCCACAGACAACCCGGACGGCATTCTCGCTATCACAAAACTGAGGAACAGTAATGGCGGCGACTGTTTATGTGTGATTATATTTAGGGTTGCCATGTTAGGCTAAATTTACCCACTCTTTTATTATGTTATACCACTATTATACTCAAACAAATATGTAACGGTAGACAAGTTTAAATGAAAATTAAGTGTAAATGTAGGCAGAATATACCGTATCATTTTAAAATGTTAATGGTGGCCAAATCTCGCTATGAAAATATCCTAACTAATAATATACACATCTGAAAGTGAGTTTGTTTGTTAATTTTATTTTTGTTCTGCTTTCATGCTTCAACTATCAACCGATCGCTAAAAAAGGGGTCGAAGATTTTTGTTCAGTCTGGCATATTCATCAGGTGCCGTTTTTTTTTTTAAAGGCGGCTTTCTATGTAACCTTTATACATCGATTGAGGACACTCATACGAATATAAAAATAATGGCGTGCCTATTTCCATAACGTTAAAGAGTTCTTTGCAAAAAAATATCGATGTTTGACATCTTCAATAACCATGAAAATTTAGTCATTAAATGTTTTTTCAACACACTCGCTCGTAAAGTGACGTTTTTAGTATCTTAAAGTAGCTTATTACTTTCCATTACCGCACAGTTTTATGATAGGTATAATCCCGATTATGATACGTTTGTAGCTCACTGCAAGTGATATGTGTGTAGAAGAAGCATTCTTAATTTAAACGGGTAAAACTATTTGACGTAAGTGCGTTGAATAACGACGTATGATACGCGTGTGCATTGCTCATTATACTCTCGGCTTCCAAATCGCGTTCGTCTACGGCTCACGCGCTTAATACCGCCGCGTCTGTAATGACCAACTTTGCACACATCTATCACAATGTACTATTGCGCATTCTACGGTGCTAGAATAGCTATATTGATTTATTACTACAAGTATTGAATTTACTGACATATCAGCATAACATATGTACAGCAGATATCCGTAATACTATTACATTAATAAATAAATATAATAAATAAATATACTGGGACATTCCTCACACGCGGCCATCTGAATACAAACTAAGGAGAGCTTGTACTATGGAAACCAGCTATAACTGATAAAATACATTATACTACTTTTTGTTTGCAAATACGTACTTAATATACATAATTATACCCAGACTCAGAACTTACAGGCATGTTCATGCACACAAATGCATGTCCGTTGTGGGAATCAAACCCACGACTGGCGGCGCGATAGGTAGAATCTTAACCAACTGCGCCAACTGTCCCGTAAAATATAAAGCAAATCAGCCATACACAAAGCTTACTCCGCGGAGCCCTAAAGCCTCTGTGGGGGCTCTGCGATATTATGGCCAAAATACATTACAATGTATACCGGGTGATTCCCGAATCACGCGGTATACAGGAAGACAAGTTCAAAAATAAATTCAATTAAATAAATAATTCGAAATAGTTAATTTGATTACGATAGTCCAATAATTTCATTAATTTTAAATACAATAAGTACCTATATTTTACAACCTACGCGGTAAAATAAAGAATACCTACACATAAACTATTCTTTGATTATTTTCGGGCTCCATCAAATAATTCGCTTTCTAAAACGGGTCCGTTCGCCAAAAAATATTGAGAACCACTGATATAAAGTATATGTATAAGTCGCGAAAATTTAAAATCAATTTATAATAAAATACATAGTATTAATAATAACCATAAAATATAACATTCCCATATTTCGGGTAATTTACACAAGTGAATATTGGCAACACTGGCTTTGTGACAGATTATTTTGTTCTGGTGAATGAATATTTGTTTTGATGTATAAAATCAAAACTAAGTGATTGAATTATTAATTTGCCTGTGAAACGTGATTCCTGGTATTTTTTTCCTCCGGTCAGTACGGTTTTTACACCATTTCACTACACAAGACATGCTGTATTTAAATATTTTACGGCACCGCAGACGTATTGACTCTGTTGACGTTTATCCGCGTAATGGCCGACTAATGTGTGAATGTGTGCGTGCGGGCATGTACGTACAGCGAGGTGGCCGACTCTGAGCGACACAGTTTTTTGTTAGCGAGAATACATCCGCCTTTTTTAAATATCTGTGATTAAAGCTCATGGAATGACTCCGGGAATTTAGGGGATTAGCAATACTGAGTACATTAAAACAGGTTTTAAATTACAGTGGATCTAGCGTATTTTTGATAGACTAGATACATGCTTAGACGATATGGTTATGTTATTTTAGTCAAACGTCAATTCTAGTTTAAAAGAAAACGGCGTAGCAGGTATCACCAACAAGCAAAAATATTTTCACCGCCAGAAGGGGGCTTGAAGTGGAGTTGTGTGGGTGTCGCCAGGTCGGTTACCGAAAGCTGGCACGTTCACATTACTCACACACATGCATGATTCATTATTGCTTCTAATTAACCAGTCAATTCTAATGGACGAATGCAAAAAAGACCACTCTATATTTATGAGTAACAAAAGCAAAACAATAGCTGTCTCCTTCATACTCATGAGCTTGACCGCGCGCGAGAGAGACGGACAGACGTTTCGTGAGACAGTGTGACGTCACGCCGCGCGCTTATTCACAGTCACTACACAAGCGCAACGTGTAAATGTGTTGAACGTGCCAGTTTTAGTTAACCGATCTGTACGCCGGCAGAGCAATGGACAAAGCGCAGTAAATATACCTTTTTTTACTGTTTATCTGCTTGTGTTTGACCGCCATCTCACCATGGTAAGTGACGATGCGGCCGAAGGTGGTAAGCACACAAAGCCTAGAAGGAACTGGCTCTCAAGTGCAGCTATCGGAACACACCGAAAGGTGTTTGGCGACAGATTTTCAACTTGAGGGTGGTAGCCAGCCAGGCGAGTACTACAAAGTATCACCGTGCTATGGTTTCCTCACGATGTTTTCCTTCACCGAAACCGAACCCGGGACCGTCGTCTCGGTATCCGACGTCACTACCACTGAGCTATCATCGCCATACCTACGAAGAGGTATGATAAACTATGTTCTGATTGATTTTCTTCAATAACAGTAAGACACTGAACAATGCACATGTTTATAAAACCGATCAAGAAATACCTGATGTATCAACTGGGTATAATCGCCGGCATATCTTGTTTATATAAGTATCAACTTGTTTTACATAAGTGTAACATTACCGTCAAGCCTTCCACATTTGGAATTTATTATTATTATTGCTGTGTCAATCAGTCGCGGGCGACTAGGCACCGTAAATGATACCGTAGCTAGGTGTGATGTTAATTGATATTGATAAGTTTACAATAAAGATTTGTTATTTTCTCTTAACCACCACTCCTGGCCCCCCGCCACCAGA
Source organism: Polyploca ridens (assembly GCA_951394255.1). Lineage (NCBI taxonomy): Eukaryota > Metazoa > Arthropoda > Insecta > Lepidoptera > Drepanidae > Polyploca > Polyploca ridens. The sequence continues at coordinate 2,175,363 of OX596260.1, forward strand.
TCTGTATAATGCTGTCCACAGTCAGCACACAGCGCAGGCATTTAGAGCAGGGTCTGATTGCTTAGCTGCTAATTTAATAAATAATCTTTCTTATATGCTTCTCAAATAACTCGCTCCCTTTGCTCAACCCCGCGATACGGTTTGCGCAGTATCGGGATATTTTAGTGTACCTATGTCGAGACGTCTCGGGACAATTTTAGTGCACCTATGTCGCTATCGGGACGTCTTGGGACAGAGGATTCAATTATGGTGACAGTCCCGGTAGATCGGAACTGTATGGCAGCCCTAATTATGACTAAAGCAACCTCTGATAATTTCGCTACCCTTTGAAAAGTAAACCTGTATTTATTCTTGAAAAGACAGCATCAAGATGTGGTGGGTCCTTATTGAGAAAAAAATGTGAATTTTTGAGCCTTCAATCATTATAGCTTAACCGCAATCGGATTTTCCACAGGTAATATTAGTTATTAAATGATGTTTACATTTCAAAATTTTACAAGAGTGATTCGGCTAGTATATTTTATGGTTTTCCTGTTAAAGTAGGTACCAAATACACCAATATTTAATATAAGGCCTTAGTGACCTATTTGAGTAGTATTGGTAATTAAAAAACTTCTTTATTGAGCTTATTGTTTAAGTTTCGCACGGCAAAAGAGCTGAGATGGATGTGTGACTATGGATAAGATATCGAATGAGTCCTAAGAGGAAGTCAAAAAGTAGCGGAGCGACTGTAAAGTTGAGAGGGAAGCTTTTGTCGTGGTAATTGAGCTATTATAACTATGTTTCATTTAAGTGAGGCCATCCGGCCACACTTGTTGTTTTAGAACGTGACCGAAACGCGTAAGCGCCGTGAAAATCACGGTGTTTGCGAGAAAAATACTCCTAAAAGCGTTCTGATACCGCTACGTGTTTCTACTCTCTGCTTAGACGACAAAATAATTGTTTCAGCGCTAAAGAGAATTTTAATTGACTCTAAAAAATGGGATATTACCTTTGCTTATGATAGCTTCTCTATACGTAGTAATCATAGCTCAATGGTCGTAGTAGGGTATTATGTGGGATAAAAGTCATGTGACCAAAAGTGTTATGAATGGATGTGAGTGGATGGATATATGGGAAGAGGAAGACCAAAAAACATTAATGGATTGCTTGATATTTTTTTTTTAAATTGGTTAATCTTTATAGTATTAGGCAAATGATATACAAAACTAGTTATATAAGTTGACGTTTTGTTGTCGGGAAACTAACTTTAGTTAAATTTAATCAAATAATTTAGTAACGAACAAAAACTAGTTTTATTACTGGTAAATTTTGTTCGCAAGTCACTCTGTTTAGGTTATTGGTCGTCAAATTTTGTGTTACTGTTACATACCATTTTGTAGTCACTTGTAGTCTATTTTTTTCAGTGTATACAATCCGTATAGCAGTAATCTGAGTATTCTTGTTATAAATCTTTGACTTTATCCTTGGTAAGTACAAGTTATCTTACTGAGTCTCACGTGTACGACAATCAGTTTTTTTAAGTTTATATATTCTTGTACGATAACACTTTCCCTTACAAAACAAAGACTATCTATAGACATCTGTGACTTAGGTGCAGCACAGACGATGGTCTTTTTGTGCAAAGGAGTCTGCGGCACACAAAAAGTCGGTGTGTAAACAAAGGGTTGTGCGCCGGACTTTTTGCGCGTCGTGTGCGTTACTGCTTAGAATTATATAGGTTCTATTTTCACAGACTCAAAAGTTCGGCGCAGTGCGGTCTGTCGTGTAAGGTGCACACACAACGCAACTATTTCTTTGGAAACCAATTGTTTGACTAGATGCCCACAGCTACCTTCCATCATAGCAACTCTCGCGGTCGACGGGAAGCCCATCTTTATACATTGGATTGGAATCAAAATGCTTTCGCACTATCCGGTCAGAGGAGCTTCTTACCACAGACGCTCAAATTCTAGAATGAGCTCCCCACCGTGGGTTTATTAAGGGAGTACACCATGGGGCTCGCTACCCTTAGTGTTTTGCTAGCATCTATTGGCTATGTGGTAACTGCTTACCATCAGGCGGTTATGCTTGTTTGCTAAATTAGTAGTATAAAAATAACCCCTAGGAGTGTGATAAATGTGTGCCCATAAATTGTCGCAATGTGTCCTTATAAGTATTCAATGGACGACAATTGATACCCGAGTCGTAGGAGCATCTATTACCGACCAGTATATCAAGACATGTAGACTGAAGTAATTTTCAATGAGGAGAGGTTTCCCTATCTGGTGACTTCGAATGTGACGCTTTGAAACCAATACGGCAGGTCAGGTGTTAAATAATAGAACGGGCGCTAATTGGGAGCAATTGACACGTTGCCCTTAATGGCGTGGTGTAGAGACCTATTAATAAATTGTTCTTGGACGTTGGATTTTGACTATTTTAGATTTTTACACTTTGTGGTCAAATACGAAGGTTGCTGCCTATCGGTTTTCTACAGGAAAGTGCATGTGCGCAGGAATTGTTCAACCTAATTCCACCATCCCCTTTCTTACACCGAAACACAAGACGCCGAGAACAGTTTCACCCGTACGTTATTTTGACATACCGAAAATACGGACACAGCGTTTAGCATCCTCATTTATAATGCGGACAGCAAGGGAGTGGAACTTGCTTCCGGCGTCTGTGTTTCCTGACTCATACAATCTAGGGACTTTCAAGGCCAGAGTGAATAGATTCCTTCGGGGTAAGCGTGTTCCATCTTAGGCTTCGTTCTGTATGGGCGGGGTTAGTTGACAAACGCAAGCTACTGATTGGCTCGCGGTTAAAAATATAACACTGACATCAATTGTTATTATAGGACGCGCGTCCCTCGCGAGAAACAACGGGTTAATAAAAAAAACACTTAAGTTGTGATTAAGTAGTAATTTGCTTTTTAGATCAGTTTCAGTATTTGGTAGTTAGGTTGTCAAGCGCATTTCTGCAGGGTCGGCAGCGCGAGTGATACCCCTGGTGTTGCTAGCGTTTATAGGCAACGTAACAAAACCACTTACCATGAGGCGGGTCGTATGCTTGTTACTTGCATGTTAATGAAACTGAGCGTGTATTCTCTTTTCTACATACGATGAAATTTTCTAAAGCGTGCTAGTAGTACCTAGTACCCAACTGATATGGCTTACCGATGTACCTACCTGTGCAGAAGATACTTTTTGTACATTTTCAAAGCGCGGGGAACCGCTATTGGTCGGCAGCTATCGCCATGTTAGCGCGCGCCGTTCGGAGGGGCGTCACTTGCGAGTGAGACAGAACTAATAGCTGCAGTGTATTATGATATAGTAGTGATCTAAAGCTGATTGTAAGTTTTAAGCATTCTTTCGTTAATCTTTGGGGCCATAATTTCTTTTCTGTGCGAACGAAGATTCACGACGCGCCTTATCAGTTGGGTAATGTACGCAACTCGTACGTAAATCCTCGGCCATATCATAACTCCTCCTGGGATAAATACTCCGCTCACTACCCGCTAGTTTTTACAGTAATGGCATAATTTGGCATTTCCATGTGTAAAGCGATACGATTTGCCATTGGCGCGATAAAATTAAAGTCGCAAACTAAAGTTGGTGCATTGCATTGCACATACTTGCCAGGCACGGATTGCTCGCCTTATCTAGCCTAGTTTACTGTGGTCTTAACCTATTAACGTGCAAGTTCAAGCCACAGTTCACAAACTAGGTACAAAACACAATAATCCATTGATACCGTTCTAGAGCCATATTGACCTAAATACCACGTATTCTACACAAGGTGGTATTCATCAGCTTTACAACAACCAAGTGTTTAGACTTGGACTTTTAGACTAGATAATTTATTATCCTACTTATTATAGCTAATAGTATTCTACTGATGTTTCGTCCTTCATTCGTCCTACATTTCGTCCTCCTCTGTATGAAATTTATTTATAAAATACGTTTCCAGCATTACTATATGCAAGTTCGTGCTTAAGGCGCGGACTGACTACGATTTTGACAGCACTCGTTCTTCACTGGAATAGGGTTGAAAATGGTAAATCATAAATGTGTTGACTCTACGAAATGGACTGTTATTTACGGGTTTTCTTTAGATTATACAGAATATACACATTAAATGGAATAAGTGTCCGGTTAACATTCTAATATAATTCTGTATCTTATACCTATATTCTTAAAAATAAAATTGTTGTCATCGCTGAAAATACGGAGAATTTCGACGCGAAAGATTTTTTTAGACGTAACTTACGAATTTTTTATTGGGAATATCAAAGCACTTTTTAATATTCTATTCGGTTAACATTTATCTGAAAACCCTCTTCTGTCCACAGTATATTATTTAAGGTATTTTCATTGCGTTACGTCATACTCGACTCTCAAAGTAACCCATTTTTGTGAATTTGAGCTTAGACCTGGCCTTAAACTAAATCATGTTGATTGTAGAGGTACTGTTTTAGCTTTGAGAGAGCAAAATCATCAATCACTTCTTCAAAGTCTATATCTTTGAGCACATAAATCTATTTAATATCGGTAACATTGGTTGTCGGCTGGTAGCTAACTAGGTTGCTTAGACATTTGACTCAATCATGCATAAATGGCTGTACGGATTTCAATGAAATTTTGCACACGGACAGAATAATATACTGGACTTTTATATTCCGAGAAAATGGCCCTGATTCTGTTGTACACAACTAAACTAATTTTAGTCTCACTATGTCTATAACAAAGAACATAAGAAAAGGATGTAAGAAATTTAGTCCTGTCAAATTAGTCCAATGCTTGTTTTCAATATTTTAGTCGCCATGTATCGCGGTTACGTCTTAAATACCCGCAAATAAAGACGGCAAAGACTACTTTGACAGCTTTAAATATGTTCTATCCTTTTTCAATAATGTTTGTAAGAAAGAGATGTGATGTGACTAAAATTAGTTTAGTGCGATTTACAACAGAATCGGCACCAATATTAGATCTATTGGGTACACAGGTAAACCCGGAAACTAGTGATACCACAAATCTAGATCGCAAATGATTATATCTGTGACTCAGCTTGTCCAAAACATGTTATTGTTTTGATTTTCTAATCATATGATTATATTTGAAAGGTCTGAGAGATTGGCCATCTATAATTGCGTATTACATACGGTGGATTGATCACCTGCAACAAATGGGAAATCTATAACAAGCCGTGTACAGTAGTACCCAACTGATATGGCTTACCGATGTACCTGCGCAGAAGATACATTTTCAAAGCGCGGGTATCGCTATTGGTCGGCAGCTGCCACCATGTTAGCGCGCGCCTTGCGTAGGGGTGTGACTTGCGAGTGGGGCGGAAGTAACAGCTACAGTGTATTATGAACCTTATAGTAGTGATCTAAGGTTGATTGTAAGTTTTAAGCATTTTTTCGTTAATCTTCGGGCCATTCTTTCTTTTCTGTGCGAACGAAGATTCACGACGCGCCTTATCAGTTGGGTTCGACTGTACGACAATGAAAAAAGTATTCATAATGTAAGGATTCGCTTTGTTAAACGTATAGGCCTGTGTTTGATCGCAATCTCAACGTGGTCAGTGGTGAAGTGGTCGAAGGTGGTAAGCTCACGAAACCTAGAAAGGAACTGGCTCTCAAGTGCAGCTGTTGGAAAACACCGGTGTAGGTAGGCAGATTTTCATAGGGCGGTAGCTAGCTAGGCACTACAGAAGACTCTGGTTTCCTCACGATGTTTTCCTTCACCGAAAGCGCAAGGTAATTAATTATTTAAAAATAAGGCGCAATTGTAGGATTGGACACGTTCGTGAGTCGACAAATGCCTCATATGCTGTAGCTATCACCACCATAAATTCATCCTATACTATTATTTTTTTATACCACTTAGGTGGCAAACAAGCATACGGCCCGCCTGATGGTAAGCGGTTACCGTAGCCTATGGACGCTTGCAACACCAGGGCCAGTAGACAAGATGGTTATCGACAATCGTCATCGTTAGTAAACGATCAACCTTTGTATGGGATTGACATTTCAAGTCGAAATATCACGTGATTTTTAACAATCTCGTATGTCAGTCCCATAATCCCATGTCATAAAAAATCTAAATCTATGGGTAGGACACCACACGAGCGAAGTCGCGCCGGGCCAGCTAGTATAGAATAAACTACCAATCATGACACATTCTACAATCGTACATAGAGATCTAATATTGACCTAAATGGACACGATAATTTTGAAGATTATCTTAAACCAAACAAGTCTGATAGAATTATAGATATAACACCAAACCGTAATAATTGTTTATTTGAACTACATATTACAAATGTAAATAACAAATATGTGAAATATTTAAGCCTTAAGCTAATAAATGTTGTTCAATTATTTAATATTGAATTAACTAAGTATATCAGTACATGTTAAATAAATATTAAATTGTGTAAAGACATGTTGAATTAAATAATGTAGAACATCGTCCGTTAATCTACTATATAAAAATAAGTCGGGTTTTCCTTCCTGACGCTATAACTCCAGAACGCACGAACCGATTTCCACGGTTTTGCATTCGTTGGAAAGGTCTCGGGCTCCGTGAGGTTTATAGCAAAGAAAATTCGTAGGGTAGGGTAGGGTAGCGTTGGGTAGCACCACAGGGTAGGGTAGCACCACGCGAACGAAGTCGCGCCGGGCAGCTAGTTATATCATATAAAAAAGTTGTGGTGTTAAAAAGATAGAAATAAAATTTACTAAAGTCGAGTCAGTCTATAATCAAAATTTTTAAACGTACTTAGAGCACAGATATAGAAAATATGTACTATATTTGATGGAAGAAAGGAATAGAAGAGCATTAACAGGAGATTGTGTTCAAACACAAACTTCATCATCATCCCATAATGTCCCACTGCTGAGCACAGGCCTCCTTTCACAAATGAGGGTGAAAAGAAATAGGCAGATACTACCACGAATGCCCACTGCGGATTATTGGTGGTAGGTTAGTGGTCAACATACTGTTGGAGCTTCAGCCGCCTATGAGGCCTCCAAACTAGCTTAACGACTATCACAAGGGACCAAAAGCTTTACGTTCTGAAGCACAGAAACACACACCTATTCACGGTTAAATAATATCACAAATCTTTTCTTTAACACATAACCCTCTAATTTAATTTGGCATATTGAGTCAAATAATAAAGGAGTTCAAGTATCACGGAATATGACGAACGAGCATCATGAAGTATGTCACGAAAAAACGTGAGGAACCGACCTTGCAATTTCAGTTTCGTAGATCATACGCTTACAAAGTGAAAATATAAACAATGATCATGAGATGATCACGAGTGAAGCTGAAATTATGACGATAGACGATTTATGGGTGAGATGACTATTGCTTCCAAAAATCGAATTGCATAGCTGTTTTGCCGAGTATGGAGGTGCAAGGTGGATGACACCTCCATTTAAAAGGGAAGATCTTCCGCCAGGCTGGGACATCGTGCCTGGGGACCGCGGTCCAACTGTACTTGTCGGATAGTTGTATATATGCAGATCGCCGAGAAATCTTTGCAAGCGCGATGCAGGATGTAGTGGGCTTGTATGCGCGATGTATGCACGATACAGGATAATGTGGCGGCACGCCATCTATCTATCGGCGTGTGAACTTCGTTATGTAGTGGTTCGCTACATCCTGCATCGCGCTTGCAAAGATTTCTCGGCGATCTGCATATATACAACTATCCGACAAGTACAGTTGGACCGCGGTCCCCAGGCACGATGTCCCAGCCTGGCGGAAGATCTTCCCTTTTCAATGGAGGTGTCATCCACCTTGCACCTCCATATTGGTGACCCCGACGTGATAGTGTGTCAGCTGTAACGTTGTCTTTTCCCTGTATGTATATAATATCGGTAGTAAACTGTGCTATGAAGTCGAGGTGATTAAATTATGGAGGTGCAAGGTGGATGACACCTCCATTCCGAGTCTTTTTTTTTTTTTTTACTGTTTATAGGCCTGTGTTTGACCGCAATCTCACCATGGTAAGTGATGATACGGCCGAAGGTGGTAAGCACACAAAGCCTAGAAGGAGCTGGCTCTCAAGTGCAGCTGTCGGAACACACCGAAAGGTGCTTGGCGACAAATTTTCAACTTGAGGGTGGTAGCCAACCAGGCGAGTACTACAAAGTACCCTACCACCGATTGTATGATTGTTATAGTGACATCTGAGATGTCCAGGGACGTGTTTTATGTAACTCTGCAAGCCTGCACTACCTATTTTGAACTCATCAGCGGGAATTATGTACAAATACTTCGCAGACGGAAGTGTCAGATTCAGAAGAGTGAACGTTACCGCCTCACATGTTTGCGAAAAGTCATAGTTTAATCATAAAACAGTTTTACTCTTCTCTCCGCAATATTTAAAAAGTGAATTGAAGACAGCAGAGTGCAGACTCGCAGAGTAGCTACATAAAATAGGCCCCAGTGCTCAAACCTCAGTTGGTCAATTGATCTACATAAAGATTGCTTTAAAGGTTGGCCTTAAAGAATAAAAAAGATTTTCTCAATCCTGTTTTCTCAAAAACTGGTAATAAAAATAAGGATGGTCTTCGAAGAACGATTTCGGATAGCAATAACATAGCAACCCTTAATGACCCATCTCAAATTTCTAGCCAGCATTTGCAGCCAGGGTATACTGCTAATCCCAAAATAATTAACGTTGGAATGAAAAGAATTGAACAAAAAGACGTTGACTTATTAACACGATTGCCACATAATTTACTAATGCAATTAAGAATACACGAGAATAAACACGAAGCGTAAGTAATCTAATTATGTTGCCTTACATTTCGCAATCTGTACTACTGTAAAGTAAATAGATAACGTTAAGACTATTTTTTAATATTTGTGAAGTAAATATTTAGCAGAGTTCAGAAATAATTGCATTTCCGGCACGATAGATAATTTTTGTTTGTTAGTAAAATGGAACACTCAAATAAGAAAAATAAATGAAAGCATTTAGCTTTGTGAGTATAAGCACAAGGAAGGACGAAAGTAAAGTGTGTGATAAACAAGCTATAATAAATGAATGATTAAAACATAATTTTTTTTAGAAAAGCGATAAAACCATATTGCATTGTCTAAAATGAATAAAACGGAAGTAATTAGATAATTATCTTTATTTCCTCAACAGCCAGCTAATCCAATGCAAGCCACTCTCTCAAAACGAGCTTTGTGACATGAAATCAAATAAAAATGTTGTGACTTGTCAAAGTTTGTAGCGAACCGATTGGTCAAGGGCATTGTAGCGTGCACGCATTTAATTAAACGACCAGTTTTACTAGACAAACATGCAGGAAACATAGCTATATTAGCATGCATTTGCGAATATCACATCGATAATGTAAATAATAGACAAATTACGTAAGAAGATACAAAGAAGTATATAATAAAAACTATAAACCATATTAAAGAAATCAGTCAACAGATACCGAACTATGAAACCAATAGACAGTCAGACGAGTAAAGAAAATTACAGGCTTAAAATAAAGACAAATAAATTTAATAGGATTCGAAACCAAAAAACCTGGATGAGAGCTCTCGAACTCGACAAACCTCTGAAGATTAGCAGACTGAGGTGGCAGCAACATCTGTTATATAATAATCATAATCACCACGCTTGGCAGGCGGGTTGGTGATCGCAGTAGAGATGACGTATCACAGATGGACGCTGCTGTCCGTCCCCTGGTGTATTCCCTTAGTAGGCTATTATGACACCCTCAGGATTGGAAGGGTTGGCCCTATTCTATGCCGGGAGCCACACGGCCAAACACCTGGTTGAGAACTCTCTAACTCGACAAACCTCTGAAAATTAGCAGACTGACGTGGCAGCTACATCAGTTGCCAGATCCTACAGTGAGTACGAGATCTCAAATGAAGACTAAATAGTTTGAAGTAATTAGGGACGCTCTCCAGCTACAAAAGGGAGCAGGTGAATCCAAAGAGTGGAGCACTGGATATTGTAGCACATATTGCAGAAGGCCCTTCTCTAACAGTAGGACATCATGATATTGAACTGTAGTTACCACACTAACAGAGTCATCTGTAATGGTTATAAGCCAAATACCGCTAACACAACATACAATTTTATAGTTTCCCATAAAACACCTCCTCGGTATTAATATGAATATAAGACACAGAGGAAGCCGTACAAAGTTCCTGCGTTTGTTTATTTAGATGATGTAATGGACTTTGTCTAAGCAAAACATACTCATTCTATACACAATTAGAAGTAGAAAAATTACCATTATACAGTGTGTAACGGAAAGGTCATATACATATAAAGTGCACGACTTCTTTGGATGATAATAAACCATACTATAAAGTGTTTTAAATCCTATGTCTAACTGTTAGGAAGATGAGAAATTCCAATCCAATGATACCAAGAAACCAAAAATTTCAAATTGAAATTAAACACATCACTAGCACAAATCAGCTGGTCGGTGTTATTGACCTATTCAAACGTGAAAACAAACTTCTTACTCCTGGTATTTTTGGATATTTTTTTAATGGGTTCCGGATTTTTATTTTATTATTAATAAGTTCTTACTTTCTCTTACAAAAGCGACCATTAGTTTTGTGAACAAGTTAAAATACAAATATTGTAGCGAATTAGTAGGGACTACGGAATAATAGGTACCTCCTTAGATAAAACACCTAACATAACACGTTATCGTACCTACGTAAAATAATAAACATAACGTAGTATGTAATGTAAATGAGTAAACGCACTATTATCCACAGTAATCTTCTACCACACAATTAAGGTAAGTTCGACATAGTAAATCATCAAATAAGTATCTAATCTTTTATTGGTTGCCATTGGCAATACATACTCTAAATAGTTAGGTACTGCGAAAGTAAATTATGGAACTTAGAACAGAAAAAGGATTTTGTAACACAAATGTATGTTAAAATGAACCCTGAATATCTTTCCTACGCAACTTATGTGTGTCCTGGTACAAAAATAATGCTAAAGGGTTCCGTTTTTAGTTTTAATTAGATTTAAGAAAGCTAGGATTGTTGAACATAACGGAGTACTTAGCTCACGACTACGCGACTTTCGATGAACGTGTAAATGTAGGTGCCTATTAATTGTGTACATACTACCCGTGCGCGATACGTTGTGATCTGAGGGGGGGTGAGACGTCACAGTCGTGTTGTAGTACAAAACGGGCGCCATCGGGGAAGTACATAGTACAAAGTAATTTTTTTATTTTTTATTTTAAATTTATTTCCTTCTGAATCTTGAATTTTTGATATCAGAATTTAATTGTTTTCGTAAAGATTGGAATTAGAAATTATTTAATACAGAAAAAAGACGTTTTGTAGGTAAGTTTTGCGAAAGTTGTACCGTATGTATGGAACAGAACCGAAAAAGGATTTTGTAACATAAATTTATATCAGAATGAACCCTGAATGACTTTCCTATGCAACTTATGTATCTCCTGGTACTAATAATTTCAGTGGGTTCCGCTTTTAATTTAAATATGATATCACATGATATGTTGATATGGTATGTTGTATTATGAATATGTTGGTACTAGTTGGTAGCCTTTGCCATGTATTTTTTATAAGTTGGTAGGTAGTAGCTTTTTAACTACAGGGGTATCACTGGCGCGTTGCCGACCCTGCAAAAATCTCTTTACAGCCTTTTTGAAGAACCCCATGCTGTACTCACTTGGGAAAACTACGGGCGGGGAATGCACACTAGCCTGAGCGTGCGTCCGCGGTAGGAAGCTCCGTTGAAACCGCACAGTGCCAACAGTACGAAACCATTTCGGTTCCAATGTATGAGCACTTACTTGTACTATTATTTATTATTTGGTATGAAGGAGAATGGACATCGCGTCGCTGCCGGCGCCGGCGCCGTGTCGATGGCGAGAGTTATAATAATAAAAGGCTTTTATAAGGTATGTAGCTGTGGGCATCAGATCAAACAATTCTTCCGAACACTGTCCTGTTCGTTGTAAAAGGTGGTATAAGAGGACACATTAAGGAGGCAAAAGTCTCTTCTTAATATTCCGCTAATCAAATTAAGGAAATAATTATTAAAAGTACTAGGACCTCATGAGCAACGAGAGTTTTACGAATAGAGTTGGCGCACAATAATATCAAAATTACTGAATGAACCCTAATTTCGATGATGCATACATACAATACAACGATAGGGTAAATAGGCCAGTTGCAGTTACGAAGGTGGAGATAACTTACTCCTGGTACAACTTTTGATTTTGATCAATAAATAAATCCTACCAAAAACATTTTCATGTAAAATGTTTCCAAGACGAGACCATATCAGTGAGTCAGTGACGAAATCGGGTTTTTTTAGATAACAATAAAACTATGCAATTGAAACTTTATCCCCCTTACAAAACATGGTTTAAAGCAAAACCATCCTCAACTTATGTGATTATTCCGTACTTACAAATTAATACAACGACGGACTTATGTAGGTACCCCCAGCACAGTCAACAACAAGTGATCTAATCGGTATCGTTTGTCAACTCATCTGATCAGCTCATGGGTTTTACTTAACTAGTATCCTGACCTAGCTCTTCTTCAATCTGCGCCCTAGTGTGCGTCGATGTACCTATTAAATTCAGAGTTTTCATTAAATTATTATTATTAGGTAGTACTCAGCCACGACCTGAAGAAGGTAGCTGGGGTGACTAGATGTGGTAAGTACCGAGTGATGTCCATCCAGCAGTGGCCGAGTTAGTTGATTAGAAAAATGATTGAATAATACGAAATTGGCCTAGCTACCCTAGTACCAGGAGGGAAGAAATTTTTAGGGTCGTTTTTGAATATTTTTGATTCACAGAAGTCGTCAGTCGTACGTAGGCTATCCTCGAGTTTGTTGTGTTTTGTGTCGCTCTCTCCATCCGCTTTGATTTCGTTACGTAAAATGTCGTTCAGTAATAGCGAATATTAGGAAATGATGTTGTGTGTCGGGACCGAGGATGGCAATGTGCGCGCTGCCCGAGAGTTGTGTCACAGAGGATTGTATTATAAATCTGTGGTTGTGTTGTGTTACAAATAAAGTATTTTGATTTGATTTGGTTGTATCGTCAAAGATTTATCGAAGGCAGACCAGATGCTGATCGCTGCTGATCGGCAGCTGCCTTCGGTTGCCAGTTTCCATCGGATGATACATCGTCTGCACCAAACCGGTTCCTTCCACGCACCTACTTCTACTACACCTACTTCTCAATGGATCGGGCGCGGTAGTAGGAACGTGGTTTGGCCTCCGCGATCCCCAGACCTAACTCCTTTAGACTTTTTTTTATGGGGTTACATTAAAAATGTGGTGTACGCAGTGCAGTGCGATACAGTGCATGAAATGAGAGTCCGGATCGAAGCCGCCTTTAGGACAATTACCCCAGAAATGCTGTGGAATGTTCAGATGTCCATGAACAAGCGAGTGGCCTTGTGCATACAATACCAAGGCCACCACATCGAACCCTATCTTTAAAAATGTAAGTTAATTTACAAGATTAAGTATGGCTTTAGATTTTACAGTTTACTAGGTAGGATTAAGGAATAAAATAAAAATAGCTAAGTAGCTAGGGTACCTATCTAAACCGATTTTTTACATAATTTTTAATTCTGGCTCGATATTAACGTGTAATTAAATTATAACGCATTATTACTTAATACACTAAACTACTCAATACTACCTAAAGTAATGATTAACAATTATTTGGCTAAAGCATGGGGCTAAAGTAGGTATGTTAAAATGACACGTGCTCGTCATGTCGGTGCTAAATACCGCTTATCGGCTCGTTTGATCCCTGTTAGTTCGCGCCGTCAAAGGGAAGCCGCGGCGGCACGAGGCGGCGACGGCACATTTTGTACTAGGCGCACAGATCACGAAAGAGATTTTAATAATATTATTTGCAAGGATGATAACCCTCGTAGTGCAGTGACACTTTGGTATGATTTGAATTCAATAAACTTATGGAACCAAAAATTTGGTATGAATTCTTTGAGTTATTTATTTTGCTCTGCTGAAAGCTGATTTTTTTTATAGAGACTCTATACCTGATGTAGTTTTCACCCCTTTCGGATGTATATGACCTTTCCGTTACACCCTGTATAAACTGTCGTCGAACTAGAATTTCCTAAAGTCGTTTCGAAAATGTATTTTCTTCGATAATTGTTAGGTTTTTAGTTATTTAGATTATTTGTATAATTTTGCAAAATATTACCATTCTATTTGTTTCTTGTAAATGTATTCATCGAAAGTGTTCATTCAATGTCAACCTTGTTACAAACTTTTATATCTGTCACAATGAAAATAAGATAGTATACTTATAGCTGAATTAAAATGCAATTAATCCTGCAGCAACTATTGAAGGTAACATCTGGTCAAATAATAGACATGTTTAAAGCATCAGTCTACATTTTAGACGTCATGGTTACTAAAGCAAGCATATCAAACGTAGAACTATCATTGCGGACAAAAGCAACTTTTGAGACGACATCTCTCTTCTCGAGGAGTTTATTATTAACTGAATGTCAATAATCAAGACCATCTGACTTCTTATCAATGTTATAAAAGCATTCGAGTTCAAGTTAATATCTTGTATTCGAATAACATACGAGATGTTTTTCAAATTGACTAATCTTCTGATCGATCAACCAGACCTTTGGACCTTTAAGTTTATTTAAACTCTCAAATGGCAAGTTTATATAAATACATAATATAAAACAAAGCGTCGATAAAAATGTCATGGCATTTTATGATAACAGTGACCTTCGTCAAGTAATAAAAATTGTTCACGTTTAAATTATATTTTGGTTAGCAGTTTATCACTCCACTCAATACATGCGAATGATAATTGTAATGCGAATAAATTATCCGAAGTCTAGAAACTAAATCAGCTTGCATATGTATCACATTAAAAACCAGTTAGGAAATGATGTCATGAAATGTGCAAAACAACTAAAACAAACACTGTGTTGAAATAGAACAGTATTCCTTTCTATGGTTAAACTAGACCAAGTTCCAGTTGAAAATACACATACTTCAAGACCTCTAAGATAAGTGGTATAGGGTAGAGGCACCAATAAATTAACGTTTAAGGGTTTTGTCCATCTTTAAATAGCTATAACTCAGTCATTTCATGACATAGGCGCTTGTTGTTTTTTTTCAATAATACCTTAAATCCTTGTTAATTGAAGGATTAAAGTAATTATATCCTACCTCTTCAAATATTTTTTTAAAAATTGTAAATGTAGGAAAATTTAGGTTTTACCCCTATAGTTGAACACTGAGCCCTAATTATGAACGTTTTGTACCCAAAAGTTGAACTAAAATTTGAATAGTAGTAGATTCCATATTAGTTCGTTCATTTAATGGATTAATGAACCATAAAATGAACGAATAATATTCTAAGTGAATATTATTCGTTCAACTTGAGGCAAATATACCCAAAGGTTGAACGAATAAAATGTGAACCGTAAAAATTTCGACCACCGATCTTAATGGTGATTCTATAGGAAAGTTAGGTTTCACATAATCAAAAACTCTAAAATAATTTGTTCAACTTTTGGTAACTAAGTTCATAAATTTAATAAAATTCATTTGAGTATTTTTGTTTTTGTGTTTAATCGTTAACTTAAAGATTTTAATGGGTATAAAAATTAGACCTTTTTCCATTAGTTGAACGCCGTTCATCTATTGGATCAAGTGAACAAAATTTAATCCATTACTTGAACAGTAAATTTCTCTAAAATACGGTAAATAATGTAATAATATATATTAAGTTATTGAAAGCAGAATATATCAAGATTTTATTCCAACCAAAACTGCTCTAATATGACATGAATTCTTTCTATACGCTGACAATGTTCTTAAATTTGGAGGGCCTTACCGTTAGAAGGTTTCCATATAAAACCAATTTTTGGCGGGTACCGTATACATAATAAATTCACCGCAAACGCGTCTGGGCTGTCATTGTCAATGTTGTTAAGGAATATGGAAGAAAAAATATTGCCTTATGGGGGAAAAAATATTGCAAACATGTAAATTTAGGGATTATATTATATTTCTTTAATTTTCGGTCGATCGTTCATCTATTGGGGGTCGGTCATCTTTTGGTGCCACTACCCTATATAGAATTAATAACTTTTACTATAAGAACAGATAGGCCACTATTACTTATTTAATTCTATGAACAACGGTTCTATTATAGCCAACTATACATACAGATAGCAGTGGTACTTCCACTCTTATCGCTTGTCCAAATTATCATCGCTACTTCCTTCCCTAATCACACCACACCATGGCTTCTGTTGTCGCGTCCGACGATGCTCATTGGTCAAAATGTCCACCAGCATACACTATACAATCTCCATTTAATGAAATAATTTACGCTTAATTATTTCTTGTATAGAATAAAGAACAGAAAACAGAAAATCCAAGGGAACATATAACTGAAGAATACCGATATAACATAAAATGAACTTAGAACATAAAATAAACCTGAAAACAAAGTGGATTTACACTTAAAAGTATACAATAAAGATCTGATCTGACTAAGAACAGGTAGGTACTACTTTGAAGTCAGGGAAGTAAAACTGCAGTACCATACATTTTAGTGAAATTTGACATTTTCTATGGAACACGTGCGAAGCTTTCGTCATACAGATTAAATCGTCCAAATAGCATAAGCCGCTTCCGAGAAAATAGAGAACTTCCTCCTTTTTTGAAATCGATTAAAAGCTTTATTAAATTAACCGGTTCATTCAAACTTGATTGATCAACGGAAGTATACCAACTAGTTCGTAACTAGTTCCGTGAAATTATAATCAAATTTAGGCTTAGTTCATATTGGAGACTAATTCGCGTTGGTACCAAACACGTGAGGCGCATACAAAAACAAATAATATCACCGACCTGTCATGATGGCCGCGTGCAGGTTCACGCACTCTGACAGATATTAAAAATAAATAGACTGAATGCAACGCGTTCGCCGCGCCCGTGCCCGACCCGGTATACTGCGTGAAAAAGGTAGCTAGCACCATCATACCACACTTCAGTTCATCAGTGCCTTCGGTAGGTCAGTCTGCCTGCACCCGTGTCGCGCGTTGGACGTTCGTGCGGCCGTCAAATTTTCCCGCCCAAACATTGCGTACTGGTGGTTTCCCAAAACTTTACTTTGTATATTTGGTGCTGTGTGTATTTTCGTCTGCAACGGCTGTTCACTGCATTTATTTGAAGATACAAAGGATTTATCGACCCACTTTGGTGAGTTTGTTTTGATGATCACGAAGCTTACTGTTGGATAAAGGAAATGATTTGAAGATGCCATAGAAAAAAAAAGTTTTATTACGTATAATAAATTAATTGTATGACATTCAACCTTGAATATCAATTGGATAAGGTGACACTATTTGATGAGTGGTTCGAGGTACAGTCTGTGCTAATAAAACGAAGTCTATCGAAAACTGGATATTAAACAACGCTAATCATGCACATAATTATTTAAAGTAGGTAGTAGGTACACATTGTGTGCAGCACACAATATCATCTTACTACTGAGCACGTGGTATTTTATTTCGTACAACTTTTCCAAATTAGTTTCCAGAACTCTAAATTATTGAACCTACGCAAACCAATAATCATAATTACCACGTGAGACAATAGGACATTAACTAATGAACATTCAATCGTAATTTTGCATACAATCACTTGAGACGAATAATAGTAACGTGTATTTAATTTTGTGAATACGTCATAAAACATATTAAAATTCAAAATAAGCGAACATAAGGTGAAGAAAAACAAAAACACATTCAAAGTCCAATGCTAATGAATCGCCGGGAATTGATCAGCTTGGTTATTGGAGAGAAACAGCCGTTCCAAATGTCCGTAGATCCTCATGATGATATTGAGTAAAACGACAATGTAAATTTAAGAATCAAGATTAAAACTAACCTTGACAATGACTATAAGCATAACCCAATTAAAACTGTGTACTATTAAACTGCACAGTTAAAACATTTTATTGATTTAGGTATAGTGATTGTAAATCAAGTAACTAATTAACAACTAAACGATAACGATACACTTTATAACTATATAAAAAACATACTTCTCAATTAACGACGGATGATAGAACAGTAATCTGATAAATGACGTGAAACTAATGATGTAATAGATTTTTTAAATTATATTTAACTGCGTTGGCTCTACGCGTCCATAACATAACATTTGATAAATCGAATTCCAGTAACAGCTATTCATGTGATTAAAACTGGGGGTGTGTACTACGTGCCCTGTTTCTTAAATCTAAGACAAACGATTTAATGACTATGCTGCTAACAAGCAATAAATACTGGGACTTAAGTATAAGCCAATGTTCATAACAATATTAAAAATCGATTCAAAAATAATTTGAGCTATAAAATTGTAATTTACTAATACTAACCTATTGATACGGGTATCTACAACGTAACAAATTCCTAAATCGGTTTTCCTTAATATTCGTCAACGATGTTTTTTAAATACTGTAATCATAAAAAATAATGAGCAACTAGTTATGATATTTGCACGTATTACTTAGTAATTAAAATATATCAAATACACAACTAATAAACAAATAATTTGACCACATATCATTGAACAAACAAACAAAAGTAAAGGCAATTAACCAACGGAAACATTTCGTGTTGGTGGTAAAGCAAATAACGTGGAATTGGGTCAGGATATTGTCCCAAATAAACATTGGAAAAGTATCGAAAGGTTAATGGAAACACAATATGTGAAGGGTGATCCAGATCTTTTTCCTTAATCCATACTAATTGAGCTCACAATCTTCTAGACGTCCCAGTTAGGCACGAACTACTTCCAGACTTGGTATATAAGAAAAGTGGCTAGGTTACTTAATTGAGAAGATGTTATCTCAGCTCAATTTTCTTCGAGAAACCAGTATTAAAACCTACGAGAAAAGCCTTTGCATTTATGCATAAGGTGTGCTGCAAAATTCCATGTTAAATCAATAAATGGTCAGAATCTAGAACAGTAAAATAAAAATGCAAGCAGACTATCTCATAGTAAATCGCCAGGACAATATCACAAATTATGTGCAAACATTATCGAATCGTATTGAATCAGAAACAAGCTGAATAAATAAAGATACGTAAAGTTGCCTGAACTGAATTACTGTGACCTATTAGTGTGCTAGACAAAGAATGCCCTTTTTGCCTTTTGTCGAGTTATCGTCCTGACTTATGTGAACTTGAAATCTCTACTTAGGAATGACGTGGAATGGACTAATTAAATTTATTACTGGCATCTACAAGAAAGCTGATTTCTGAGGTTTCTTGACATGTATGTATATCGTTGTCTAGTCCATTCACCCACGTGTTTTTAGCAAACACTTGGATGAACATATTATATTTTTGTAGCCTATTACATGTTTAAAATCATTGGACTACATCTATGCGCCGTTCAATCCCAATTTTATATGATTACTTTAGAATAGTGTTGCATTTTTGGGACACAAATTTTGGACTTGAATACGGCATAAGGATTTAATTCCAAATTTCAGAAACTAAAGCGTTCATTTGCTCGAAGTAACACAAAGGTTTCCATCCAAGTACTGAAGAACAATTGTCGATTGTTCAAAATGGAATTCATAACAGATAATGTATACGATGGATAAGAAATATTAAAACAAGGATAACTGATAAATATTTCCAATAGATTATCTAAAACAACACTTCCGATTCTTTGAAAATGCAAATATATAAATGATTCATCTCAATTAAGGGTTGAGGGCCGATAGATAAAGATGATACGAAATAACGATAAGACATTAGAAATGATACCAGATAACCGATGATAATGTACATCATCGGTTATCGGGTCTGATAAAATTAAATATTCTATGTCACTTCGAATATCCCCAGCATTCTAACAAAAAGGATAGCTCTACAAGGATTAAACATAAGCATAAAGAAATTTGGAACGCGTAGATTACAAAACGCAAACAATGCTAGTTTTGTATAGATGAATCGTTCATTGAAATACAATGAGTGTAAGAATGAAACCAAGTGTCCTGCCGATGAAAGGTCAATGTAAAACATTGCACCCGTTTTGGCGATATAGTATAATTTATATTGAATACAACTTAGTGACGCTGATATTCAGTGCGAATGAGACGGTATTTTGTATCAAAGAAGTATCAAAAATAGACGGAGGAGCGGAAATTTTATTTGTGACGTCAAATAGAAATGTGTAAACGGTTTTAATTAAATAAAACACAGTAACTGATACTTATACTGGGTGGAGATTTCGAGATGGCATATTTTCGAAACCTATGTTGGGTTAGTCATGCTGAACAACTTTTTCTATGGGACCAATCGAAATCGAAATCTCCACCTGTTATATTGATACCAAAAAATACAACTGCTATAAAATAATTAAATCGTTCAGTATTCAAAACAAGTAACGACATTTACGTGGGTATTTTAATTTTATTAGTGATTGTTTAACCTTGCTAGCCTGACGTACATTATTTGGAACTTCTTTATTACGATTTCTGCAGAACATTAAAGAAATACTAAGCTTAATTATGAATAGTTTTCTAGTTCGAACGTAATCTCTTCTCTCTATAGCAAATTCATGTCTGATATGTGAGTTGTATTCTGATATTATTCAGACGCTGTAAGATTTCCTAACTACTTATGCCTATTGGAATTACAGCTGGAGGAAGGTCGAAACCGTCTTTGTAAGATTCTAGGTTAGATGACTTAACTAGCGAAGTATTATACCTAGGACCAGCTAGAGCAGAAATTCCCAAACTTTTCTCGTAGACCACTTTCAAAATTTTGTGGTTTTGGTGGACCCCCTGCTGCTACATTTCTATAATATTCCCAAAACTCGTCAAAACATTTGAAGATTAGATCTATCTAACATGGGTCTACGTTGAGTGTCCCGTGGACCCCTGGGGGCCCACCTGGACCACTTTGGGAATCACTGAGCTAGAGGAAGGACGAAATCGTCTTTATAAGATTCTAGGTTAGATAACTAGCGAAGTACCTATTATACCTACCTAAGTGTGTTTTTCTGACTTTAGTCTATTGGGTTTGAAGAATTCATGAGGCTAGACTCTATGAATATTATCTACTCATTCATCTTCGGGATTGGTGATATACCTATTGGTAACTGTCAGTCAGTACGTTTTATTTATCCCATAAAAGCAATTTTGATGATGCATTCATTAGAAACCCTCAGAGAAAGTCAGGTAAATCCAAGTTCGTAGACCCGTTGGACCCTTTCTCTCGTTTACATTGTACGGTCTGCAACACAAATTATATATTTATAGCACCGACTGTATGAAGCTGATATAAGCTGTGTGGACATATGTACTTGAGTTCTATCATATGGATTATTCTAGAAAATAGTCGACAAGTTATCGGTAAATTGCTAAAGTCGTAGTCACCTAAAGTACTATAATTAAAATGCGTCAGTTTCATAATGACGGCGTAATTATAGTAGAAACAATGATGTTTTGTAAAACTGGCACAAGAACTGCTAAGGTGAATGCAAACAGTACTACATCCTTACTCATGAAATGCTTTTTAACTTGACTGTTTAAGTTGTCACATATTTATCGATCACCTTTCTGTCATTGTCAAACAATGTGACGGTATTTACGTGACCATTTAATCAGTATATTAGTTGAATAGCGTTTTTGAGTAAGGCGGTATGTATGTATTAATAATAATTTTTTTTAATAAACTTTTCGAAACGAAAGACAAAATCAAGAGTATAAAGAATTTAATGTATTCGAATAATGGCCGATTCCTATATAATTTACGGACCGTTATCGGTTATAATTAAGGCTCTTATATCTTTACTAATAATGAAGCTTTGCATAGCAGACCCTCCCATATGGAAGTAGCTATCACAGGTAAAATTAGCTTACAAAATGATCTATAACCTAGTCCATTTCAACCCTATCAAGACTCAAGCCTGCGCGTTCACCGCTAAGAAAACCCCATGGTCTGTGGCTCCACAATTCCAGAACACCTCCTTGAACATCAGTCAAAGCATCGGGATCCTTGGCGTCGACATATCTAGCGACGTTTTGTTCCGAAGTCACTTGGAAGACAAGGTTAAGCTGGCATCCAAAAAGCTCGGAGTGCTCAACAGAGCGAGGCAGTACTTCACATCGGGGCAAAGGCTCAGCTTTATAAGTCACAAGGCCGGCCTCATATGGAGTACTGCTGTCACCTATGGGCGGGAGCACCTGGATACCAGCTTGCGCCTTTAGACTCGGTTCAACGACGTGCCATCAGAATTGTTGACGATCCCGAGCTCACAAGCGGTTTAGAGCCCCTTAGTCTAAGGAGAGACTTTGCCTCCTTATGTGTGTTCTACCGCTTGTACAACGGAGAGTGTTCTAAAGAATTGTTCGACTTGTTGCCCACTGCTACCTTCTACCATCGCAACTCTCGCCATCGACGGGGAGTCCATCCTCACATATTGAAACCAGAATTGTTTCGAACTGTGCGGGCTCAAAGGAGCTTTCTTCCGCGGACGCTCAGATTGTGGAATGAGCTCCCCGCCGTGGTTTTCCCAATGGAGTACAGCATGGGGTTCTTCAAAAAGGGCGTGAAGAGATTTCTTCAGGGTCGGCAACGCGCGAGTGATGCCCCTGGTGTTGCAAGCGTCCATAGGCTACGGTAACTGCTTACCATCAGGCAGGCCGTATGCTTGTTTGCCACCTTAGAGGTATATAAAAAAAAAAATATGCCCAGTTTGGCAATAAAAAAACCTACCATTGGTAAGCAAAACGATTCGTTTTTGTTTATACAAGCCGGGCATAATTCAACTCAAAATTTAATTTGCGAACGGAAACTTTAGAGGGATGACTCAGTTTATTGCCAGGACAAAGTATTTGGATCAAGGCACAAAGCTCAATCAAGCTCAATGAGAGATAAAGAGTTTATCAAACGAGAGCGCGCGCCGACATGATTTATGAATTATGGGTGTGTCATTTATTGTCATTAATTTCGAGCTACTTTAAATGATGCGTAATTAATTTGTAGATTTTTAACCGACTTCAAAAAAAAGAGGAGGTTCTCAATTCGATAGTTTCTTTTTTATGTTTGTTACCTCATAACTCCGTCATTTATTAACCGATTTAGAAAATTCTTTTTTCATTTGAAAGGGTACACTTCCCGTTTGGTCCGATTGTCATCAGATCAGGATTTGATTACGTCTTAGTGTACTTTGAAGTCGGTTTAAGATTTTTGTAAAACAGTCCAATTATTTTGTTCACCGTGGTCGATGATAGTTCAATAAAGACAATTTTCCTTCGCACGTAAATATAGATAATAAATGTTAGCGCGGAGTCTACCACTCTATTCGTTGCGGCTATGGCTATGGTATGAGTATGCAAGCACTTAAAATTAGAATTTACCTAAGCATCCGCAATACCTAAACAAAGTCATCGATGCTGTAAAAATAAATGAGTTAGGTAGGAAGGGATTATTAATAGATGTATTACGCAAAGAAAAGTTCAAAAAAAATTAAACTCTCCTTTGTTAGTAAGAATATTTCAATGTCTGAATATATTTATTGTTGTTCAGAAACCGCCAAGCCACATATTTTGACTAAGGTGTAGAGTTTGTGAAATCAAACTTGTACCCCCTTATTACAAAACATGGTTTAAAGTAAAACCAGGTTTTAAAATAGCCTCGTCTCTTTTTATTATATGACGTTAGAAAGGAACCGAATGACAGTAAAACCTGGTTTTGCTTTAAACCATGTTTTCTGTTCAGTTGTTGTATTTCAGTTGTGATCTGATAACTTTTTGACAGTGCGAGCCATATGGTTAGTATATATGTGGGTAATCTAAGAAAATGTTATTTGCATACCTCCGTAAAAATAAATAATCAGTCTCGATATATGTTAGTTTGATTGAATACAACCTTGCGTTATTTAATTAGATATATACCAATGGTCATGGCAACATTTTACATGAAAATGTTTTTGGTATGTCATTGTCAAAGACGTACCACTGATGTAGGTACATAAATTAAATACAGGGTGTTTTTTTGGTCAGCAACAAGCGACCCAGGAGCGGTAGTACAAAAAATACATTTTCCAAAAATGGACTTAATTCCATTAAATACTGTAAATGCGTTGAGAAATACCTTATAAAATTTGAAATAAAATTACCGCAAAGTATGGTCACTAGCCACGTGCACTGACTAAAGCTAGGCGCAAGCCGCCATCGCCCCACCCCTTTACTCCCTCGCACTCCCGTTGAGTATTACGTTTATATTTTAGCTTATTACATGATTTTCAAAATAATATTATTTTTATTTTTATTATTATAAAAAAATAAAGTATTTTTTTATATTTTTTTAGCACCAGTATCAGTTGTATTATCGACCCTGAGTCGCTCGTCGCTGAACAAAACAACAACCTGTATATCTATAAATAATAGTAGATAGCAGATTTTATTAGTGCCCTCTGCCGCGAGCCTTGTAAATGTTGTACATAATTATTATTTATTATTATAATATCTCAACGCTGACACGTGATAGGTGGCTTTTGACCTATTCTTTAACACTTAATTTAAATTTGTAAGTATATATTTTCCGAATTCTCCGATAATGTCGCTACTGGCCTTTGCTTTGAAAACAAGATAAGACATATTATATAATAGTTGTTCCCCGCGGCTTCACCCGCGTTTCTTAGATAAAAAATAACCTATGCCAGGAACTCAAACAACTATATAGGGTTGAAATTTTAGAAGTGTCAGTAAGGTCAGCTATCGGTCTTAAGTGACTGTCCTTTAATTTTAGATCCAGTCTGACAAGGATCAAAGGGGCCA
This sequence comes from Polyploca ridens, assembly GCA_951394255.1. Classification (NCBI taxonomy): domain Eukaryota; kingdom Metazoa; phylum Arthropoda; class Insecta; order Lepidoptera; family Drepanidae; genus Polyploca; species Polyploca ridens. The sequence goes on from OX596260.1 coordinate 2,200,249, forward strand.
AGTTAGGTTAGGGTACTAGAAATGTCACAAATGGAAAAAAAAAAATTCCCATACGTTTTGTTAGGACAAAATTAAAGGGCTTATTCCCGTTTGTCAACGGTACATATACATTGGTTATGTTTGTATATATTACGTACCTGAGCACAAGTTAAAGTACAGTTAGAGTAAAAAGTTGTGTGCCGAATTTGTTTAATATTATTTTTAGTTTGTATATTTTAAAACTACCATATTAATGACTAAGAACTACATAGAATACATGTAACCTATCTAGTTGACGATATATTTTTTAAACACAGGTAAAATATTCAACGAATATGAACATGGTCTATGTGACATAAAGTTTTTTTTGAAGCGAGTATCTTTCTCTCTCTTTTGCCGGCTATTTAATTGATGTTTTTTAATTTCTATTATTCAGTAATTTTTTTGTGATACGTTTATTTTTAATTTTAGTAGTTTAATTATTGTATTATATTTGTTGATTTTGCAATGTTTCGTTAAAATAACTTCTATGTTATATTTTATTTACCTATTATTCCGTTGCTTTTTTGTGTTGTGTAGTTGAATTATATACCTACGTTATATTTAATGTACCAAATTATTTAATTGCACTTGTTGATTTTACTTTGTTAATTTTCGACTTTATTGTTTTTTTACTTTTTTTATTTTTATTTTTGTATAGTCACAATTAGATAAAAACATTACGAATGAATAAACAACGTTTACCCATTGTATATTATACTAACGTATGTTGTTGATTTTGCTTTGCATAGGTTAAATAATTACTAGTCATAATATATTATATTTTTACATAATACATAAAAACTACACTATAAAAATCTTAAATATGTACTTATTTAATTTCAAACCAATATTTACATTCCTTTAAAATTAGACTTAACATACTGACTGTACTTGGTGCACGCGATACACCGCTATAGGTAAGTATATGTACCGTTGACAAACGGGAACGTAGACAAACGGGAATAAGCCAATTAAAGGACAGTCACATAAGACCATATTCGCGTAGCTTCAACCCTTAAGGTAGCTGCCCTTACTGACCCGTCTAAAATATCCACTTTCGCATTTATAATATCATGAGTTATTTTTTCTTGGTCTGAGATAATTTTGAATTTCGAGTTGGGTATAACCACAGAATATATAATAGTACAAGTAGGGTACACAACATGGGTATAACTGGTTAGGTCAGGAACACATTATTTAGGACAAGATTTTTATTGTTCAACATTTTACAACGTTAATAAATCTACAAAATGGCCAATATGATTGCATAGAAACCATGGCGTACGTGAGAGAAGTGTCCGATCGGTATTTATTAGTTATTTGACAAAAAACAACAAAAAACGATACCCTAAAGGGCACACCGTGTCTATGAAAAAATCATTTGACCACTAGTCCGAATATCAGAACAGTAATCCAATCCATGTTATTTTCTTGATAACTACATAGTTGTTTCAGCCAACGTTTTCCCATGATAAAAAGTGTCAAATAGCATCTCCGTTCAGTCATACAAACAAACATTCCCATATTATTACTAGTTAGAAACTGCCGGTCTTTTATTCACCGCATCATCCGCATGGCGGCATGACAGTCGAAAATACCGCTGCTCCGGCGCAATGCGAAAGTGCATACAGCACTTTTGCCGTGAACGGTGAATTAGTTTTTACATTATAAGCCCTACCATCTAGTCTAGATCTTCTCGATTGATCCACTGACTTTTCCTTGATGAAAATTTTCTAATGTGCGAAAGTTGTCGGATAAATCTGCAAATTGGTCACTTGAATTGTAATTGGTAAAATGACAATAATTTGGTGAATTTTACAAGCTTTTATTTAACTTGCAATGTATGTTTGTTCGGGTGGAATCTTGCAAGTCGAATTTCACCCACTTCCAGTGGTCGGATTGACTTGATATTTGGTATACATTAGTATATTGGATGACAATGCAAGTGCAGTCAACAAAAAGTACAGTCGCTCAAAATAAGCTTGTATTAAAAATGTTTTTTTTTTTACATAGAACTTATTATTTATTAATCTGAAAATAGTTTCTATTAATAATTTCCATTACCCATTATAATATTATACTGTATTTTACTGTAGTTTGGGCACGATATCCAATAACTAAGCACGAGTATTTCGCACAATCTTTAAAAAGTTACGTAACGCGATGTAATAAAGGCAATTTTATGAGGCATGGCATATATTATACAGTATTTGCGAGACCAGTTTGGTTATTTCTGGTCACAAACATCATGTTGGCATCTTTAAAAGTCACCAGATCAATAAAAAGTACTCGCACACCTTGTTTCATTTGGGATAACGCTAAATAAAATGGAAAATCAGGATTCCCAAAAATATCCCTCGAATCTAATGATAGAGAAACCTTTTTCAATGAAAAAAACACATTCATTCATTCTTACCCTTTAAACTAAACTTTTTTTTTTTTTTTTTTTTTTATATCCCAACAATGTTGCTACTGTTCCATTTCAGTCTAAGTAGATATTTTTTTTTAATTAAATTTTTCTCTATTTATATTTTGTCATATATATTTTATATTTTCATTATATATATTAGTTTATCTTATATAAGTTATGTAAGTATTAGGTTTTTGAACAGTATTTAAGTAGTTTACGTATGTAGGTATTTGATATACTGCACCACCTATTTTAATTCTTTCCTATTGCCCTAGGTTGCTTGGAAGAAATCGCTTTAGCGATAAGGCCGCCTGAATTGTTCGCACTTTTGTTTTTTATTTGTTATTTTTGTACTCTATTTTTGTAATCGTGTGAATAATAAAGAATTTTTGTATTGTATTGTATTGTATTCATAAACCAGCACCGAATTCTCGTGCAAAGTATGAATACATTTATTCATTCATACTGTATATTTCTACTTTTCTAGCCATTACCGTGACTATATCTCTAATCTCACAATCCGACGTCGAGGTTGTGGCTTTAACCGCGAAGACTCGAGTTTCTAGGTCATTGGATGACTACTTAGGAAACATACTCGTAAATATCCCTACATTTTAAATAATAAATCTACCGTAGCAGAACAAGTCATGACGACTACTCTGATTCCATAACGTTAATTTCTATTGGTACACAGGAGAGGAAATGAATCTCAAAGAATGTTCATGAACATCCTGACTCCTGAGGCTTCGTATGACATAACAGAATACAATAGCCAAAATAAGGGGGGAAAATAGCAAGCCTAAAAGTTTATGATAAATAAAACATAGACGATAGATGAAGCAAATAAAATTAATGAATACGCTAAAATAGAAACAGGAGAATGCAACAAATAGAAATATGGCACTCGATAAGGTATTAAATCGTTTATTTGTTCTAGACAAAAGAAAACTTACTGTTGTATTCACGTATGATTGGTAAATACTGCATTGAAATGATGTTTGGTGGAAGACATGAGAGATCTACTTTACTTTAGGAAACAGTAGGGTAGGACGGAAGATTTGAGAGTCATGATCTCGCCTAGAGACACCACAATTTAAGATAGAACAAATAGAAGATCTGCAACGATCAAATTCAAAACCAAATACACTTATGACGGTCAAAATGATTGTACAGCTGATCTATGAAATTAATACTTTTCATTGCACAGCTTAAGAATAAGCAGTTTCAAGCAAAACATCTCGTGACTCGAACCAAATGCAGTTTACAAATCATGTTGCAATTGTACACATTGTTACCTGAGAAGCGATTATGTGCCGCATTCCCAGAGAGCTTGTGCATAAACCTGTGTTTCCTGCTTAATTATTTTGTTTTGTTTTTAGCTAACTATAACAATGATAGACAAACCTCCATTAGAAATGATGCGTTATACTATTTTATTATGTAAGGTGCGCTATAAGCAGGCAAATTGGTGGAAACCCCCATAGTATGGCTGGAGGGTGCACTCTTTGCATTCTTTTCAATTTGCATTGCGATTATCCTTTCCCCTTAAGAGGCCGTATACCAAATTTTGCCGATTTCGCTGATTTACGTGATTTAACAATCGTGATTTTACAGTTAAAATGCTGTATTACAAGTTTTAATTCACAACCTAAAATATCATTTTAATTATGATCTAATGAATGAGCTTCCTTTTCATTTTTATCATGTTATTTATTGCGAAATTTAGGTTGTTTTAAAAGATTTTTTATTGACAAACTATTGAACTTTTTCAATTTTTTTTTCAGGAAGTGGATTGTTTATTAACTGAAGTTTATTTATATTGTTATAATTTTAATGAACGAGAGTTCTAAGTAGCCGAAATCAAAAGCAATTCTTCGCCCATTTTCTCTAAAAATTTACTAAGTTAAATATTTTTTTACTCAAAATTATTATATTGAAGTAGTAAAAAGTGATCCGTTTATTTTATAGATGACTTTCATAACAATACACTGTATTTTTTTCATACCGTTTAGACGACAAAATGATTCGTAAATATGTGATATTCTTAACCTCTTATAGCAAAAAATCAAAAACAGCCGCCTGTTTGAGGTCGATTAATCAAAATTAAATCATAAAATTAAAAAAGTAGCTCGTTTATTAGATAATAATTGAAATGATCTTTCATGTTGTGTATTAAAACTTATAGAAATATTTTTAGTATTTTAACCGTTAAATCACGTCTGTAAAATCACGTAAATCAGCGAAATCGGGACAAATTTAGCATACGGCCTCTTAAATTGACATAAGGGTTCATGGATCGATCGGCGTAAATATACCCAAATTCAATTGAATTTAGACTTACCCCCTTATTCATAATAAAGTTATCAAACGTTGATTAGCTAAAATTCCGAAGTCTTTATCTGACAGGTGACATTTGGTGATCGAAAGAGTGAGACGGGGCACACTATTACACTGATTTCGTTATAAAGCAATTATGAATAAGGGGGTTAGATACTATACAGGAAATTTTTTTTTTTTTTTTTTTTTTTTTTTTACTGTTTATAGGCCTGTGTTTGACTGCAATCTCACCATGGTAAGTGATGATGCGGCCGAAGGTGGTAAGCACACAAAGCCTAGAAGGAACTGGCTCTCAAGTGCAGCTATCGGAACACACCGAAAGGTGCTTGGCGACAGATTTTCAACTTGAGGGTGGTAGCCAGCCAGGCGGGTACTACAAAGTACCCTACCACCGTGCTATGGTTTCCTCACGATGTTTTCCTTCACCGAAAGCTCAAGCTCATTGTAGGATTCGAACCCGGGACCTTCATCTCGGTATCCGACGTCACTACCACTGAGCTATATAAATGATAAAATCATTTGACCTTTCTTAAAATTGCAAAAGAGAATAGACAAAATCAATGCAAAACCAGGAAAAGAAAGGCATGCAAAATCGAGGACAAAGCCCGCAACTTGTTTCGCATGAGTAGAGACAGAGGGTTCTACCTACTAACTAATCGGACTTCATAAATACTAGGTCTGTCTGACCTTGTCCCTGAAAAGTCTGTCTCCTGATAAAGTTAACGACCTTAGGGACCTGTAAAATTGAAGTACCTTAGTGACTCTTAGTTAGGTCGTTGTTAATAACAGGGGAACTTAGCGATAAGTTCATCACCATATAAAGAACTAAACTTTATCACTTCAATATTATAGACTGAATCAGAATAGGAATACCATGTGACAAGAGAGAAACAGAACGATAATCGTAAAGGGTTGATTGAAAGAGAAAACAATCCACGTGAATTTAATAGAGAAGACCAATTTTGAGAACTTCGATAGAGCTAATTACGTCTAATTATGGAACCTATATAATTCTTAGTTGAAAAGCTATTTACATAGATTAATACCATCTCATCTAAGGAATATGGCTTTAAGCTGTCAAAAACTAGAGATAAGGTAAGATAAAACTCAAATTGTCTGATGTTACGGGAATTAAACAGGCTGTTATTTCAGATATAAAAGTACATTCACATGATGTAATAGGTCACTGAATTTAATCACGTTGGGAACATAAAAATAATACATTTCTAATTATAACGGATGGTGAAACGATTCACAAGTGGTCGTGATTATAGTGTGGCAGTATATTGACCGGGACTTGTATCCGAGACATCCTATAAATGGTAGTCACGTTAGCGGTATAGGATTTTTGATTGCTTTAATGATAGCATTGTATATAGAGAGTGAGCTATAATTTTATCATTCCTTCCCGAAGAAGAAGGTGACAGGAAGAAGTTAATTTGTTAGATATAAGTCTGGTCATGCATGGAGTACTGCTGCCATCTTTGGGATGGATCCGCTCAGTACCAGCTAGATGCCCTTGACTCAATAGACCGCCGAGCCAGGAGACTCATCGGAGTTGAGTCTTTAATTAAGGCGAAACTTACCATCGAAGAAAGGTTGCTTGTCTATCAGTTTTCTACAGGATATATTGTGGAGAGTGTGCGCAGGAATTGTTCAACCTAATTCCACCATCCCCATTCTTACACCGAACCACAAGACGCCGGGAAAAGTTTCACCTGTACGTTGTTGACATACCGAAAATATGGACACAATGTTTTGCATCCTCATTTATAATGCGGACATCAAGGGAGTGGAACTTGCTTCCGGCGTCTGTGTTTCCTGACTCATACAATCTAGGGACTTTCAAGGCACGAGTGAATAGGTTCCTTCTGGGTAAGCGTGTTCCATCCTAGGCTTCGTCTTCGTCCCTTATGGGAGGGTCAGTGGCCAAACGCAAACCCATTTAATTAAAAAAAAAAACAATCTGGGAAGACCAACGTCTAAAAATCTTCACAATAGTAACGGTGATGATGATAATGCACTGATGGGGTATAAGTATATCTCTATATGATAAGAATATTGGGCCCGAAGAAAACAAGCAACTACCGATTATATCACGTATTGTACGTAATTTTCCTAAAGAGATATAACAAAACACAATATGAATTCACACTTCATAGTTTTTAATCCGTGACCAATTCAACAACTACCAACTCAGTCACGGTGAGCAGCAACATTTTTTCTTTTTACCTTTTTATTACTTAGTGACGTAACACGCGGAGGTGTGTCCGTAACAAGGTTAGGAGCGCACGCGCAGCTTTTTGTTCGGTAGAATGTCAAAGAGACGTGACGTCATCGAACGATTCAATTTCACATAGTATCAAGATATCAATTACTATACATTCGCGGTTGAAGCGGTATCATTTTTAACCGACTTCAAGAAAAGGAGGAGGTTCTCAATTCGGATGTTTATATTTTTTTTTTTTTTTTTTTTTTTATGTATGTTCGGGCATAACTCCGTCATATATAGACGGATTTGCAAAATTCTTTTTTTGTTCGAAAGGGGTATATTCCGAAATGGTCCCATATAAATTTCATATAGATCTGATGATGAGTTTCGGAGATAGACAACGGAACACTTAAAAAAATTACAGTAAATCAGCAGCGATTGCTACTATCGCATAAATATGCATTGTTTACGCAATCACACAACAAAACATCAGGCCTGTACACTCGAAAGGGTTACGCAGATGTATTCAGTATATAATGAAACTAAAAATTCAAAAATAATTAACTTTTTAACAAAAAAATAAACCGCCTTCAAAGTACACTAAAAAGTATAAAATAACTCTTATCTGACACTGTTTTGAAGTCAGCGAAATATTTTCTATAGAACACGTCATGCGATTTCGCTGACTTCAAAACAGTGTCAGATAAGAGTTATTTTATACTTTTTAGTGTACTTTGAAGGCGGTTTATTTTTTTGTTAAAAAGTTAATTATTAAACTGTTTATAGTAGTCAGTATTTTCTAAATTGGCAAACCATGAAACAATTTCTGTTGGCTCTATCTTTTGAGAGACAAGTGTTAAATCTCGAGCATCTATCCTGAACTCCATTCCATTGAGAACATCTATAATATCCAGAGTTTCATCCATAGCTTTTCCTCCCACATAGTTTTATTGAAGACACAAACAAGTAATGGGTTTCATTCAAGGAAGTTATCTAACCTTGATGATTACGTCGAGTGTTTTGTGGACGAAATTACTTTTTTATAGGTTTACGACGAGCTTTGTATCTACGCGTTTTGTGGTGAATTTAGATTAGAATCAGGAAATTTGCTGTTTATCATTTTGAAATGTCATCAAAATGTAAACAATTTTATTTATCTTTTGATTTGTGCGTATTTTTCTAGCTTATCCAACGTCTAATAATATCGAGATATAATCCAGTAATATACGTGATTGAATCGGTTCTAATCTACCGATGCATCTTCTATGTAAAAACAGCCTCGCACCTATTTGTTTTGAGAGTGGATGTAACATCAACGGACGGGATATACAGCTCGTTGTTGAGGTCAGCGACGAGCGACTCAGGGTCGATAATACAAATGATACTGGTGCAAAAAAATATAAAAAAAAATACTTTATTTTTTTTGAATAATAAAAACAAAAAAAATAAAAATTTTGAAAATCATGTAATAAGCTAAAGTGTAGACATAATACTCAACGGGAGTACGATGGAGTAAAGGGGTGGGGCGATGGCGGCTTGCGCCTAGCTCTAGTCTGTGCACGTGCCTAGTAACCATACTTTGCAGTAATTTTATTTCAAATTGAATAAGGTATTTCTCAACATATTTACAGTATTTAATGGAATTAAGTCCATTTTTGGGGAATATATATTTTGTACTAGCGCTCCTGGGTCGCTTGTCGCCGAACAAAACAACACCCTGTATTAGAGACGACAAGATTAAGCTTTAGATGAAGGCTGGCTACGATCAGGAATCATCAAGATCCATGCAGTATGCAGACGCAGTTACCCGCAATTGTCCTTATTCCGTTCTAGGTTATCTTTGGTCCCATCATGACCACGTTAAAATACAATGCCTTATTATCGAAAATGTTAATTGGCCTAGTAGTTACAGTTCATGTAACAAACACTTCGATAACAACAACATTGAGAATATTCTTTATTTCTGGGGCCATCAATCTGTCAGTTATAAAAAGCTTTGCTGTATTGAAATACTATAACTGTTTATTTAAATCGAGGAAATGCGTCAGAAATCATGTGCATAACTCAATAGATGTATGGTTATAAAATTTAAAACACATGAAATATTCAACGGATCTGTTAAAAACACGCGAACCTTGATTTTGTCGGGTTATTTTGGGACTAACGATCAGGAACATACACCGGTATAGCCATTTGCTAGTGGTATTTTTAAAGAATGAGATGCTGCTGTGATATAACGATACCGATGGACTCCGAAATGCTACCAGAGTATCATATTTTGAATCCCGCGGTAATTACCCAATTTATTTTAAAATACCTATATTTAAATTGGATAACGGGGCGACTGGTGAATTTGGCACTTGCCGTATTTCTGTATTGGAAGATTAAATAAAAGACATTTAATATGGGACCAACACAGTCGAATAACTAATAGTACTAATCAACTATTACAACACTGAATTCGCGAGAAACAATTCAGTAGCTCCATATACCGAGCGCTAAATCTTTGGAAAGGCTGATATTTTTTTCTGAATGGAAATTTCCGCTATTTATTTAACTTTATTGAACTTTAAGATCCAACAGACAGATGTTAATATGATGAATTAGGTCTAACTTCTTCACAACGTGACTTAACAAAATTTTGATTCTATTAAACTATTTAATGTTGTTAGAATAGGTGTCGAACTTGTAGTAGTTTTTGAGTTTTTTAAACAATTCTCAATTATTATTTTGGGGGGACTTTTAATAAGCGGGAATACAAGTACCTACTTACTTCAATCATTATTTGACTAATAATTCCGCAATTCATAACCGCAATGTTTTGCTAAACATTATTATCGTAAGAGGAAGTATGAATGCATGTATTATATATACTGACCACATTGTTATAGTAATAACTTGTCATAAATAACATAACAAATTGTAAATAGTTAACACTTCTATGAATAATTGGACTGTTTTACAAAAAACTTAAACCGACTTCAAAGATCTGACAATGAGACCAAACGGGAAGTGTACCCTTTCAAATAAAAAAAGAATTTTCCAAATCGGTTAATAAATGACGGAGTTATGAGGTAATAAACATAAAAAAAAAAAAAAAACATTCGAATTGAGAACCTCCTCCTTTTTTTGAAGTCGGTTAAAAAAAAAATTCGATACGCTCGATTAGCGAAATATTGTAGGAGCTAATAGGATATTTCATATACAGCGTGTACGAAACTATATTCAAGAATATCCATGTATAAAGAGTAGACTCACCAGTGAAAATATTGAATTGAAAAAGACTTAATAAATGAATTTATACTGGAATCCTGTTGATTGAATGGGATCGAGTGGCTGCTGTGAGCTATATTCAAAATGAATTGATTCCGTGAGGTTTGTTCACTATAATGATCCTAAAAACACATGCAACGTACGCGAAAGCGAGGTGTTCAGCCATTTTTCGGTCTTAGATTTTTGGAATGTAGAATTTTCGGTTTCAAAGGAGCTCCATTGAATGAGCATAGCGAGGTGTTCAGCCATATTTCGGTCTTCGATTTTTGGAATGTAGAATTTTCGGTTTCAAAGGACCTCCATTGAATGAGCATTTCCCAAGTGAATAGAGCATGGGTTTCGAGTGCAAGTGATACCTCTGGTGTTGCAAACGCCTATAGGCTACGGTAACTGCGCACCATCAGGCAGGCCGTTTGCATGTCTGCTAGTACGCGGTACCTTTGTATTAGGTATCAAACTAATTCCAGGTTTGTTGGCTGACTCAATGTTATACGCCGGCAATGACAGTAATTTACTCAGATCTTCGGCAGCATCATAAATACGCTGAATGAGGTCATTGTCATTTACACCTTTAAAAAAAATTTGTTTGTCGGTCGAAGTAACATACAGATCGTAATTGTACAGCTTGAAATTTTAAGCATAAAGACGAAGAAATATAATAAATGTTTGATTTTACGATATCCAAATAATATGTCTGTACGTAATATCAAGTTGAATGCGAACAAAAATTTGCAGAGCACAAACATTACTGGCACAAAAGGAAGGAGGCTTATAGTAGGTTCACACGCGTCTTAAGTTTTACCACGTTGTACGGACGTCCATGCCCATTTCATAAACAAAATTAAACCGTATTTCTACCTCATTAAAATCAATCCGGTACTTTAAGGATATTATCAATCCGATATGCAATTCGAACCAAGAACAACCGAGCAATCCATCTTATACTCTCTAAGTGGTGCTCATGACAATAATATAGTCAATCAAAAGGATACACTAAAGCCTCCTTTTTTCCCGGCACGTTGAAAAAATGGGTAATAATTTTAATAGCAGTATTTAAATAAGCGACCCATTTAAGAAAAATTCCAAACCTAAAGATAAGATATCTAATGTATCACACTATTATTGATTGTTGACAAGATTGGATTAGAAATAGGTGAATTCACTATGCATGGTGTCATTGATACAACTGTATTTCAACGGTCAAGTCAAGATTCTTTGTACGTACATTGTTTCGAATAACATGGACTTTATTAACATTCCCATATCGCTCGTCCTTCTTCAACATTCCTGCTTCAATATTATGCTTTTGTTTTAGTGTGATTCTATCTTCCGTGCTCAAGAGATGATTCATTATCTCTAGACCTGTCTCTTTCTATAAATATTCAATAAACAAAGATAGATACACTTTAATCTATAATTAAAATCCAATTGACGTCTCAAAGTACAGCAGTTTAACTTATTTCTGTAGTAAAAGAACTTCTAGGGACTTTGGTATCAGCTATAATCCGGAAGAATTAAATTTCTCCGACTTTGATTGAAATTGTTCGTTTAATATAATCATCATATTGTAGCTAGGGCCAAAGGTGATGGGTCACTCATTCAGTATCATCTTCCTTTAAAGTACTTATTAGTTAATGACAGATAAACGGTTTATAGCGTAATAACCACGCCTTCAATTACTTGAATTGTTTGCAATTTGCATATCAAGTTCAAGATCGTCATCAATCTATTACGTGTAAGTGCAGTATTGGTAAACAAGATCGTTAGCCATTGCGATTCAATGAAAATGTATCAAATAGACATCGATATACAGATGTTATAATTGACGTATAGTTATGCTGTTTGTGTGTTGCACTTGAATAAGTCAATCATTGTTTTCAAGTGGAGTTTGGTTGTAGGATGCCTATAGATTCTCAGAACGAACGATCTGGAGTCATTTTCATCCAGCGATTTACCAGTCGGTCCACACGGTTCCAGGCCTACATCCTGCGGTGGTAATCCCAAATCACAGTTAAATATGATGATTGAAATTGATACACATCTCAGCGGCATCCGAAGACATAGTTTATGGAGTATATCTATTGACCATACCATTTTTTACGTATCAATAGACCATATCTTATTTGTTGGTATAAGACTATCAGACCTTGGACCTTAACTTGAAGAAGGTGGAATATTGACTTGGAATGCGGAACTTACAAGTGAACAACTTGAAGAATCTAAAAATTATCAACAGACATGACCGTGCGCATTTTATACAAGATCGAGACATATAACAGGTAATGCAATAGTAATGAGATAATAATGAAGACAGGCAGAAATATGTTGTATATAAGTAGACGACATGTATGGTAGGAACAGCACACTTCTTAGCACAGTAATTTAATAGCATAGACGGTAGGTATATTTCGTTGGACATTCTTGATCACAAATCTCTTAAAACTATCTTTGAAGCTACATCAGGAGTCTTCAGGTCTAGATTTTTTATAAGAATCTTGCTATTTGTGAATGCGACGTATCGCAGCCAAATATCACTCAAATTCCCTGACTCATTGTAACTAAGAATCCACGAATCACCGGGAAAATTCCGTCTCATTTGAAACCCATGTAACCAAGAGATACGATCTATTCGTGTCCAACACGTTGGTCAGCAAAGCCAACCGAATCATTGTTGGAAAAAAATATATCGACGCAATACCACGCCTCCCGAATTATTTATAAAGTCCAGACTAACGTCATTGTCTGTGGGCGTCAGTTTTCCACGGCTTTGACCTTGGACTTCGTGATGAGTCGTAAATCTTTGTAGACAGCCATTGTTTAGATTGGTGTTGTGTTCAGCTTTGCGGGTAATTGGTTTAGAATTCAAGCGATTTGCAGTGAACTGTAACGCAACTTGTCTACTCTCTCTGTTCCAAGTAAACAATCCTTGGCTTGTCTTCCCGGTGCAATTAAAACAGAATTTGTAATAAACACGTGATTCTACGCACTTTGATCGTAAGCAATGGCGCCTGATACAAAAACAAGCAGCTTCATTAAATCATGTATCTTATTATGTTTGTATTTATAACTAGCTGAAATAGCGGTGTCACCTGCATTCCCCGGTGGAATGTAGCCTATTTCCTTCAACAGGTTTTATTTTCTTCGAGAGGTTTAATCATGATAAGGTTACATGCAGAGTTCTTTATCATTATCAGTTCTTTATCATGTAGTTTCATCTGTCCCGTTGTCTGTAATGGAATTTCGCAAGTTAAATTTGACCCACTTTCCGGTTTCCGATTGAGCTGAAATTTTGCACGAATATGCAAATCGCGTGACAATGAAATATTATGATGTCGTGGAGCTGATCTGATGATGGAGCTGGAAGGTGGCCCCATCGAGTATGGGCTCGTTTGATTCGTCTGATGAGTACTATAAAAAGCTAAATATATAAAAAGCTTATTTCAAAAATGTTTTTTTAACAAAAACTTGTTAAATTTAAGTTATTGTTGCTCATGAACTAGCAACAATAACTTAAATTTATACTATTTCTGATTACCTATAGGTGTTTCATTCATTCAAGTCTAAAAATTGTTAATCAGAACAAAGAAAGAAGAGAATACATATTGTAGGTACATTTTGGGCGATTATCTCCATGATACATTGTGCAAAGATTTACAGAAAGAATTGAACATGACTTACGCCGGTTTTTGCCGCATATGTCTCGTGTCCAGTTTTTTTAACGTAATATTTCACGGTCTCGCATTATGCGAGTCGTGATTGACGTTTTATTATTTTTAACACCTGTGGGATTCAATGATGATACTGAAATTGTACTAAATCGTTATTTGTTGCTTCAGTCACGACACATGCAGTACCTCTAATGTGCTAATTTAGTGAAACTGTCGGTTAAGTTTTCACAGAAAATAAATAAGTAAATAAAATGGTAATTTTTAGGTCCTACTTTATTCGAGACTATGTCCGAAAAACCTGTTTTTTTTTTACTGTGTATATTTGGCCAGTGTTTGTCCACAATCTCACCATGGTAAGGGATGATGGGGCCGAAGGTGGTACCGATCTACCGTAATATAGTTAAATAATAGATAATAAAAATTAAAAACAAAGACGTCTTTGTTTTTAATTATCTATTTAATGCAATTCCCTAACCATTTCACGGTATTTGGTATCTTGTGTTCCCGCGGGATCGACATGACCCACTCAATGAATATAAACGAGATTCACAATTGTAGCCTTGTAAACAGATTCGTCGTATATCTATAAAGTGGTATCGTTTGTATCAATTTATTGCAATGTTGTCACCATTTTAGCTATCTGACGTCAGTGGTTCAGGGTTAAGTAACCTTTTGTAAATGTTTAAATAATGTTACGTCAATACGGTATTATTTGCAAAAGTTAGTATACGGTAAATATACTGGTAGTTGGTACGTACTAGGATTTAGTATGTACTTTGAATTACCTATTCTGTATGTAATGTCTAATGTTATAGGTTGGCCTAGATCGCGAGAAATAAGTCGAATAAGCTGCTATCCATTTGGGTTTCCCTAGATTTGTACTAGTAATAATAAATTAAATCTTTGTTAAAAATTAACTATGCTAAAATATCTTAATTAAATACTAATGTAATAAAGATGAAGAGTTTGTTTGTGTTTTTGTTTGAACGTGCTAATCTTAAGAACTATAAACCAGTTGGATTTGAAATTTTATTTTTGGCATTTGATACCCCTTGAGGAAGTTTTTTTTTATAGGCATATAAAAACATGCATATGGCCCGCCTGATGGTAATCGGTTACCGTAGCCTATGGACGCTTGCAATACCAGGGGCATTCATTGCGCATTTCAGATCCTGCAAAATAGTTTATAGGCTATATTGACATTGCAGTGGGATTATATCGCAGAATAGCAACTGCCTCGTTGTCCAATCTGTGATGCATGAACTGGGGACCCAGCAAGGATGTCTCTACTGCCTATTTTTAGGCCTAACTCTGCCAATTT
Organism: Polyploca ridens; assembly: GCA_951394255.1. Taxonomy (NCBI): domain Eukaryota; kingdom Metazoa; phylum Arthropoda; class Insecta; order Lepidoptera; family Drepanidae; genus Polyploca; species Polyploca ridens. The sequence goes on from OX596260.1 coordinate 2,215,491, forward strand.
CATATAACACTTATGCACAAGATAAATATGGCTTTGTGACAACGTACATAAAAATAATGACTATTGTACACAATTTTACAATTGTATTGTAATACAAGGCTTGTCACTCGTGGTGTAGCATGATTAGCCATTCTTCGTTAAGCTAGTTGATGCCTCCTAGGCGGCTTGAAAAATTCCAACAGTAGGTTGACCACTAACCTACCTCAATCTATTCGCAGTGGGCACGCGGGGTGGAGTATTGCCCATTCCCTTTCACCCTCATTTGTGAAAGGAGGCCTGTGCTCAGCAGTGGGACATTATAGGCTGATGATGATGATGATGATGATGACAAGGCTTGTTAGTCTCGACCAACAAGCCTTGATTACAATGAAAGGTTTTATGCTTGTTGGTCTTCTATAGAATATATATTAGAGTGTGTACAGAACTGTTTAATATAATGCCTCCATCACCATTTCTCTATCGAACCACAAGATGTCGGAGGAATTTCCACCCATTCGTTGCCCCGTTTATATTAATGTTCTGACATCTCACATATTGGAACACAACAATCACTTCTTCATTCCTTATAGGAACAGCAAAGGAGTGGAACTTTCTTCTTGTGTTGTGTTTCCCGACATCTATAACCTAGATTTCTTCAAGGCCAGATTGAATAGGCATTTTCTGGGTAAGCGTGCACATCCTGGGCCTCGTCATAGTTCCTCTTGGGGTCAGTCGAAGGCCAACAAACCCCGTTAACATTTAAAAAATGAGGACACCATGTCTGTATGCGCTGGTGAAGAATAGTTCTAAATCTAAACCTCAGCCATTGGACACTTAGTACTTTTGACAGCGCTGGTTAAGAGTATTTTTTTCGGCTCGTAGTCTTTTTATCATTTTGAGGTTATGTTTTTAATTCGTAAAAATATCAAGATATAGCAACACACAATAGATTATATTATTCAAAGAAGTAATCAAATATGTGAAAAACATTTACTTATCTACAGTAAATTGAATAAAACAGAATAGTTACGAAGTATTGACAGGGCATTTTCCAACTTGAATTAGATAATTTAATATCCCAAGACCACTGAACTTCAACTCTAATTGGAAAAGAGGCATTAGTGGTCACTGTTTTCAGTACAATTTTAGATTACAAACCAAACTACATAGGGAACATTATTTTTCATGAGACTTACCTTCTCGCTCAGGTATCACTTCTTGTTTTGCCATTTTTGAACGCGTCACATAGATAAATAAATGTAATCTACAATTTTATTCTAAATAAATCAGTTACTAATCATATATTACACAAATTATTATGATGAATTAGATTATTATGATAGAAAATATAACCTCAGCTGTTTTGTTTTGTTTACTACACAATGACAGACAATGACATTACTATTAGTAATGTTGGCGTACCTGTTTTTATCTTAGTCTGTGGTACTCTTTGAATTGCGTTTAGTTACGTTTCATGAGTACCTATAGTATAATAACAACTTTTCACGAGTTTCTTATCGGATATTATTAAAAAAACATACAAATTAATAAAGATGTCATATATTTTAAAATCTATTATTGTGGCTTTATGTTTTCGTGAGTTCAAATTGATATTATTTAAAAAGCAATGAGACGTTCGGTTACTTGTAAAAGTACTTTGTGTATATTCGTTATTCTGTTGGTAGTCCTGTTTACTCAGCAGCGCGTCATGTGTCAAGTTGATCGATCGATTCGATTTCAATTTTCAACATTTCGCGAATTCACGTTTTGTTTGAAATTATAGTTTATTTATTTTGGTAAAATCTTCTTTTGTTGAAATAACTGTTTTTTTTTTTCATTATTATATTAATAACATAAATTATATTTTTTTCAGATGCTGTCAAGAATGTGTGGGCTTGCGAAAAGCTAAAGAAATAGTTATTTATATATTTTTGGAGCAACATTAACTAAAAGAAAATGTCTCAAGCTCAGCCGATCGCAGTAGAAAACGGCGTGGTCGAAGAAAACAAGTAAGTACAATAGTATTTTACTTTTGACCTTAATACTTCAATTGAAAGTAAATTGAAAAAAGTTGGAACTTATTTGAATATATTTTGTATCGCTACGGCCTCCACTAATGGATGGAACTTGAAACCTTAGCTCAATTAGATGATGACGACACAGGCTGCTTACAAAATATAATATAAATAATCTCATTTCATCAATAAACATTAATTTTAAAATCTTTATACTTTTTTTTAATCATGTTTTTAGATTAGGATCACTGAAATTGCCTATGATTTTGGAAGATAAGTGTCTCCCCGCATAAAGCTACATGGAATCGGCTAATAATATTTCATGTCATTGATTTCCAGCACATATGAAAAATACTTTTTACATGTAGCATTGTATATAAAAAATTGAACTACCTTGACTCTCCGATGGAATGCGCATACTATCACAAACTTGAAACATTTAGAATTCCAAAGACTGCTATTCATTAAAACAGTTTTTCTCAAAGTGGGCGATAACGCCCCCTTGTGGGCGCTGAGGGGATTCAGGGGGGTGATAGAAGACCCAGACAATTTGTGATCTGTTAAAAAAACAAGACAACTACATTTAAATACCTACCACAACTATTCTAATGCCCCATTAAAATATAAAATTAATTAATTAAATAATTTAGATTGCCCTAAAAAAAAATTCGATTTCAAAGTGTGGTGGACGACATTAGTTTGAGAACCCATGCATTAAAACTAAAACAAATATGCTCAAATAAATTTTTCTTCCAGACTAGAAACATTTCAGAATAAACACACAAATAAAATGCCTGTAGCCCGGTGCAAAAAAAGTTACGTAAGTGGCTATGATTTGCAAGTAGACAAGCATTTTGTAAAGTACACTCCATATTTTTCAAATACAGTCGTCCTGCGGTAATCTGACAAATGTGTTGCAAGGCGGAGATGGATGATCAAAGTGGACTATAAGAGTGCTGCCACAAACACCTCGTAGTCCGACACTTTTTAAGAGGCAGTACTTTATAATCCAACAAATCATGAAAATATCTTGATAAAATCAATACGATAATATGATATGCACAATAGTCATAAAGAAATTCGATTTTTGTTCGAAGCTTGGCATACTCTTAAAGCACCAGATTAGACAGGGGCTGAATTACCGTGGGTCTACTGTATTTATGCACTATGTATGTGATCATTGATGCCTATGCATCAATAGCACTTTTCATTGTTAAACCCACTAGGTTCTCAACCACTCATACATATAAAAAAAATGTGGTTGAGAATATACCATTGGGTGTACCAAAGCATGTTGAAAAGATCATTCAGTAGATATTGCTATCCGCTCTTAGCTTAGTGTAAAACTTTTTTTTATAAGCTTTTATTTATTTATTTTATTTTAAATACTATACCAGTCAAGCACTATTGATTAGCCATTTATCATCATATTCCTAGCTAACTTGCAAAATCAAAACTGATAAAGCAATAATTGATAATCTATCGCCAGGCATTGTCGCGTCTCTGCCTTTGTTCCTCTCAGTAAGCTTAGAGTCACAACGCAAGAAAATAAGTTACAAGTTTATTCACCTACTACCATCTGAAACAAAGAGAGAGTGGAGAGTCTCAATATATTATTATTCTTCTTCACTCTTCTTCGACTACCGACTACACTTCGGTCGCGAATCGTTTAAGTCCTTGCATTGCATTGATACTAAAATAACAGCCATGACTACCAGGAAATCCATTTATATGCCTTCACTGACAATCAGACGCGTGTGGCGAATTGGCATGCGTCTGCTTGGCGTCGAGATTAGCGTCTGCTGGTCCGCACACGCGTCCGCTTGCCCGCACATGAGTCCGCTTGCCCGCACACGCGACCGCGTGTCCGCATATGCGTCGCTTAGCTGGTTACCATCATGTTGAAAATCTATCGCCAAGCACCTAAGACGTATTCTACAGGGTGAAATGGAACTCATTCGACAAAATTTAATAGGATAGACTACACTCATTACCTAAACCCCTAATATAGATTAATAAAAAGTTTGTCTGAATGTCATGATGTATAAAAAAGCCGCTCCTTTTGTCGGTGCGCGGTGCGGGACATAGAGGCTCGGTATAAGCAAATAAATTGCGGCTTGGTACATGTTTACACAAAAGTTCTATGGGATTATATTAGACCAGGGTTTATTGCTTTGTTTTACGTTTGATATCAGTTCCAAGAAAGGCTAATGATAATTTTTTTCTCTGCCCTGCCCTGCCCTGCCCTGCCCTGCCCTGCCCTGCCCAGCCCTACCCAAACCTAACCTAACATACCCTACCCTGCCCTGCCCTACCCTACCCTACGGGTATGAAAAATAGTTAACGTCCTATTCTCAGACCTACTGAATATACACTTAAAATCTCATAAGAATCGGTCAAGCCGTTTCGGAGTTTTTTTACAAACACTGTTCTAATACTTAAATTTTTTAACTCGTGATATCTTTTGTATGGAATGTCCGAATTGAATAATTCAAAAAGTTATACAAAGTTATTGAAGCAGTCTTGAATATGAAGTAATTTATTTTGATAACGATTAATACCAAGATACAAATAAAGAGCCTTTTCTAGTGGCGGCATTTCAATTAAATTTTTAAAATAAAAGAACACTTATTGTGGCATAACTATAATAGTTAGACATATACTGTCGCGACACTTTTTCTAAATAATGATGTGTTCTACAAAGTCGTAGTACGTTATTTTATTCTATCATCAATAGTTTTCGCAGCGCACGCGATGAAATGAATATTTTAGGTAATTTTTTTACACCTTGGGTTACACTATTGGAGTTTTAGTAAGGATCCCTATTTTTTTTGAAAATATAATATAGCCTATGTCACCCGGGGATAGTGTAGCTTCCCAACTGTGAAAGAATTTTTCAAATCGGTTCAGTAGCTTCGGAGCCTATTCAATGCAAACAAACATACAAACAAACAATCAAATCTTTCCTCTTTATAATATTAGTTTAGAAGAACGCAACGAGATCAACACTATCAAAATTAAACCTAATATCGGGTCCAGGGTCCAAATAAAATTTTAATAATCTCATAAATTTAAATATGGACCTAGAGCCGCTATAACGTCGCTTCAAGGCGTCATCGTGCCGAGCTTTGACGCCGCGCTAGGACGTCGACTTGTATTCTATACTGTGACCAGCCCCCTAGTCAAGATGGTTGTCGACAATCATCATCGTTAGTAAACGATTAACATAAGAGATTGATAAAATTCACGTGATATTTCGATTTGAAATGTCAATCCCATTCAAAGGTTGATCATTTAATAACAATGACGATTGTCGACAACCATCTTGGTAGGGGGCAGGACAACCCGTCAAACAACGCATAGAGAGGCTTTAGATGTGTCACAATCTCATGTTTTATTTTAATTTGCTACATTTTATTTTCAGCTAGCTTACACCGGGCGCACAGGTTTAACATGTGTGTTTGTTCTCTGTTCCAGCGGTACGACCTATTTCTTTTCCAGAGGTAGATCTAGCGCGTCGCTATGGCAACGGCTCAGTCTGTTCATGTCCATTTACTGGAAGTCTGTGATTGTGGTGTTCACGCCGCTGATACTGCTGCCTATACCCATTTTGAATTCAGGACCGGTGAGTGGAAAATAATCTTGTATTTTTTATCTATTTTAGCTTGTATATTGCTGGGATACGTGTATGCGGGGTATCAGATTAGCTTTATAATTGAATCCCAATGTTTTTTTATTATACGACCGTTAGTAAAAATATGCTTCTCTATATACATATAAAAAGAATCTCTATTTCTCTTGGTCGCGCTATAAATTGAAAACGACTTGACCGATTTATTAATGCGCCATCCTTACGAAAAAAAAATTAAGAATGTTTCGTAGAAAATTTAAGAAAACTTAACTTAGGGTAGGGTAGAATATCTCTCGGGTGCGCGGGTGAAACCGCGGTGCGCAACTAGTATCTTTTCTACATCGCACCAATTCGGACGGAGACGAAATCCAGTGATAATAGATTCCGTTTCCAGAGAGAGATCTAATATTTTTCCCGAGATAAATGTATCTAACCTATTTTCTAACGAATTAAAGTCGCAATAGGCGTTGCCATCAACTAATGTACCACATGTGCAGCAGTTAGGAAAGAATGGTGGCATGATGTGATGGTAGACACAAATCACTGACCAAAAGTGTCTGTCAAGCATGAAACGCATAAGAAGACATGTGCAAATCTCATCCAAATCCGTCGAGCTATTGAGCGATGAATTAGTAACGAACATACAAATAACCATAGCGACTGTACTAGAGTACGGGCTGAGAGCACCAATACTGGCAAAATAACTTGAAAAGAAGTGCGCGTTCCTAGTTTAAACGACTAAAATACATAATAATGAATACCAATTTCTCGTTTTTATCGATACTTTTACCTAGTACAAATGACAAGGTACCCATATCGTCATTTTTTCGACTGTAAATCAACATTTGTACGATATATGGACGCTATCACTACAATATTCTAACTCTATGCAAATAACCTTTTCACTAGGCAAACAGTAATATGGCGTACTTAAATAATAGTTAACTTCAGAAGCTTTTACAGTAGTACCCAACTGATATGGCGCGTCGTGAATCTTCGTTCGCACATAAAAGAAAGTATGGCCCCGAAGATTAACGAAAGAATGCTTAAAACTTACAATCAACCTTACGTCACTACTATAAGGTTCAAAATACTGCAGCTGTTAGTTCCGTCTCACTCGCAAGTCAAGGCGCGCGCTAACATGGCAGCAGCTGCCGACCAATAGCGTTTCCCGCGCTTTGAAAATGTATCTTCTGCGCAGGTACATCGGTAAGCCATTTCAGTTGGGTAATACTGTACCTTCATAAGATCAAGGGTCTCTAAACTGAATAAATGGCTTTGACTTTGACTTTGTAAACCTCCTTCAACAGGCTTACAGATGCATGTACGTAGTCCTTATAATGGCCATCTACTGGGTGTTGGAACTGCTCCCTCTGCCAGTCACGTCGATGCTGCCAATCGTACTGTTCCCAACCATGGGCATCCTGGACTCTGATAAGACTTGCGCCGCTTATATGAAGGAAACTAATATGATGTTCATGGGAGGGCTCATGATAGCTGCGGGAGTACAGCATTCCAAGTTACCCAAGAGGGTTGCCTTGTGGACTGTGCAGGTTGTCGGGTGCTCGCATCGGAGGTAAGATTTAATTTTTTTACTAATACAATTATTTTTAAGAATGTCATACAAATATGCGTGTTATTGCTTTACAATTATGTTCATCTATGATAAATGAATCTTATTTATTTTTGAAAAAAATTTAACGAACGCGGCGATGCGATGAGGTGTGTCGATTCGCCGAGTAATTCGATACGTGTAGATGTCGCTCACCATGGGGACTAAAAAGGTCGCTCAAGCAATTTTGTTACTGCCATTCATCTTTCAAATTCGTAAAATAGTCACTCATTAGCAAAATTTCTCGAGTTTCCTTTTTAGCCCCGCATGTTACATCCCTTTTATATTTCGTACAAAATGTCATAAATTAATTATCTTTTACAGACTGAACTTCGGTCTAACATTCGTGACGATGTTCATATCGATGTGGGTGTCCAACGCGGCCGCCACCACCATGATGGTGCCCATCGTTGAGGCCATTTTAGAAGTGTTGGAACAGGTGAGACTCTTATATTATTACTAGCTGGTTTCACCCGCGTTCCTGGGATAAAAAGCCTGTAATACTCGGGGATAATGTAGGTATTAGTTTCAGAATTTTTCGGATTTTTCGACAAACAAAAATCTCTTCCGCTTTATTATAGATATAAAGACCTGTATTTAACCACAGTCTCTCTATGGTAAGTGATGATTTGGCCGAAGGTGATATGCACACAAATTAATTAATTTATATCAGCCCATGGATGTCTTCTGCTGAAAAAATTAATTTAGGACAACTTAAACAATGTTAATTGTTATTCCCCTTCATTCCATTAAGAAGTGGAAGTACTCATCAATTTTAACAATAATAGCGATGATAGCTCAGTGGTAGTGACGTCTTCGTCGGACGAAGGTACCGGGTTCGAATCCTAATATGAGCTTGAGCTTTTGGTGAAGGAAAAACATCGTGAGGAAACCAAAGCACGGTAGTAGGGTACTTTGTAGTACCCACCTGGCTGGCTACCACCTTCAAGTTGAAAATCTGTCGCTAAGCACCTATCGGTGTGTTCCGACAGGTACACTTGAGAGTCAGTTCCTTCTAGGCTTTGTGTGCTTACCACCTTCAGCCACATCATCACTTATACCAGGGCTTCCCAAACTGTGCGTCGGTATTATCCCAGGGGCGTCGTGAGGCGATCTCAATAGGTTGGGTGTCTGTGTCGATGCGACCGAGTCGAGTGAGCGCCATGTGTATTGTGATGCGGCGGAAGAGGGCGGCCGAGGCTTTTTCTTTTTCAAAAAATCGCTAGTAGGTGAATGTATGGCAAGAAGGCCAGGGCGGCGCAAAAATATGGCAACTTTCCAAGGGCGTCACAGTACACGTAAAATAAGTTTGGGAAGCCCCGACTTATAAGCGTATACCGTGATGATATTGCGGTCAAATACAGGCATATACACAGTTAAAAAGATAAACTATATTTTCGTTCTAACTCCTTTGGGGGTCAGTCAATGGTTAAACATTATCCCATTTAATATTTAAAAAAAATACCAAATGCATTAATCTTAATATATAAAATGATAAACTGATTGTTGATATATCAGCCCACAGCCCAAACCGCTGGACCTAGAGATTTGAAATTTTGCACAAAGATACCTTATACAGTGGAGGGATCCACTAAGGAAGGATTTTTGGAAATTCCACCCCTAAGAGGGTAAAATAGGGGATGACAGTTTGTATGCAAGTCCGTCAGTTTTAAAGTTAGGATCTTCCAATTTTGTGTTTAGGCTGACGATTGAAAATTAATGTGTAGTTATCTCAGCGTTTGTGATAATTCCACCACCGAAGGGAGGAAAAGGGGGATGAAGTTGGGTATGCAAGTCCTTCAATTTCAAAGTAAACTTCACTAAATGTATTATTATACGGTGTAGACATCCACTAAGGAAGGATTTTTGGAAATTCCACCCCTAAGGTGTTAAAATAAGGGATGAAAGTTTGTATGCAAGTTCGTCAGTTTTGAAGTTAGGATCTTCAAATTTTGTGTTTAGGCTGACGATTGAAAATTAATATATAGTTATCTCAGCGTTTGTGGTAATTCCACCACCGAAAGGAGGAAAAGGGGGATGAAGTTGTGTATTGCAAGTCCTTCAATTTCAAAGTAAACTTCACTAAATGTATTATTATACGGTGTAGACATCCACTAAGGAAGGATTTTTAGAAATTCCACCCCTAACGGGGTAAAATAAGGGATGAAAGTTTGTATGCAAGTCCGTCAGTTTTGAAGTTAGGATCTTCAAATTTTGTGTTTAGGCTGACGATTGAAAATTAATGTATAGTTATCTCAGCGTTTGTGATAATTCCACCATCGAAGGGAGGAAAAGGGGGATGAAGTTGTGTATGCAAGTCCTTCAATTTCAAAGTAAACTTCACTAAATGTATTATTATACGGTGTAGGCATCCACTAAGGAAGAATTTTTGGAAATTCCACCCCTAACCGGGTAAAATAAAGGATGAAAGTTTGTATGCAAGTCCATCAGTTTTGAAGTTAGGATCTTCAAATTTTGTGTTTAGGCTGACGATTGAAAATTAATATATAGTTATCTCAGCGATTGTAATAATTCCACCACCGAAGGGAGGAAAAGGGGGATGAAGTTGTGTATGTAAGTCCTTCAATTTCAAAGTAAACTTCACTAAATGTATTATTATACGGTGTAAGCATCCACTATGGAAGAATTTTTGGAAACTCCACCCCTAACAGGGTAAAATAAGGGATGACAGTTTATATCCAAGTCCGTCAGTTTTGAAGTTAAGATCTTCAAATTTTGTGTTTAGGCTGACGATTGAAAATTAATGTGTAGTTATCTCAGCGTTTGTGATAATTCCACCACCGAAGGGAGGAAAAGGGGGATGAAGTTGGGTATGCAAGTCCTTCAATTTCAAAGTAAACTTCACTAAATGTATTATTATACGGTGTAGGCATCCACTATGGAAGGATTTTTGGAAATTCCACCCCTAAGGGGGTACAATAAGGGGTGAAAGTTTGTATGCAAGTTCGTCAGTTTTGAAGTTAGGATCTTCAAATTTTGTGTTTAGGCTGACGATTGAAAATTAATATATAGTTATCTCAGCGTTTGTGATAATTCCACCACCGAAGGGAGGAAAAGGGGGATGAAGTTGTGTATGCAAGTCCTTCAATTTCAAAGTAAACTTCACTAAATGTACTATTATACGGTGTAGGCATCCACTAAGGAAGGATTTTTGGAAATTCCACCCCTAACAGGGTAAACTAAGTTATGAAGTTTGTATGCAAGTCCGTCAGTTTTGAAGTTAAGATCTTCAAATTCTGTGTTTAGGCTGAGAATTGAAAATTAATATATAGTTATCTCGGCGTTTGTGATAATTCCACCACCTAAGGGAGGAAAAGGGGGATGATGTTGTGTATGCAAGTCCTTCAATTTCAAAGTAAACTTCACTAAATGTATTATTATACGGTGTAGGCATCCACTAAGGAAGAATTTTTGGAAATTCCACCCATATCAGGGTAAAATAAAGGATGAAAGTTTGTATGCAAGTCCATCAGTTTTGAAGTTAGGATCTTCAAATTTTGTGTTTAGGCTGACGATTGAAAATTAATATATAGTTATCTCAGCGATTGTAATAATTCCACCACCGAAGGGAGGAAAAGGGGGATGAAGTTGTGTATGTAAGTCCTTCAATTTCAAAGTAAACTTCACTAAATGTATTATTATACGGTGTAAGCATCCACTAAGGAAGAATTTTTGGAAACTCCACCCCTAACAGGGTAAAATAAGGGATGACAGTTTATATGCAAGTCCGTCAGTTTTGAAGTTAGGATCTTCAAATTTTGTGTTTAGGCTGACGATTGAAAATTAATGTATAGTTATCTCAGCGTTTGTGATTATTCCACCACCGAAGGGAGGAAAAGGGGGATGAAGTTGTGTATGCAAGTCCTTCAATTTCAAAGTAAACGTCACTTAATATATTTATATTATATATAAAATTTAGTATATGAAGTTCTTTATTTTCGGAGTGAAAATTTCAAAATTTATTATTTCGGCTTATCTCTGAATGAATGACTCGCCTAAACAACATCAGGAAAAAGAGAGGAATCGGTATTAAATCAAAGACCCGGTTAATACGAGCATTGGTATTCCTCCTTTTCATGTATGGAGTGGAAGCGTGGACTATACTGGCCCGAGAAAGAAAAAGGATTGATGCATTCGAGATGTGGTGCTGGAGACGGATGTTGGAAATACCTTGGACCGCTAAACGCAACAATGCATCAATCCTATCGACACGATTGTCCACCATATGCCACCAATGTATTTTTTCGTATCTCGGCCTCATGGCAAAGGCGATGAAAATTTGGAAATCTGATCATAGTTGGGAACACGGAAGGAAAACGACTACGTGGTCGTTCACCAACAAGATGGTCCGATCAAGTAGAAGAATCATCGTCCTCCAAGTTTTACAGAAACCAGAAGACAGAAACCAGTGGAGGCAGATCATTCGCTCTAGAAGCAAACCCGATGTTGACCACGATCCTCAGACATGAGGGAAAGAGAGATAAGGCCTCCAAAATTGTGCTGTGGAACTAGACTACAAGTAACAGCTCTCCGCCGCAATGTTATTGAGGCCAAAATATTTACTGGTTCTGCCAGAGGAGAAACAGTCTTCTTGCCGCGTATACTATTGATCCCAAATCACCTTCCGTTTGAATTTAAAAGATAACAGTTCCTAATTAAGGTTTGTAGTCACAGGGAAAAACTCTGAAATTTGCTAGAGTTGATTTGCGGCAGGACTGTTTCAGTTTTATGTGGCATCCTCGCATATGAGCTCTTAATCTACCTGAACTTTTGTCAATATCACACGTAGTGGCGGACAATAGCCATGAACAAAGGTCTATATTGTTACAATGATTCATATCTAGAAAAAAGAAATAATCTACGCGGACGAAGTCGCGGGCTATAAAGCTAGTAGTATACAAATATGTATAGGTAAGAGTATTTATTATTAATTTACAGCAAGGTCTCGGAGATGTGTATTTGAATAGAAAGAAGAACGCATTACCTGAGAATGGTAAAGATATTAAACCAGCGAACAAAAATCAGGAGGAAGAGTGAGTACAACCTTTTAATAGATATCTTACCTGCTTTATTTTACAGTTGAAATTCAAATGAATATTTGGAAATACATAAATATAATTAACTCAGAACCTACGGTACCCGTTTGCCATCAGGCGGGTCGTATGCTTGTATACTTCACCGTTTAAAAATATTCATTAATTTTATTTATTAATTTACAAAACCTTAACCGACTTCAAAGTACACTAAAAAGTAACGAGATCCTGACCTGATGACATTGGGACCAAACGGGAAGTATTATCTTCCAAAAAAAAATCCAATTCTTTTCGCAGTTCTTACGGCAACGCGCGAGTGATACCCCTGGTGTTGCAAGCGTTCATAGGCTACGGTAACTGCTTACCATCAGGCGGGCCGTATGCTTGTTTGCTACCTGATAGTTTAAAAAAAAGAAGTTCTGAGACAACAAACATAAAAAAAACGAATTGAGAACCTCCTCCTTTTTTTAAGTCGGTTAAATATGCTACAAAGAAATTATGTAAACTGTTATTAGTAGGTAACATTACAAATATAATAAATGTAACGTTTCCCACAGATCACCGCTGCCCAGCGACATCACAATCTGTTACTACCTGAGCATAGCGTACGCATCGACTCTGGGCGGCTGCGGAACCCTCGTCGGAACCGCCACTAACTCCGCCTTCAAAGGGATTTTCGATTCGTAAGTATACATTAGCTGTAGGGAGTGTCACCCGCTCTCAGAGACGGTGTAGCTTGTAGTTCCGGAGACTAAACAATCAAACGTCTACGCAGAATTTGATCCTTATATGCGACATTATGATGAAAACTTCAAACTGTTTCAGGTACAATTACAAACCAAAAAGACATTTGTGAATGTTTTAATGAGTTCTTTACAACCATTGGTGAGACTCTCGCAAATGAAGTGTCTGCAAACTGCCAAGACAACCAAAATGTTTCCCAACTAACCGTATCCCACATAAGACAAAAAACTGAACTAAGTGAATTTGAACCTACAACTATGGATGAAATCAATAACATTATAAATAACTTAAAACCAAACACTAGTTCTGGCATAGATGGTGTTACCACAAAATCTATTAAATGCGTCAGTAAATTGATAGCTCAAAACCTCACAAAATGTATTAATAGATGTTTAGAACTCGGAATCTTTCCCGATAGCCTTAAAGTCGCAAAAGTATCACCAATTCACAAATCTGGCGGCAAGTCCGATCCTAGCAATTATCGCCCAATATCTGTTCTACCAGTAATCTCAAAAATTTTTGAAAAGGTTATTTACTGTCGCTTAGATAAGTTTTTAACATCTATAAATTTTCTCTTTGAAAAGCAGTATGGGTTTAGAACCAAATCAAACACTTTATCGGCAACGATAGACCTTGTAACTGAAATTAAAATCAAAATTGATCAAAAGCAAATTGCACTCGGAGTTTTCATTGATCTAAAAAAAGCTTTCGACACGGTGTGTCATGACATTTTGCTTAAAAAATTGAAGGATATTGGTATAACTGGCTGTGCACATAAAATTTTAATATCTTACCTTACAAATCGAATGCAAATTGTTAAAATTGGTAATTATCAAAGTAAACCACAGAAGATTACATATGGCGTGCCTCAAGGGTCAATCTTGGGACCACTTCTGTTCTTGATTTATATTAATAGCATCCATGAAATTGGCCTTAAAGCGGATATCACATTGTATGCCGATGATACTTCCCTTTTTTATTTCGGTCGCTCAATTGATACTATCATGATTGATTTACAAGGTGACCTAGATCGCCTAAATAAGTGGTTTCAATGTAATCTTCTGACGATTAATACTACTAAAACAAATTATGTAATTTTTACGGCAAAAAATAAAAAAATATCTGATTATATACAACCCAACATAAACAATAAAACGATTTACAAAAAGGCAAATGAAAAATATCTTGGTTTAATTTTGGACAGCCAACTGACCTGGAAGCCGCATATTGAGAAAATTAAAGCTAAAATGACATCACTCACAGGTATGTTGAGAGGTTTTGTAAGATGTCTTCCTCAAAGTGTAAAATACACTATATACAACTCACTTGTCAAGCCGCATATTGAATACCTAATAGAAGTTTGGGGATCGGCTGCCAAGACAAATCTGGATATTATTCAAATTGCTCAAAATAAATTGATAAAAGTTTTATTCAATTACAGTTATTTAACATCTACAACCAAAATCTACAAAGACACTAAAATAATGAACATTACACAAACATATACATATTGCACATGCATTTTAGTACGAAAAATAATAAACCGGGATATACATACAAACATAAGTTTCACTAGAAAACAAACCGTTCAAAAAAAGATATTACGAAATGCAAGTAATCTTATATTACGGCCACCACGGACAAATTATGGAAAACGAAACATTGCTTATGAAGGCGCTAAACTATATAATAACTTGCCAAAGGATATTAAAGATTCACAATCCATGGCAACATTTAAGAGGCTGTTGAAATACCATATCCTTAACAAAGTAAACTAAAGGACTGTCTATGCCACATCTAGTTGTCTCGTTATTTATTTTATATCTATGTACGCTCACTCACTTGTTAAGTTTTAAATGGTTCATGCACAAAAATAATTAAATCTACCTCCACTTTGTTTTATATTTCTTATATTTTAATATGTTTAGTTTAATCTGTACGCTCATTATTTTGTTACTAGTAAATAAGTATTTAATTCCTCATGTAAGTGAATTG
The DNA here is from genome assembly GCA_951394255.1 of Polyploca ridens. NCBI lineage: Eukaryota > Metazoa > Arthropoda > Insecta > Lepidoptera > Drepanidae > Polyploca > Polyploca ridens. Next base: position 2,230,521 of record OX596260.1, read on the forward strand.
TAAATTCTTAGTGAGAGAAATAAAAGTCTTAAACCTAAATGCGATGGTGCAATAATACAGGTAGTGTTTTTTACAAGCTTTTATTTAGTTTCATCTGTCCCGTTGTCTGTAATGGAGTTTTGTATGTTAAATTTGACCCACTTTTCGGTTTCCGATTGAGCCGAAATTTTGCACGAATATGCAAATCGCGTGACAATGCAATATTATGATGACGTGGAGCTGATCTGATGATGGAGCTGGAAAGTGGCCATAGGAACTCCGTAATAAAACCACATAACCCCATCTCGTTTGATTCGTCTTGATGAGTACTTTGTCGTAAGTACAATCAACAAAAAGTACAGAAAAAAGCTTGTATTAAAAATGTCATTTAAAAAAAAAGCACTTTTTCTTTCAAAACTATCGCGTTCGATGACCGGTGATGCTTTTTTTTAAAACTACGGATACTCTTTTAGTAAATTAAGTGTTTTTTTTTTTCATTCAAACCAAACGCGTTAGATAACGGGAGAGGTTTTATTTGAAAATCTATTTGAATACAGTATAAGGCACGAGTCATGAGCACAGATAAGCAGTGGTGCGGGCAAGCTCGCGTATGTAAACTTTTGGTCAAATCACAGTAGTCAAATGACACGCGAGAATCCAATAGACGACGAGCATCGACTGACGAACCAATCGTGTGCAGCTCGGCGCTCCCCCCTTCTTCATTCCGTCAAACAGACCGAAAAATTAACTACTGCGCAGCTGTCAATTTGTGCTCACGACTCATGCCGGTTACTGTATGATGTTTTAGTTTTTATCAAAATTGGTATCGAGGCTACATTGAGCATTTTTCGCTATTCCCTATAGCCTCATATTATTTTATACTCTTTGGAAATGGCCATTAATGCGCACTTGAAAAATTCATCCTGTATATGTATAGACTAGCTTCTGCCAGCGGCTTCGCCCGCGTGGCCTACAGGAAACAAAAAGTTTCACAGAAAATTCAACCTCCGTTTCGGCCTTTTTAGGGTAGAATTTCGAAAAACGCTTTCTTTTTGGATACCTACACTTCACAAAGAACACACCCTCCTAATTTCATGTCTCAAAGAGCAGTGGTTTAGGCTGTGCTTTGATATATCAGTCAGTGAGTTCCCATACACAACTTCATCCCGCTTTTGCTGAGTCGAGACCTATTCCTGGCATCACGCAACATTGCATTTTTGTGTAGTTTTTATTGTCTTTTTCTGTTTTTATATTTTTTATTTTGTCATTAATGTAATGTTGTGTGTTGTCCTGAATAAATCTTTTTTCTTTCTTTTCTTTTCATTCTTTTCATTCCTTCGAGGGTGGAATTATCAAAACGCTGAGACACGTATAAATTAATTTTCAATCTTCAGCCTAAACACAAAATTTCCTAACTTTGAAACTGACGGACTTTCATACAAACTTTCATCCCCCATTATCCCCTTAGGGGTGGAATTTCGAAAAACCCTTTCTTAGTGGATACCTACTCTTCACAAAGAATATACCCTCTAAATTTCATGTCTCTAGGATCAGCGGTTTAGGCTGTGCGTTGGATATATCAGTCAATCAGTCAGTCAGTCAGGACTTTGAATTTTATATATATAGATTATAATATAAACATGATAAAAACTATTGTAATAATAAGTAATGTTGTGTTATTTGCAGCGAGTTCCCGGAATACGCGAGCTCGGTGAACTTCTTCTGGTTCATGGCGTACAGCACGCCGCCCATGCTCATCATGCAGCTGCTCGTGTGGCTCGCTTTGCAGGTCACCTTCATGGGCATGTTCAGGTCACTAACCGTTTACCATCCTATTATATTTATATACTAGCTAACTAGGGATATCTTGTTTTCCCGGGATATATGAAGGCGATGATAGCTCAGTGGTAGTGACATCGGATGCCGAGACGAAGGTCCCGGGTTCGAATCCTGCAATGAGCTTGAGCTTTCGGTGAAGGAAAACATCGTGAGGAAACCATAGCACGGTGGTAGGGTACTTTGTTAGAACCTATCTGGCTGGCTACCACCCTCAAGTTGAAAATCTGTCGCCAAGCACCTATGTGGTGGTGTTTCGAGTGTTTCGAGAGCTGCACGTGAGAGTGTCACTTACTATGGTGATACTGCAGTTAAAAACAGTTATACACAGTAAAAAAGGAACATGCATTTGTTTGCATGAACATGTCTGCATGTCCTGAGTCTGGGTGTAATTATGTATATTAAGTATGTATTTATAAAAAGGTAGCATATGTTTCCATAGTACAAGCTCTACTTAGTTTGGAATCAGAGAGCTGTGTGTAAAAAAAGAATATGGCATTCTAATAATTGAACTGTTTTACAAAAAACTTAAACCGACGTCAAAGTACACTAAAAAGTAATCAAATCCTGATCTGATGACAATGGGACCAAACGGGAAGTGTAGCCTTGAAAAAAGAATTTTCCAAATCGGTGTATAAATGACGGGAGTACTGAGGTAACAATCATTAAAAAAAACATGCAGCCGTATTGAGAACCTCCTCCATTTTTTGAAATCAGTTAAATATAAAAAACTAATGAAATATCATGTTACAGACCAAAAAGCGAAGCAGCTAAGAAGGTGAACCTGGCATCTTCAGGTTCATTCACCACAATGAAGGTGATCAAGGAGCAGTACAGGAAACTTGGACCTACCACCTTCCACGAGAAGGTCAGTACTTCCAATTTTTTTAGTCTTTTGCATTTACTTCCTAGGACATTCGTAGGAGAACGAAAACGACGGACATAGCTCGTAGAGTTAGTAAGCTGAAGTGGCAATGGGCAGGCCACATCGCTCGAAGAGCCGATAACCGATGGGGAAGAAAGGTTCTCGAGTGGCGACCACGTATTGGAAAGCGCCGAGCGGGACGACCTCCCACCAGGTGGAGCGACGACCTGCAGGGATATTTTAAAACGCTCGGATTCGATATCGGAAACGGATTCAAAAACTACCGAGGCGATATTCCGCAATTGCTTTTTTAATTTCCGAATTCGAATATTTTTGATGTTTCTTTACGGAAATATCAATTCGATTCATCGAAAAGTTTTCGGAAATTGAAATAGCAATTGCTGAAATTCGCCTTGGAATTTTTTGAATCCGTTTCCGATATCGATTCCGACGTTTTAAAATATCCCTGCTGGTCAGAGTCGCTGGGCGCCGCTGGATGCAAGCGGCACAGAACCGTTCGAAGTGGAAATCAATGGGGGAGGCCCATGTTCAGCAGTGGACATCCATGGGCTGATATGATGATGATGATGATTTACTTACTATTTAGTTTTAAATCAGTGTAATAAAATGAGTCCACTGGAAGGACTTTTGTGTGTTTGTCACATTAAAGAAAAATATAGTAAGTGATTTTGCACTCATTTATGTACCAACAGTACCGACCAATCGCTGCATCTAAATTTTTAGTGTGTTCTTGACTTAGGCAATCAGAGCGCATTGTCGGAATAGATTTAAAGCAAAATCATTGTCATTGCGCTACTTTGCGTTAATTCTTCGATGGTTTGTCATCTCATCATCATCAATATGCATCTTATTTTGTAACTAACTGTCCCCCGCGGTTTAACCCGCGTTCCCGGGATAAAAAGTAGCCTATGTCCTTCTCCTAGGTACACCTAGGTAAATTGGTGTCTTTTGAAGCGAATAGTAATGAAAACGAATTAGACAGACGGATAAGTATAACATGGAGGAAATACTGGGCGCAAAAAGAAATTTTAAAAGGGAACTATAACCTAAATATAAAAAAGACTATAATGGATTCCTGCATTCTTCCAAGTCTAAATTATACTAGCCAGACATGGGTCCTCACGGAAAAAGTAAAAAACAAAATCTCATCTTGTCAACATGCAATGGAAAGAAGTATCTTGAAACTAAGAATAATACAAAAAACGAGAAACACAGACATCCGCATGAGAACTAAATTAACAGATGCTCTTAGTTTTACTTTAAAACAGAAGTGGAATTGGGCAGGGCACTTGGCAAGATACAAGGATAACAGATGGACTCACCAAACAACTAAATGGCCGGGCCCAAAAGGCAAAAGAAGTGTAGGAAGGCAAAAGAAAAGATGGGCTGATGATATAATTAACAAGGCAGGAAAGAACTGGATGCACATAGCCAAGGATAGGGAAAGTTGGAAAGGGATGGAGGAGGCTTTTACCCATGGGGGGGCCACATAACAAAGAACCAAATGAAATAATAAATAATGATATACAAGTTGTTGTTTTGGTCAGCGACGAGCGACTCAGGGTCGATAATACAAATGATACTGGTGCTAAAAAAGAATATAAAAAAATACTTTATTTTTTTTAAAAATAAAAATAAAAATAATATTATTTTCAAAATCATGTAATAAACTAAAATATAGACTTTATACTCAACGGGAGTGCGAAGGACTAAAGAGGTGGGGCAATGGCGGCTTGCGCCTAGCTCTAGACAGTGCACGTGGCTAGTGACCATAATTTGCGGTAATTTTATTTCAAATTGAACAAGGTATTTCTCAACGAATTTACAGTATTTAAAGGAATTAAGTCCATTTTTGGAAAATGTATTTTTTGTGCTACCGCTCCTAGGTCGCTTGTCGCTGACCAAAAAAACACCCTGTATAAATGCTTGAGAAATTGTTAAGTGGAAAATAAAGCTTTAATAATAAATAAAATTTCCTTCTCCATACCATAGGCTATGTGCATGCCAAAGAATCATGGCGAGATCCATACATTCATTTGTACAAAAAAAAACATTTTAGAGGGGTTTGAATCACTTCCAATGTTGAGACTACATTACCAGGAACATGTTAATATACTTGAAATATTTTATAAACCCCGCAAAACGTAACAACAACATACCTAATGGTTTTGGTCGCGATCCGCCGGCATGGCATAGAATGTCGCATTTTTATCCCTGGGTTCTTAAAATATTTTAAATGCCTTAAGTTATACCTAAGGCACCAAGGATCAATGATAACGTCATTCCAACGTCTCTAAACATCTAAGTTTTTTGTAGAAATCTCGCCATGATTCTTTCCTTTGTGTAGTTGAGGCGTGATGGCGTTACAAACAAACTCACTTTCGCATTTATAATATTAGGATTGGCCTAAAAAGACGTTATAAGTTATAATAATATCCTGGGTTATTTTTCACTCAAGGGCATTTGAATCTGGTTTCAATATGACGTCACGAAATTGATATGTGATAAACAGTTATTTCGACAGTTAGTCAGAATGCTAACAGTAGCATGTTAATTCCAGGCGTCGGGTCTGCTGTTCATCCTGGCAGTGTTCATGTATATCTTCCGTAGACCTGGGTTCATGCCGGGCTGGGCTGATGTCCTCACCACCATGTAAGTTAAATAATACTTAGTATGGGTAAAAGGCTTAAATATCAACAAAAAAACCCTGACCCCCTTACTCATAAAACGTTATTTAACTAATAAGCTGATTAAGTGGTCACCTAAATAACGTCAAATTTGACAATGACAGCAAGGTGACGTTATTTATTTGACCATTTATTCAGTTGATTTATTTAAATAGCGTTTATGAGTAAGGACGATAATGTTTGGAGTTAAGATAAGGGGGCGTCCATTAATAACGAGAGGCGTAATTGCCTAATTGGTGATTTTTCGCCCGCGTTCCCGGGATAAAAGTAGCCTATGTCCTTCTCCATACCGTAGGCTATATGAATGCCAAATTTCATGATCATTCGTTGAGTAGTTGAGGCGTGAAGGCGTAACAAACAAACTCACTTTCTCAATTTGAATTTTGGTGAGATGTCGTGAGATTTGGCTCAACCCCCAACTAATCTCACGTGAGATTTTTCAAAATTCGTATTTTTCGTGTAACTTGAATATGTGCTTAATTGCGTTGGATTTATTTATAAAACAACATTAACATACAAAAATTACGTGATATTTGTCGAAATCAATACCCCCCCCCCAACCCTTAAACGCTTCACATAGTTAATGGTCGTCTCTTAATGGATATAATTTGATTCTAGGAAAGTGAAGGACGGTGTGACATCAATGTTTATAGTGGTCTTGATGTTTATTCTACCGATGTCTATGGATTTCGTCAAGTTCTTCACCTCGTCATCATCATGTGAGTGTTTTTATGTACATTTTTTTTCCTGTTTATAGGCCTGTGTTTGACCACAATCTCACCATAGTAAGTGATGATGTGGCCGAAGGTGAGCACACAAAGCCTAGAAGGAACTGGCTCTCAAGTGCAGCTGTCGGAACACACCGATAGGTACTTGGCGACAGATTTTCATCTTGAAGGTGGTAGCCAGCCAGATGGGTACTACAAAGTACCCTACCACCGTGCTATGGTTTCCTCACGATGTTTTCCTTCACCGATAGCTCAAGCTCATTGTAGGATTCGAACCCGGGATCTTCGTCTCGGTATCCGCCGTCACTACCATTGATCTATCATCGCGTTTACGACGTAACAATGACTTTCTTTGGATTTGCACTATCCCCGACGATTTGCAGTTTGCCTTACAGAATACCGCAGCCAAATAACTTTATGTTGTGTTCCTGCGCGTGAGTAAGGTCGCCAGAGGTCATCGGGTAGTGGAAGTAACCGCTTACCATCAGGAGGGCACTGATGCTATGCTTGCAAACTCTTCATTATTAATATACATTTTTTCTACTTGTCAGATGAGGAATTGGCAGCAACAAAGCCCTCGCCTGGTATTGTCACGTGGAATATCCTCAAGGAGAAGGTTCCCTGGGGTCTGCTGTTCTTGTTGGGTGAGTAGTAACATGTAATCTCTCTCTCACTATCTCTCGCTCTATTTTTTTAAAAAGCCCAAAAAGATCCGTATTTACTACATAAAACCTTTTTTTGGACTTGGTTCTTTTTCCGAACCGATTGTTACTTCGCGCTCGTGGTGTAGCATGATTAGCTGTTCTTAATCGATCGGCAAAGTTAAGCTACCACCTACCTGGATGGGTGACCGCCTAATGGTATTTCAAATCGAGCTTTTCCGTGCTTCGGAAGGCACATCAAGCCGTTGGTCCCAGATATCACTTAATTGTGATAGTCGTTTAGCTAGTTTGAGGCCTACTAGGCGGCTTGACCACTCCAACAGTAGGTTGACCACTAGCCTACCTCCACCGACCCGCAGTGGGCACGCATGGTGGAGTATCTGCCCATTCCCGCCCACACATTTGTGAAAGGAGACCTGTGCTCAGCAGTGAAACATTGTAGGCTGATTATGATTGTTACTTCAGGCCTGTACAACGGAGTGTTCTAAGGAATTGTTCGACTTGATGCCCACGGCTACCTTCCACCATCGACGGGGAATCCATCCACACACATTGAAACCAGAATTGTTTCGAACTGTGCGGACTAAAAGATGTTTTCTTCCGCGGACGCTCGGACTGTGGAATGAGCTCCCCGCCGTGGTTTTCCCAATCGAGTACATCATGGGGTTCTTCAAAAAGGGCGTGAAGAGATTTGTTCAGGGTCGGCAACGCGCGAGTACCCCTGGTGTTGCAAGCGTCCATAGGCTACGGTAACTGCATACCATCAGGCGGGCCGTATGCTTGTTTGCCACCTCAGTGGTATAATAATTGGACTGTTTTACAAAAACCTTAAACCGACTTCAAAGTACACTAAGAAGTAATCAAATCCTGATCTGATGACAATGGGACCAAACGGGAAGCGTACCCTTTCAAAAAAAAAAAAAAACATTCGAATTGAGAACCTCCTCCTATTTTTTGAAGTCGGTTAAAAAGGCCCCCAATTCTCGCGCTTTCGACACCGCCCTCCTTGCACCTCCATACCCTAAAATCTTAGGTTCTCCGTCCAGGTGGCGGCTTCGCCCTAGCTGAAGGCAGTAAAGCAACAGGGCTGTCGTCCATGATCGGGTCCTCGCTGGAAGGCCTGCAGGGGCTGAACCACGCGGCCGTGCTGCTGGTCGTGGTTCTGGTCACGCAGTTCATCACAGAGTTCACTTCCAACGTCGCCATTGCGAACCTCATCCTGCCCGTGCTTGCTAATATGGTGAGTTGGAGAATACTCTAGAATTTTCGCTAAGTACAGTAGTACCCAACTAATATGGCTTACCGATGTACCTGCGCAGAAGATACATTTCCAAAGCGCGGGAAACTGCTATTCCTCGGCAGCTGCCGCCATGTTAGCGCGCGCCGTGCGGAGGGGCGTGACTTGCGAGTGAGACGGAACTGACAGCTGCAGTGTATTATGAACCTTATAGTAGTGATCTAAGGTTGATTGTAAGTTTTAAGCATTCTTTCGTTAATCTTCGGGGCCATACATTCTTTTCTGTGCGAACGAAGATTCACGTTGCGCCATATCAGTTGGGTAATACTGTACTCAAAAATCTATCTTTTTTAATCACAAATTATTGATTCAATACTTAAAATCTATCAGTGGTATGTTGTTATAAATGAAAACAACTTTAATAGCATTGATTTGTAGCAAATCATTACGATTTTCCTCGAAAATAATACCTATCACTGTTTTATCCGACGTGACTACCACTGAGCTATCATCGCCTTAAAATGCATCCCCCCCCCAACCCCTTCCAGGCTCGCGTGTTGAACATAGACCCTCGTTACCTGATGGTGCCGGCGACCCTGGCCTGCTCCATGGCCTTCCACATGCCGGTGGGCACGCCGCCCAACGCCATAGTAGCCGGAGTCGCACATATACCCACCTCCAAGATGGTAAGTCTATCTTTATATACCTACTAGCTCTCCCCCAAGGTTTCACTCCGGGACAAAAAGTAGCCTGTAACACTCGGGGATAATGGAGCTTGATATTAGTGAAAGAAATTTCAGAATTTGATCAGTAGTTCCGGAGATTACCTCCTCCTACAAACATACTAATGGCCGCTTTCTATATTCAATATATCCATCATTTTGCGATTGTTTATTGATATTTGACATTACATTCATATTCATTTATTTATTAATTCATATTCATTTATTTATTAATTCATATTCATTTATTTATTAATTCATATTTATTTATTAATTCATTTATTTCATACTAGTTGTTCGTGCCCGGCGTTCGCCCGGGTGTAATTTCGGTTACATTATTTAAAAAAAAAAAAAAATGTTTAGTTTAAGAGCACTCAATTCGTCATACTTTTGATACAACCTCTGTACTTATTATGGCGTTGTTAAACATTTTTCATTAGATGTTTTGAACAAATTAGTATCTTGTGCACTATATCTAGCCGTGTATCTAGGCGTAATTTAAAAAAAGTGTGAAACAAATTCAGTCAAAGCCTCCAATAAACAGCGTTTTTGCCTGAACTTTGGCCATATCTAATGTACCTATAAATTGTCAAAGTAAAGAAAACATTTAGATACCAGGCTTGCAAATGTATTGGAGATTCTAAGTAACTAACTTTTTTTTTAAAAACTTGTAAGATTTTTTCACACTAAGTATACTCCTGGAACAAGTTTTATGAATGCGAAATCATTAATGACGACCTAGCGAAGAGGCCGCGAGTGATCAGCGGAATTTACCGACTGATAACCGACGGCTCTGATGCTGTCTCACTTTTTTCGCAGTCAAACATTACTTTGGATGAAACAACAAGCTTTTAGACTATGCTTGCGTTGAAGTTGCGTCGGCCACAGAGGGCCGCCTTAACTATTGTTTTTTGAAAATAATATATAGGCTATGCTCAGTGATAATTTAGCTTTCTTCTGGTAAAATATTTTTTTAAATTGGGCCAGTAGTTATTGAGTTTATTCATTACAAGCAAAAATACAAAAATCTTCTCTCTTTATTATTAGTGTAGATAAAAAGTGTAAATTGCGATTGTTTATTGATATTTGACATTACATTCATATTCATTTATTTCTTAATTAATATTCATTTATTCATATTAATTTATTAATTCATTCATATTAATTTAATTCATATAAAAAGTGTCAAAATATCAATCTTCAGTCGCAAAAACCAAGGATAGATCGAATATGGAAAGCGGCCTATACATTCTTAAACCTAATTGCTTTACAATAAGGTTCACCTATATAAGACTTAGAGATACTAGCTAAATTGAAGAAATTATTGCTACTTGTAATTCTAATATTTTTCAATTGTTTTTTACATATCAAAAGAAATTAATTTATTAACTAATGAATTATGTCATATGTGAATATTTTAAATAATCTTTGTCCACAGGCCGTTGGTGGTATAGGACCGAAAATCATCACAACACTATTAGTTTGGGGCTCGTACCCCACTTGGGGCTCGATCATCTTCCCCCCACTAGCCCTAACCCCCACCAACCAAATAAATAACACTGCTACCATCCTAGCGAAAAACATAACTCTGGACTGCAACATGCCATTTAGCTCCCTCAATCTCACGTCTACCTTCAATTGTACGATACCAAAGATCACTCAAAACTCAACCTTATTAGCCGACGTAGCTAAAGGTGTATTCTCCTGTGATTATTTACCGTTCAATAAGAGTTAAAGTCGCGTGGTGTTAGGTTAATTTGTATTAGAAGGTGCTAACATTCGGGTGCTTGCGCCTTAGTCTAGTTATAGGTGAAAGTTTAATAAAGAGATGGATAAATAAGTTAATATACAATACATACCAAATTTACTTACGTAATTTTGCATTTTGTTAAGATTTCAGACTAAAATGATAATACTAAGAGATAATTTTCAGTATTGGCGACGCAGATATACATCTAAATAGATGACGCGAGTGTATGTACTTCGCGTGTCAAAATTTGTGCAAAAATGGGGCACAATGTTCTTCTTTTTAAACTGTTTCGCGCGGACAGGGAACTCGCATAAGGCTGCATGTCCACCAGAGATGTGTAGCGAGGGATATGTTTAGCTGACAAACAGGATCGCTTTATTTACACGTTAAAAATCTAATGCCAGCCTAACTAAATCAATCTTGTGACATTATGGTAGGTACAAAAAAAGTTACACGCTTGGTTTTCATACGGATAGAGGGACTTGCGTTATCTATTTAGGTTTATGTGTGTGGGCGATATCCATACATTGATTTGGACATTACGGACCAATGACTGCATCTTAATGTTTAGTGTGTCCTTGACTTAGCCAATCAGAGCATTATCGGTAGTGTTGCCAGGTCCCGTGTGTCAAATTTCGGAACGTAAGGATAAAATAATCGGGATTTTGGATTTCAAATCGGGACAGATGCGAATTTTTTTTTTCATAATCATTAATTTTAATTTTTTTCATGAAAGTCTGATTTTGGTGAGAAAATTTGAAAACAAAAATATTTTTATGAAGTAACAGCTTAGTTATTTTCGTTTCGTGAAACATCGGGACATTTGGCGTCCCGATCAAAGGTTAATCGGGACGTGTCACCAGACCCCTGAAAATCGGGACGACCCGCGCCAATCGGGACACCTGGCAACACTAATTATCGGTGACAAATTAGCGGAATAGATTAAAAAAAAAATACGTCATTGCGTTTCTTTGGGTTTTTTCGATGGTACCAATTAATTAAATACATTAAACAGGATTTTAAAGATCTTCCAACAATACATATCTTTCGATATATACATATCTTTTAATATTCTTCTGTGAATATAGCCGATTTACCGTTTCGACGCATATTGCATGACATTGCACATCATATTTCGGGTTTCTGAAATGCCTTTTTACTTAAGCGCTAAGTATCAATTTTATAGTAATTCCATCTTGTTGAAGTTCTGCCATGGTCATTAATCTAGACAAACGGGAGCGTGTTAAGCCAAGTTCAAGTCAAGAGAACTGGCAAGCAGCACCGTGTGTACACAATATTACACGAACCATTTGGTGCCACTTTTGAACCATTCATAACTCAAAAACTATTTAACATAAACACAAAATTTTGTTCATATATTGAGATTTTATAAACATTGTTTTTACGCTGAGCATGACGAAAAATTTAAGGTTCGATTCGATAGACTACTCAATCGATTCCTACCCCGTATAATCTCGAATAGTCGTAAATACAAATATACTTCGAAATTATGTCACCGAGATGCACTGTTTTTTTAATCTTACTAAAACCTCTTTTGCACTATGATTTTAGTTTGAAATAGTGATTTAGAACAGCGTTTATATATTTTAATATATATTTGTATTACCATTATAATAAACAATGCATTTTTAAATGTATATGGTTGTTATCGAATTCGCTATCAGATAAAAGCTTTGTTCGATTTACGTGAATTTTTATAAACTGGGTGAAATTTCCGCTTTTTTTACCTAAACCACCCCAGTATTTACGTGAAAAAACCAAAATAAAATTCAAATCTGTAATTTTCGAGTATTTGCGTGACTAACGCGCGGAAATTGATTATACATATAGGGTGTAACGGAAATGTTATATACATCCGAAGGGGGTGGACTACATCGGGTAATTTTATCTTCCGCGATCTGTACACCTCGTACCAAAAAAGTGGATTACTGTAATGTATATACACTTTCTGTTACAAACTGTATATGTGTTAGATTCGTCTAAATTAAATTAACAAAATTTAGGGATGTATTTATTTTATACTTCAAAATAATATAGCTATAATTAATTCCATGCCATTATTAATACTACGAATCGGATCTGACACTGTCTTTCTCTTTAACTATACAATCACGTGAGAGGTCCGCACCGCAGTCAGACTTGATCTTTAGCGAATTCGATATAAGGCCTAAATAAGAAGCATTTATATATGCATATTAATTCAAGTAGTATAAACCGGATAAATGCGGGTGATCATATAGCTCGTTAATTATAAAGTGTTTATAGAAAATGTATTATATTTTTATTATCGGTTAAGATTCAACATTGGCAAGGAATAAGGGACTTTAATGTTATTGCCTTAAAGTTGAATTTCGAGCTTGAGACGACAAATATTATTCTCGTCTTTAATTGTGTAAAATTGGTCGTTATCTACCAAAGTTGAGAAGATCGTAGAGTATCTATAAAAATAATGGTGAATATGTTAGTTTTAAGTCGAAGCCATTCAGAAAAGCGTGAGATTTTTGAAGTAGTATACAGAATCGGAAATATCTCTCAGCTTTGGTGTATAAGGCCCTTTATGCTGAGTTTACTAATCCGCATTGGCATCTCATTTACTCTCATTAGTAATTCGTAAGAGAGAGCGAGACGCGTGACAGTACAGGATGTTCCTAGTAATAATTTGTAATATATTGATCTGATAATGTTTATTGAATAATTGTGTGTGTAAACGTAAGAGAAATTTTGGATTTAAGCATATTTATATACATACATATTTGATAAACAAGCTAAATGTTTTTAGATTTTTGATCTTATATTCATGTAGTAAGGTACAATTTTGAATGAAAGTTTACAAGTATATATTTAATTGTGTAGAAGTGTAAAGTAAAGCCAACGAGACGAGATAAAATATGTAAACGACCGACCTCTACTGAGTTACATTACGATAGCGAGCGATCATTATCTCTCGCATGCAATAATGAAGTTAGTTGGTCGACGTCGGTGGTTGTGTGATTCGTGGTATAGGAAAGCGGGTGGTAAAGCAGCTGTCAACATAATTTCTTTAACTAAAAATTGAAAGTTTGTTTACATTCTTTATCTCGTCTCGTTGGCTTGCCTTTAGAGTTTATAATGCTTATCGCGTCTTATATAATTCCAATAGAAAATAATTGTAATTAACTGATTCAATATTTATTCGCGTAGATATAGTCGTACCTATATGTACACTCTCCAGTGTGGCATGCAATATTTTTGGACATTTATATATAAATACAAAATAATTTTACTACATTTTTACAACAATTTATTTGTAAATAAAATGAACAAATGTTTTTATGCATGTTTATTCAATCGAAGTATTTACTTTGTCCATACAATAATTTCTTTATGACGTTTAAGAATGCCAAAGAAAATGGTCTTTTGTTAATTTGAATATGAAACTTATTGTATAGCAATAAGGTTAATTTTTCTGACATTCTGAAACGTCAAAAAAAACTGTTTATAGACAAAGTATAAATTATGTAATAGTATTTTATACAATTTTATAACTGGACAAAAATCATTATGAAGTTGGAAATAATAAATCTGTGGCAAAATATAGTAACTTCACACGTAATCCCGTATTCGAGCCAGATATACAGGGCGAATTTTTATTTCTAGCCAGTGTGGGCAACTTCTGAACTACAGGTCTTAGAGAAAAACGCTGAAAGGAACCTCGAGCTGAATTTTGAAGAAAATTAAAATGCGATTAAAATTTATTTAAAAAAAATTGTATTTTCGAAGATATTGAATTTTTTCAAAAAAAAAATTTTTTTCGAATCTGCTTCTTCGTCACAATATGAACAAAATTATGTAAGACAATCTTGCTCTCAAGTTGCTAGAAGTTATCCAAAATATTATTTTATATTTTCCTTGACCATGGTTTTATGCTGCGTAAAGTTTGATGAGGTGGAGTAGATCTCGCAGGGACCTCACTATGGTTAGCCATAAAGAATTGGCTCTTAGCATTCTGACAAAAAATTTGAGGTCAATTTTGATAACTTCTAGCAACTTCAGACCAAGATTGTCATACATAATTTTGTTCGTATTGTGAAGTAGAAGCAGAAAAAGCAAAAAAAAAATTTTGAAAAAAATTAAAAACACATTTTTTTTTTTAATGGCATTTTTATTTTCTTCAAAATTTAGCTCGGGGTTCCTTTCAACGTTTTTCTCTAAGACCTGTAGTTCAGAAGTTGCACTCACTGGCTAGAAAAAAAAATTCATCCTGTATATAGCTGACCGTGATACCCGAATACGAGCTAACAAAGAGTCAGTTACGAGAGTCCATTTTAAACGTGCCTATAAACTGTGATTACTGTAATTGTGAAATAAACAATAATTGCCCACCAGTGGGATAGATCAAGTGTATGTATGGTAAAGCGACGCTGTGAAACTCAGCGTGGGGATTTAGTTTTAAGTAATCTACTTATATTTGGGACAAGAAATAATGCACAAAATGGAGGAGCGTCATGTCAACGTGACAGATGTCAAATGACGTGACGTTTCTGTATGAGGAGCCTAGTAAAATATAGTTATAAATTGTATATATTTTTTGTTAATACCTACCTAAAATATGTATTATAGTCAGAAAATAGTGATAATATTTACGTAGGTTGACCTACAAGCATTTTTATAATAAAGTACTCCTCATTCAAGTAATGGATGGTTGTGATTGTTATTTTTTGTCACAAATGTTATGGTGTCTTGTCTACACTCAGATAGTGGTGTAGTTCGCAGGTACTCATTGTAAATAGAGGCGTGAGGGATTGTCAGATGAGAAAATAAATATGTTGAAATAATTTAATGTTGTTTTTATTCAAATTTAAGATAAGTGAACATATAAATCCCGAGCTCACAAGCGGTTTAGAGCCGCTTAGTCTGAGGATAGACTTTGCCCCCTTATGTGTGTTCTACCGCTTGTACAACAGACAGTGTTCTGTAGAATTGTTTGGCCTGATGCCCACGGCTACCTTCGACCATCGCAACACTCGCCATCGACGAGGAGTCCATCCTCACACATTGAAACCAGAATGGTTTCGTACTGTGCGGTCTCTAAGGAGCTTTCTTCCGCGGACGCTCAGACTGTGGAATGAGCTCCCCGCCGTGGTTTTCCCAATGGAGTACAGCATGGGGTTCTTCAAAAAGGGTGTGAAGAGATTTCTGCAGGGCTAAAAGCCGCGACTGACACCTGAGTGTTGCAAGCGTCGAAAGGTGTAGAGTTTTTTTTATGAAGATAGCAGTCCCTCTATTGGATAATTTTGGAATCGCAGTATGTCATTCAAAATGTTTCACCGTAGTCGCTAGCGATTTATCGATTACGTTACTGTAGCAAACTCATGTATCGAATCCTAAAATAATAATCCGAATTCTAGTAGTGTACTTTCTAGGTATTTTTACACAGTTGTCGATAGACTTAGGATTTTCGGTACGCTAAAATATATTTTGTTGTATCTATGGATTTGCTATATATAACAGGAGTAAGTTCAATCTCAGAGTATATAAATACTACGTACAAGTTCAATAGAGCATTTCAAATTGCTTATCGAATTGGAAAGTTTTTTATTTCTAGCAATAATTCTATGGACTAACTTCGACAGGTATACATTCCATAGATTAAGGATATGCGAAGATTGATACATTCCATCTATCATAGACCTATTATGATATTTTATACAGAAGACTGATTTCCCTGTCACTAATGACAATTACGCAGTACTATTGAATATTCTGTGCTAATGAGATCTACGCTGTGACCGTGGACGAACAGCACACCTACATATATATAAATTCTATAAACCTATAAATAAAACCACAAATTATGGTAGGTATGTCTATGTTTTACTAAATACATTAGCATCTGCCCATTCTGGATCCAGGTCGATGTCGGTCCACACAGCTATCGACCATATGGCAGTGGTAAACCAGGTCACCACCAGAGCTATCACTGTCGGCCCAATGCCAGCGTACATCTGCAAGATTTTTGGATTTGTAGACGCGGAAATCGGTTGGTGGATCAGTTTTTCAAAATCACGGTGCGATTCTCACTATGAGTAGGTAACTACCAGAGGGGATGCTTTGATGGTCCCTCTCGCCTCGTAAGGTGTTGCCAGGAATAGTATGCCAGACCGTTATGACAATACGGTTAGTTAGGTTGCCCACTAAAATAAATCTAAAAGTAGTCTAATGAGAGAAATTGACCGCTATTTCACCATGGTAAGTGAGGATGTGGAAGAAGTCGTGGTACACAATCATAGAAGGTAGTAGGGGTCGAACTATCTCCGATCAAAATCGTTTGGTACGTAGCAAGTAGATTTTAAGGCGACGATAAGATAACTCAATGTTTATCGTTGATTGCCGTGACGACAGTCGTGCGTTCGAATCCTAAAATATTTTTTTAGTTTCTGTGTCGGTAAAGATTGTGAGAGTTGAAATACTGTCACCAAGCATATCGTGTGTTCCGAGCTGCACATAAGAGCCAGTTCTATTCTAGGCTTTGTATGTTTACAGTATTACCCAACTTATATGGCGCGTCGTGAATCTTCGTTCGCACAGAAAAGAAAGTATGGCCCCGAATATTAACGAAAGAATGCTTAAAACTTACAATCAACCTTAAATCACTACTATAAGGTTCATAATACACTGCAGCTGTTAGTTCCGTCTCACTCGCAAGTCACGCCCCTCTGCACGGCGCGCGCTAACATGGCGGCAGCTGCCGACCAATAGCGTTTCCAGCGCTTTGAAAATGTATCTTCTGCGCAGGTACATCGGTAAGCCATATTAATTGGGTACTACTTGTACCACCTTCGGCCACATTATCACTGATCATGATGAGACTTTGTTCAAAAACAGGCCAATAACAACAATACTAGTAAATAACTTAAATAGGTACTATTATTTATTCAGTACCTTTATATTATAAAAAAAAACTGGTCAAATGCGAATCGGATTTGTTGTTATAGCGGCAATAAAAATACATATTCTGTGACAATTTTAACTGTCCATCTATTTAGACTCATAAAATCCATGCAATTATACCATTTTCCAGGGCGGTATGTGTACGTAAGCACACACCATAGAGTTGACAGGCGTGCCGGTCATCAAGTGGAAGGGCAGCGAGGACGCCAGGGTCGCAGCCATCATCAGGTAGTGGGGGTTCACGTCGCATAATATACTCTGATAAATGTTAAGAAATGTATAATGAATTTATTCGTTTGTAAAATTTAATCAAAAAAAAATATGGTTTAGGTCGTCAGCACTTTAAGGTTTCATTCAGCGGGATGACTACACGTCAAAACTCAAATAACTAGTCATAAAAAAATGGCACTAACCACTTTAGCAATACTCGGTAGTATGCAATAAACTACGCAAGAATTGGATGCAAACTCAGTGGCTATCTTGCAGACTATAATTACGACCAGTGCCAGGGCGGATGGTGGCCAGCCGTGAAAGATGAGAAGGAACTGCTCCAACTTCTCAAACATTTGAGATTCTTTCAGGGTTTCGAAAACTGCGCCACTTGCACCTTGAAGACAGATATGAAGTAAAGAGATAGGTAGAGGGTAGTCAGTCAACATTATGAGGATTTCAGCTGAGTCATTACTAATTTTGTGTGAACGATTATTAATTCATTTTAACAAATTATTTTACAGTGATGACAGCTCATTGGTAGGTAGTGACGTCGAAAGCTGTGACGAAGTTCGCGGAATTGCATCGAGTTGAAAATCTGTTGCCAAACTACTATCAGTACCTCTACCGTGAAAAACGCATGCATTGCCATGCAAAGCATGCACGGAATTTGCTCTAAAGTCCAGCAGCCAAAACACCTTTGGAAGCATTTCATACAAGTTGTTCACCGTAGCTAGCGAGTATCAATTACGTTACCGTAGGAAACTCATGGTAGAGGTACAATGTTTTGGCTGCTGGACTTTAGAGCAAGTTCCGTGCATGCTTTGTGTGCTCACCACTTCTTTGTGTTTTCACCTCCACAACATCAGTTACCATGGTGAGATCGTGGACAAAAGCAAGCCTAGATTAAAAAGAAAAGTGGTCCACCACCAGCTTTGTTTATTGTATTACTGTGTGTATTATTTAATTGATATTAGTACCTGTTATAAATAAAACACTCCAGTTAAGGTTGTTTCTCACTAAATTCCAATTTAAGCATGATTTGCATTGACTATTTGGTAAGGGCTTAGAATTTGAATCTGTAAAATAGATTTAATTATTTTTCTCAATAGTTTGTTAGTTTATTCTGTAGCATGTAAGTGATTTCCGTAATTTGTTTGGGCTATTAGTAGCAATATCTCTATATCTTTACATAAAGGTAGAGCATCCAGCTCTACCTTTACCTTTACCTAGTAAGAAGTAGATACCTAAGAAAAATACCTGTGTAAATTTACCTGTGCCTCTCTGAAATATACTTAAGAAATTAAGTTTTGTTGGCATTATGAACAATATTATCACACAGATCATGCAAGAAGACGATATTCTGAAGTGTCTGAAAATATGAATGATTAAGTAGGTACTTTCAGTTTCAGTAAAAAATTGTACCTCGATTAATGAATAACTTACCTATAATTCTTAGTTCCCAAATAATCATGATACGCCGTGCTAGTTGTTATTTGTAATAATATTGTCACAATAACTATACAACCAACGATCTGTAAAAAAAGTCAATTAACTGGTCAAAGACCTCTTAGTAACTACAAAGAAAAAGTTACCCAGAAGACAATGTGCTACCTTGACCACAACCTTACATCATAAGTGATGATGTGACTGATGGCGTTGAGCACCCAAAACCTAGAATGGAACTGGCTCTCAAGTGTAGCTTTCGAAACAAACCAGTATGTATAAATTTTGAACTTGAGTGTGATAGCCAAGCCAGCCAGGTGGATATCTACTACCTATAAAGTACCCACCACTGTGCAAAGTAAAATATCCTAAATATATAATAGCCGTCTTACTTACTGCCTCATGAAACTTCACCCTTCCCATTTGAAGATACTGTGTCGCCAGTAAAGTATCAATATATTGAACTTCTTCCTCAGTCATGCCTATTTGCAAAGCTATATCGCTCTGAGCCCTGAACATGCCCACAAAGTAGAAGTTCATCCACATGTATAGAAGTGTCTCCATCACCAATACTCCTGGTAGGTTTAGCAGCATGAAGTGCGGGAATTCAATTTTAGGACCACTTGGGAATATCCTGAAATAGGAATACTAGAGCTATGTTGACTTTGTTGACTGTGTGAGCAAAGATTGCAGGTTTGAACTCTCCAGCATGTTAGTATAAAACCCCTTCTTTCTATTAAAACTATATGATGTGATGTGTAATTAATAATATAAAAGTATACATTTAGGGCCTAAATTTAATAAGCAATTTTTGAATTTGAATATATTTTTCCGCCAACGTATATATGGTCTATTCAAAAAGGAAACCCTCCCAAGTGCTGTCAACCTGCTGGAAAGCTTGCCGACCGGCAGCATTGAAGACATTTTCTATATTTAGATTGTACTTTGTTGTACATAAAGGAAATTCATATAAAAAATCTCTTGTACTAAGTATTCTAGTTATTATAAAATTTTGCTCACGTTTCACAATACATTTTGAACATTTGGTTTGTTTGGCTTGCCATTAACGTCGCCATTCCACCTGAAATCAAACTTGCTACCTAGTTCACATTTTATAACATGCATTGATTAACTTTGTCAAAAATCAATTTGAGAGTTCGACCTATTGAAGTCGAATGTATTCGGCATTGTGTTCGGTTTTGCCGAAGCATGCCGATGAACCCTCAGAGTGTGGTCGGTCTGTAAATTAATTTATTAAAATATTTTTATTGAGTTATTGATGGGGTTACCTATTGAAGCAGAATATGCGATTCCGAGGAAATAAAACACTGTGAAATCAGTTGGTCTTGGGACACTGCAAAATAAAGTATAAATTTTTATTGAGAAATTGGGAGGAAGCGCTCGTGGTTTAGCATGATTAGCCGTTCTTAATCGATCGGCAAAGTTAAGCCACCACTGTCGTGGTCGGTACCTGGATGGGTGAACGCCTAGTGGTATTTCAATGCGAGCGTTTCTGTGCTTCGGAATGCACGTAAACACGGGCCTACCGCCTGGCTAGGCAGGCCCGTTTAGGGCCCGCACAGGCTAAGCCCAGCTGACAAACGCCACCTCGACTAAGTATATGGCCAGTCCGACCCTGGCTGCGTTAATTATACCTACACGTGTCACGGTTTACACTCTACTAGTTTAATCGCTCTATCACTTTGGTACAAACATATCCTATACATAATTTTAGTACACACACGCGATAGTATAGTAACCGGCATGAGTCGTGAGCACAAAATGACACTTGCGCAGTAGTACATTTTTCGGTCTGTTTGGCGGAATTAAGAAGGTGGGGGCCGAGCTGCACACGATTGGTTCGTCGGTCGATGCTCGTCGTCTATTGGATTCTCGTGTTTCATTTGGCTACTGTAATTTGACCTAAAGTGTACATGCGCGAGCTTGCCCCAACTACTGCCTATCTGTGCTCACAACTCGTGCCTTTAGCCCATCACAGACGTAGCTATAATATACAGATCGTTGTTTTGATCAGCGACGAGCGACTCAGGGTGGATAATACAAATGATACTGGTGCTAAAAAAAATATAAAAAAAATACTTTATCTTTTTTTTATAATAAAAATAAAAAAAATAAAAAATTGTCAGTCATGTAATAAGTTAAGTGTAGACATAATATTCAACGGGAGCACGAGGGAGTAAAGGGGTGGGGCGATGGCGGCTTGCGCCTAGCTCTAGTCTGTGCACGTGCCTAGTAACCATACTTTGCGGTAATTTTATTTCAAATTGAATAAGGTATTTCTCAACATATTTAATGGAATTAAGTTCATTTTTGGGGAATATATATTTTGTACTACCGCTCCTGTGTCGCTTGTCGCCGACCAAAACAACACCCTGTATATTAATATAAATCATAGCAAGGCATATTACGATATATTTTCAATACTAATCTTCGAGTGACGGCACACGCAGCTATAATATATATTTCTGTTTCTTCGCCAACCCGTACTGTAATTTATATTATAGCTGGGCATATTAATATATATTATGGCTACGTCTGTGATGGGCTTTATACTAAAACATAAATTCTTTACTCTCAGGGTCCAAGACCTACCGTTGTTCATGACGATTTGACTTCTGTGTTGCTTTACCGATTGTGTGATATATTTCTAAGATTCCCATCTGAAATGACCAATATACGTCAATTAAGTCCATAGACAATTTTGTAGTGTACCCATACCCATATACCTATAGCATGCAAATTAATACCTTTTCGAGTTCAGTGAGGATGGCTTTCACCAGAGGCATCATCAGTCCACATGTCATGATGTTCGAGACCCACATCGATATGAACATACTCGTGAAGAATAACAGGAAACTTAATCTGGAAATGGTTAATCTATCTATATAGAATCTTCTTCATCACGGCTACTATCGCACCTCTCACCACGTAGTCATTCCTCATACATTGGAACCGAAATGGTCTCACACTATGTGGTTTCAGAGGAGCTTCTTACGATGGACGCTCAGGTTGTGGAATGACCTCCCCGCCTTGGTACCCCCAAGAGAGTGCAGAATGGGGTTCTTCAAAAAGTTTGTGAAGAGATTTTACAGGGTCGGGTGGTACCCCCGGTCGGTGTTGCAAGCAACTAACTATAGGCTACGCTAACTGCGTACAATCACACTACACACTTATACTGCAGTTCTCACCGATAGTGTGAACAGCCAAATATGAGCAGAACCTTCAAAGCTACTCTTCTGTGAACTTTGCTATATTCCATCGCTATTGTGATCATCATTACGCCTGCGGAGTCCAGGAGCTCGTAGGGTACGTAGACCTGAATAGCAAATGCACTTATAGTCCGTAAGCTTATGGAGTGTTAAATCTGTGATGATGAACTGAAATGTTCTTTTTAGGGTTCCGAACCAAAAAGATAAAAAACCGGTAAAGTGCGAGTCGGACTCGCGCACGGAGGGTTCCGTACATTGAATTATTACACATAGAAACAAAGTACACGCGCGAAAAATAATCCATCATTGTCATTTGGAGCCATAGTGGCAGTAGTACCGCCGCGCTGTCAGTGTACTGACTGGCGTTTTAGTGAGTGGAGCTCTCAGAAAAATAATAAATATGACGGTTTGTGCAGTAAAATTTTGTCATAATTCATCAGGGAAGAAAGATAAGAATTCTGATGTAATATTCCTTATAACAAAATTCAAAAATAAAAATACTTCACTCAGATTTCGAGCAAAGCGTTGCCAGCTGTTTGTGTGCGAATTTGTGTTGTTTTAAGTAATTGATACTGTTTTTTTTTATCATTAAAGTAATTGAGTCCGATAAGTTGTTTCTTTTACTTATAGCTATTATAACTGACTAGCTGTCCCCCGCGGTTTCACCCGCGTTCTTGAGATAAGTAGCCTATAATACTCGGGATAATGTAGCTTCATATTAGTGAATAATTTCGAATCAGACTGGTAGTTTTACACAGTAGTAGTTTTACAGGTAGTTTTTTTTTACAGAGATTAACCCGTTTTAACAAACAAACAAAAAACTCTTCCGGTTTATTGTATTATAAATATTAATATTATATTGGTATACATTCAGGTAGATATTATAAGAATGTATAGCTATTCGTCTTTTATACGATAATGATAATTAAATACCTACATACTTCTTAATCTTCTTTTTTTATACAACCTATCTATGAAACCTATCATTACCAACAATACCTACTACAAATTGTACGATCGTTCATAGCTTTGCACATTGTCTTGGTTTATTATGTTAAAATACCCGACATAAGTACAATGAAACATAACCATTAAACTAGTAATAAATAAATAACAGGCCTGTGTCTATGATAAATTATATAAGACGCCGAACTTTTTAAACTATTTATTTTAAGAATACTTACTTCCAATTTCATTCACTAGTAGGCGAAATCGGAAGGTTAATTTTATTGAAAAATTTCGTTTAGCTTGCAACATTACTCGTGTGCTTGTGTGCGTGTCAGCGAGTGTAATTATATGGTACTCACGCACACATTGGTTGTCAAGTCGCCTACGTGTCGCGAGGATTTTTGTTCGATACTTCGCTTCTAAGCGTAATAATTCAATGGTTCCGTACAATATTAACTAACTCAACTTTGTTACAAAAAAAACGTTTTAAAAAACGTTTCTTGTATGGGAACTCTCTTTAATTTTTAATTTTATTTATTTTTGTTACACCGGTAATAGAAATACATATTCTCTGAAAATTTCAGCTGTCTACCTATTACCGTTCATGAGATACAGCCCTCTGATCGATAGAAGAACGGACGGAAAGCGGAGTCTTAGTAATAGGGTCCGTTTGGCACCCTTCGGGTACAGAACCCTAAAAAGGGACCCTTATGGTGTGGTGCCCCATCTAACCGTCTGTCACACGACAGAGTTATATTTCAGCAACCACTGATGATGCTATTTGATTTGAAATATGAATTAAGTGGCACCATAGGGGGTTCCTTTTTTATCTTTTGGTTTCGGTACCCTAAAAATGAAAAGGAGGAACAAGACTTAACTTCACTTATAAAATCGTGGTCCATAATTGCTATTGCCGAAGACATCGCGACAGGAACCAATGACGTCACGCTAGGATGCATTACGTCACTGATCCAGTAAATGTTGGTGACCAGAAATATGTAGAAACTTTTATACGCCTGTACACAGAAAAGTAAATTTTTGCAAACAGAGATTCTAAGAATATTATAATACATATATTTATATTTATTAACATTCTTTATTTCTATTTCATTTATTATTTACGACGCAGAAAAATAAACTGATTTTTGTGGGTAAGCTACAGAGAATCACTTAACATATCACCAATAGATGGCGTTACTAGTTCTTGTTTTTTGTTAATTTAATTACACATAGGTAATAAATCATACTTAGATAATGAAACGTTTCTAATACTAACATTATTCGTTCCTATAAAAGCTAAAGGTAGCAATATCAATGGAGTAACTACAATAATTACAATTCTCCAATATAACTTCCAAAATAGTTTTAACCGGTCCCTTTTGGTTATTATTACAATATTTGTCTCACTGAAACAATAATCACATGGTTAACATTTTATTGTTTTTACATAACATTTGATATAAGTATTTTAAGCTCTTACGATGAGTCTGAATCCATTTCAGAAATACAAGGAAAAATTACCTACATCAAATTGTAAGCTAAAATATAAGTAGGTATCTACGTAACGATCGCGATGGTTTAGGATGATTCTATCCCATTAAAAACAGAGATATGAAAATGAGGTCACGTTCGATTCAAAACACAAGCAGGTTTGTCGAAAATAATATGGCTTCTTTCTTAGAACGGAACTTCTAAGTACTTATAGGATCTATGCCCACATTTAGATTCCAAAGTCTTTATTTATCAACAAAGTAGAAAATCCAAATCAAGTATGTTTTATCTATGAGTTGTTAATATTCAATACAGATATGTTTAACGGAGATGTGTCCATAAGTCATGATAGGCATCACGACTGGCTGAACCTTAGGCTGACCTCACGGACAGTCAGCCACTCTTGAAAGAGTCGAGTTTTTTTTTTACTGTGTATACTTAAGTAGGCCAGTGTTTAACTGCAATCTCACTATAGTACCTATGTCATGATGTGGCTGAAGATGGTAAGCACACAAAGCCTAGAAAGAACTGGCTCTCAAGCGCAGCTATCGAAACACACTGATAGGTGCTTGGCGACAGATTTTCAACTTGAGAGTGGGTACTACAAAGTACCCTACCACCGTGCTATGGTTTCCTCACGATGTTTCCCTTCACCGAATGCTCAAGCTTATTGTATGATTCGAACTCGGCATCGGACATCACTACCACAGAGCTATCATCGCCTTTTAATATAATTTGATTGTTTTTTTGTTATTTACAAACACAAACAACCTTTTACTAAAATAACAAAACGTACAAAGTAGTTATTTTGATATTTTACTGGCAACACTATAACGATCTGACAGAACAGCCAGATTCCTTGGCGGGAAATTGAAAAAAGCGCACGCGGAAAAATTTGAAATTACATTTTGTAATTTTTTTTTATTGTGTAAAAGAATAAATTCACTTTTAATTAATACCAAAAAAATAAAATGGATGGGAATGAGGGGGGCGGGGACAACCCGCCCAACTCCTCCAAGCGGCTTCGGACTGATGAAGTGAATGATGATAGCGGTGGCGGTGAGCGTTCTGATGTACTTTATGTGCCTTATTTTAAACCTAATTATAAAAGACAGTATCCAGAAAACTCAAATAAAACAGAGTTTAAAGTTTTTGTTGAGCATATCAACCACAAAGATAGATTGGGCAACAAAAGTCCTATATATCTCAATCATATTTTCACGACGGATGTTAAAGGTGTGATGGCAATACAGCGATTGAATGCAAATAAAATAGCAGTTATGTTCAAACAATATAATACAGCAAACAACTTTCTAAATAACACTGCATTCTTAGAAAAGTACAACGTAAAGGCTTACATACCGGCTACCCAAATAGAAAAAACTGGCATCATAAGATTTGTCCCAGCAAATATCTCAAATAAGGACTTATACACTAAGTTGAGTTCCATTTACGAAATTATCTGTATAAGACGATTCACAAAAAAAGTAGGACGGGACAGAGTTCCTCTGCAAACAGTCAGTATCACTTTCTTATCCAATATCTTACCTGACAATGTACAATATGATCTATTCTCATACAGGGTATTTGAATATATCCCACCGCTGCAACAATGTTACAAATGTATGAAATTTAATCACTCGGCTAAAATATGTAATGGCAAACAGAAGTGTTCGATCTGCTCTGGTGAACACTTTTACAAAGATTGTGATAAACCTAAAGAGATATGTTGCGCTAATTGCCAAGGCCCACACCTAGCAATAGCAAGAGAATGTCCCATTAAATTAAGAAAAATAGAAGAAAAGAAAAGTAAAATAACATACGCGAGTATCGCACAAACAAAGTCGATCGAATACCCTGCATTGCCATTGTCTAAGAGTCAACTTGTAAATCCCCCTGTAAATAATGTAAATATTCCAGTAAATACTGAAAAGAAAAATGTTAAAAAAAATGTTAATAACAAGCCTGCTGCACAGGCGCTGAACCCACAAGATCACCCTATGGACTTCATTGCCCAGGTTATAGCTAATAAAGAAGTACGAGCGGCCCTAGTAAAAACATTGGTAGAGATTGGTAATAAGTCTGATCCCACCCCAATTACTTCATTATTCATTGAAGAAATATTAGTTAAAAATTTATCCCCATAATGGATTTAAGTCCCCCTAAAACGTCCCAATTACGGATTGCGCAGTTTAACATCCAAAGTGCCAATAGTAAAAAGCCCTTATTAACTAAGTTTATGCTAGAACAAAATATTGATGTATGCTTGCTTAATGAAACTTGGTTTAAAGACCATCACAATTTTAGAATCCCCGGTTATAATCTCCATTCCAGAACATCTAAGAATCCTCACAATGGTGTAGCAATATTAATTAAACCAGAGACTAAATATAATATTTTAAACACAACATTCTATGAGGACATTCAAACTATAGCTATGTCAATATCTACCGAGCGTGGCAGTGTGACTATACTCTGCGTATATTGTCCTCCTTCCAGTGGGCACATAAGATTGCATAGACTGCGCAATATAATTCGAGACCTACCTAAACCTATTTTTATAAGTGGTGATTTTAATGCTCACCATATTGCATTTGGTTGCCTATCTACTAAGGGCCGCGGACAAGATTTATATGATGTTATAGATGAGTGTGATTTGTGCATCTTAAATGATGGCAGTTTCACTACAGTGAACCGTCCTAGAACCAACGCTTCAGCCATTGACGTCACCTTTGCTAGCGCATGCTTAGCACCGTTATGCGAGTGGTCTGTGCATGATGATTGTATGGGAAGTTACCATTATCCAACTATAACCGAAATATCCCTATCCATACAAAAATACCAAATTAACCCTCCCATTGATAAATTTTTGTACAAAAGAGCTGATTGGCGCCAATATAATGAACTTTCAAAAAATGCGTTTGGCGATTTTACAATTAATCAAGTAGACCCACTCTCTTCCTATACCGATTTTTGTATACGTCTTGAGTCCCTTATGCAAATAGTTGTTCCAAAGTTCACTAAGTCTGCCCACTTTGCTAGCAGACCTCCAGCACCTTGGTGGAATGAGGTTTGCGAACAAAGTGTAATAGCATCCTATAATGCTTTGAAACTGTACAGAAGTGATTCTACAATAGATAACTATATAAATTATAAGAGACTTGATGCATTAAAAAAGAGAACCATTTCTGAGCAGAAGTCAACTGGATGGAATGATTTGTGCAATACTTTTAATAGAACTACCCCTATAAGCAAAATATGGAACATGATTAAGATTTTTAAGGGTGTTAAGTCTAGCATTAGATCCCATAAAGATGAGTTCATACCTACCTTTTTAGATAAACTGTCTGATAATAGTGGTTTAAAAGAGACTAGTAACTTAATCAACTATTTTAACAGTAACAATAATAATAGCAATTCAAAATTTTTATTGGAACCATTTACATGGAATGAATTCACATCAAGTCTACAATCTAGGCGTAACTCAAGTCCAGGTCTAGATAACTTTCCATATATTGTAATTAAAGAACTCCATACATCTGTTCAGCACCTCTTTCTTGACATTCTTAATGCTTTATGGCTCAAACAAATTATCCCTGAATCATGGAAAACACAGTGTGTTATCCCAATACTGAAGCCTGATAAATCTCCAGAACAGTCCAGTTCGTATCGTCCTATATCTTTGTCCTCATGTCTCGGTAAACTATTCGAAAATATGATTAAAGTCCGTCTGGACTGGTTTGTAGAGGCTAATGGTATCATCCCACATGTGCAGTATGGTTTCCGTCGTGGGCGTAGTTGCGCTGACAGCTTCATGTCACTCATCTCAGACCTGAAACGTGCAAATAATTTAAAATCACACACTGTTTGTGTATTTTTAGATGTCCAAGGAGCTTTTGATAATGTCGACCCAGGTATCTTGGTCAACATTATGTCTGATGTGGGTATACCTGGTCTACTATGTCAGTGGATCTATAATTATTTAAATGATAGAACCTTATATGTTAAGTATAATAACATCTTACATGGTCCTAGAAGTGCATCGAAAGGCACAATGCAAGGCGCCACTCTTTCACCATTACTATATAATTTGTACACATGTGAAATATGTAAATTTGTAAATACTAGTGAAGTAAATATTTTGCAATTCGCAGATGACATTGTTTTGTATAGTAGCAGTCAGAACTTGCAAGTTGCTATAGATAATATGAATAGAGCATTAAATCAGTTGAGTCTATACTATAATGATAGATTACGTTTAAAGATCAATGCTACAAAAAGCAGTTTAATGATTTTTGGTGATGATGATCCATCTAGTGTTATTTCGTATTGTGGAGAATCTATAAACAGAGTACATTCAAAGAAATTCTTAGGAATCATCATAGACCAAAAACTGACTTTCGAAGAACATGTTCGGTATATTTCTAAAAATGCTTTAAGAGCTATTAACATAATAAGATGTCTGGCTGGAGTGTCATGGGGTGCTGACCCCAAAATATTGTCTATTCTATATAAAGCTATTGTGAGAAGTCATTTTGACTATAGTTCTTTGGCATATATGAATGGCTACCATGCCAAAAAATTAGATATCCTGCAGAATAAATCTCTGAGAATAATATCGGGTGCAATGTGCTCAACTCCCATAAGGGCCATGGAAGTAGAGACTAAAATTATGCCACTGATCTTGAGACGTCTCCTACTTGCCGAACGGTATTGCCTTAAACTACTGTACTCTGATAACATGCAAATTATTAACAAGATTATACCTTGTAGAATCAATGTGTCAGGTCCTTTAGCAACTGGTGAGAGCCTCCTTATTGGTAACTCCCCAATGTTGTATCACATTTTTCTGGAAATTGAAAACAACAGCTATAAACTCAAAAAACAGTGCCCTTGGCCCTGCTATTCTTCCCAGTTCAAAAGCATAATGCACCCAATTACAGTAATAGATTCAATTACAAATAATTCAGAGATGTTGCAATTTTTATCAGAAAATAATTACTACACTTTATATACAGATGGTAGTAAGGGTAAGGATTATGTGCGCTGTGCTGTGTATGATCCTCAAAAAAATTCTTCTCAGAGTTTTCTTTTGCAGAATGTTTGTACAATATTCACCGCAGAAGCCTATGCAGTATATCAGGCTCTTCTGCAAATTGGAAATGTAGATAATTGTAAATATTTTCTAATTGTAACAGATTCTTTAAGTTTTATAAGAGGATTGAGCTATTTAAAGATTCACTTTAAAACTAATTTCATTCTGTACATAATTAAAGAATTGTTATACAAATATTATCATACAGGGAAACTAATTTCATTTATGTGGGTGCCCTCTCATAGAGGAATCACTGGAAATGAAATGGCCGACAAAGCCGCTTACGGAGGAGTAAATGCACTCGATGTCTCCGATACTATGTATGTACCTATGACTGATTATTTGAGTAATGTAAGGCTAGCTATAAGTATGTTATGGGAGCAAATGTGGAAGAAAGACCAAGAAACGAAAGGACGGTGGTACGGTAGCATTCAAGAAAACTTACCAGTAAAGCCATGGTATGATAGCCTGCAAAGAGCCAGTCGTGATTTTATTACCACCATAAACCGACTACGTTATGGACATAATAAAGCACCATCACACCTAGCAAAGTTAAATATAATTCAAAGCAATGTCTGTACATTTTGCGGAGTTGAAGAAGGAACAGTGGACCACATTATATTCAGCTGTCAAAAGTTCCTTATTGACAGATTGGTACTCGCGAGTGAACTAAGTGAAGTGTGGCAAAATAATTATAGTGATTTTTCTTCCCGCCCGCCGCCGCTTAAAGAACTATTAAAAGACATTAAAACTTATAAACCAATATTTAAATACATTAAAAATACGGTGGTAAAATTATAAAACTGAAAATACAAAATCTGAAAAGTGGTTCCGGAATAATAAAGTCGTGGCTTAAAGGTCTTAGTAACCAGGCCATAAAATCCCAAAAAAAAAAAAAAAAAAACAGAACAGCCAGTAATTTTTTCATAATATTAAATTATTTAGTCAGTTGTCAAATTGTTGTAATAGAAGTTGTGCGTGTGGTAAAGAAACGAAAAATCGTATTATTTTACGAATAAACATAATATATAGGGATAAATAACAATGCCTGTGGACTTAGAATTCGATTATGATGAGGCTATAGCTTCCATGGATAAATTTTCTCAAGATGACATCAACGAACTGCGGAACTGGACGCAAAAATTGGATAAATCTAAGTATGTGCCCAAGGACTTAACGGATAAACAATTGTTATTATTTTACAACGCGTGTTATGGAGAAATGGACAGAACGAAGACGTGTGTAGAGAAATTTTATTCGTGTAGAAAAAATGCGCCGGAATTTTTCGACAATCGTTTTCTGAATGTGGATGAAAACATGAAGACATCTCTGGAAGCACTGTAAGTGTGTTTATTTTATGACTAAACTAAACTTAAATAGCGAATTTATTTGGTATTCTTTATTTATAGCATAATCTAAAACATTAAATTTAACATAGGTAGGTATCTATTCTCATATTGTTAGATACAAATTTTATTTTAATTTATTAAAATTATTTTTTAAGTGTGAAACCTATGTGTAATTTTTTCTCGCATACCTTATATATATGCTTAACCCTCCTATAAGGCTACTCTGACCTAAAGAAGTAGTCATTCTAAATTAATGTTAATAGTTTATTTTATAAAAAAGTTGGTATTGTTTCAAACTGCCCTAAATATAATAAGTAACAAAAGAAATATTCTAAAACAAGTACCTATAGATTTGCTGGAAAGGACTGCATGTATTTTTTTATAAATTTCTAAAACTTTCTTTAAATTAAGCACTATAGCTGTCCTGCATGAATTCCTGTAAAAATTTCGGCTGCCGCAACCTGGCTGCCTAGTGCGTGGGCAGTCTTAAGTCTAACGTAAAATATAAAAAAAAACTGTATTTTTAAATACAAACAAGTTAAATAAAGCCTTCATTTAATTTTGCAAAAGGCCTTGGATAAATAAAACACAAGCATATTTGGGATTTATAATTAAACAGCACAAAGTCAAAATTCTGGCACAAAGAAAAGCAAACTCATATCTATTTTGAACTGAAATAAATACCAAATAGGGGTCATATTTGATAACCTTTAAAAATTCAAATTGTTTTAATTTGGTTGTATTATAAGTAATGCTAAGTCCAAGGGTACAAAAATATTAATTCTGTGATATTATCAATTTCATTTCAATAATTAGATTCAAATTAATTTAAATTATTACAGTTTGGACATGATTTGGGTAGGCATGTAACTGGTCAACTACTGTTTGCGATAATAATATATAATGTTGTTAGATCTATGCTGGCTGGGGTAGACATCACTATGTTTTTTTTTGCTATGGTATGGAACTATCCCTGAAATAGCAAAAAATCCATAAGCTACATTTTTGTCAGTAGGTATATCAGTGGCAGCTGCCCTAGTTCTTGATCAGGGTAGAACGAGATGGTCTTTCGGCGCCCTTTAGTCGACGCACGCCGCGTGGACCCCGCCTAGGGTTGCCAGGCACTAAAACAGAAAAGCCGGACTCGGCGCTTAATTTGGCCGGACATTTGCACTAAAAGCCGGACATAACTTTTTAAAAAGCCGGACATATGTTCATAAAGCCGGACATATGTCTTTGCCGTACGGTTTCACGCGAACTTTATAAGGGATCTATTTCCTACATTATGTTCCACAAACACTCATAACAATATGGTCGAAGGCTCCAAATCAATATGCGGTATCTGAGAGCATTTGCCTCTAGTAACATCAGTGTACACAGCGCCGCCGGCCCTAGCTCTAAATCAGGGTAGAGTAATATTATCTTTGGGCGCCCTTTGGTCGACGCGTCGACTAAAGGACACAACCCCGCGCCTCCAAAGTTAATTTTCGCTTGAAATTGTTTTCGCATTTGGCAATTTGGCGCCTCCTGACCACATGGCGCCTAGAGCGACCGCTTCTATCTCTACCCTAGGGCCGATGCTGGTGCAGAACGCGTTGTACATACCGACACCAAATTACATGCTAACCTTGCAATAAATACCTAGTAGGTTATGGTACACGTTTGCTATACGATATTCAATCTTAAATAGGTCCGAAATTGAAAGTACGCGAATGTACCTAACACCACATAGTAAACGGTACTAGGTAATAAATGCCAATATAAAAGCGTACCTAAAATTGGCTAAGGCTTTTTCAGACATTTTTAGGAGCGCCCAATATCCGTAAACTAGGTAACTAGATTGAACATGTGTGTGTAGGTCTGGGGCGCTTACATTTTCCTTGGAAATCGTTATTTGCTCAGCTTCTTTACGTCATACGTATTACATCTGGGTACAACATCTACGTCATAGACTGTAACTAGGTCATCTTGTACAATTTCTTGGGTCTAAGGGTAGTGTCACGTTAGTACTATTATCTATTCTGTGGCAGTGTCTTGAAACTGTTCTGAAGATTGACGGCATTCATTGCTATGCGGACGACAGTACAGGGGATGCAATTTACACGGGCCGTGTAAATAACCCTCGTTCCGTGGTGGAAGAAAGCCGCATACGGCTTGTTTCTGAAATCTAGAGTACCTACACTAACTAGTGTCTCCGACTAAACCTAGTCCATTTCAACCCCACTAAGACTCAAGCCTGCGCGTTCACCGCTAAGAAAACCCCATTTGCTGCGGCTCCACAATTTCAGAAAACGTCCTTGAACATCAGTAAAAGCATCGGGATCCTTGACGTCAACATTTCTAGCGACGTTTTGTTCCGAAGTCACTTAGAAGACAAGGTTAAGCTGGCATCCAAAAAGTTCGGAGTGCTCAACAGAGCGAGGCAATACTTACTTCACATCGGGACAAAGGCTGCAACTTTACATGCAAGTCGCAAGTCTGTTCTCATATGGAGTACTGCTGTCATCCATTGGCGGGCCACCTGGATATCAGCGTGATCCTTTAGACTCGGTTCAACGACGTTCAGAATTGTCGACGATCCCGAGCTCGCAAGCGGTTTAGAGCCCCCCAGTCTGATGAGAGACTTTGCCTCCTTATGTGTGTTCTACCGCTTGTACCTACAACGGAGAGTGTTCTAAGGAATTGTTCGACTTGATGCCCACAGCTAACTTCCACCATCACAATTCTCGCCGGGAGACCATCCTCAGACATTGAAACCAGAATGGTTTCGTACTGTGCGAGCTCAAAGGAGTTTCCTTCCGCGAACGCTCAGACTGTGGAATGAGCTTCCTGTCGTGGTTTTCCCAATGGAGTTCAGCATGGGGTTCTTCAAAAGGGGTGTGAAAAGATTTCTGCAGGCGACGCGCGAGTGATACCCCTCCTGTCTGGTGTAGAAGGCGTCCTTACTTACACAGGAAGATCCCATTAAAATATAATTCTTGCTATTGAGCTTATTTTCATCTTAGTAACTGATGAGAATGATGACGTAGCCAAAAGATGTGGACATAAAATATTGAAGCGACCTTTTTTTAGAATGGATATTTTTACGCAAAGGCTTCCCGTTATTGATACTACTCAAAAGCTGTTTATTTCACATTTAAATGTATGCAAGTTTTAATTTTACATTTTGTTGGTTTATTTACTTGCGGAAGTATCGAATCACCCTTTAAAACATATAATTCATCTACTCATTACTGCAATTATAAAAACAAGATTTAACAATGAAGCAACTAGGTATTTGAATGCCGGAGTTGCTCTCGTTTTACCAGTGACAATTGAATTTAAAAAAAAAAGATTATGAATTCGGCACGTTATCTAGGTATGTATTATTATTGGAACTGCAATAAGTACATAATAATATATTCACATATGATAATTTAAGCTTAGGTGTACGTATGTATGATTCTCCACGAATTTCTCCGAAAGTATTAATAGGATCGTGATTTTTTTTATTGGTTTACATTTACTTCAACTTATAAACCAGGATAAGATTCATCTAAATCGGTTTAGTAGTTATGTTTTTTTTTAATTGACTGTTTTCTGAGCTCATGTCTAGACATCGATTGGGAAAAGGTAAACAGCATTGATATATATTACTGGCGTAAGGACCAGGCCAACTGCGCGATGAAATGGTACCAACGCGCTGGCCCTAAAAAGTCAGTTTAGGGCCTACGCAACTCAGTCGTCTGCGGTCCGCGGAACAATTCGTTCGTTTATTGTTTTCTTGTATGTGTGCATTGTACGCACATCAAGGTTATATCGTACGCCTATGCAACGCGGCACTTCGTAGCCGATCGATTTTAAACAAATGGCGGTACTGTTTACTTGTATGAAGAAGTTATTTTTGCAAAATGTTCCGGTGGGCCTATCCTTAGTTTTGAAATCATTGGTAGACAGTATATGAATCAAAGTTGTAAAGAATTTTATCAGCTTTCATAATGTAGGTAGTAAGTATAACACAATTTCCAATGACAAAAATCTAAAAAACGGGAACTTCTTTGTGTCCCTCCCCCTAAGGTTTTTAGTATGTTTGTCTCCTAACTAGTTCAAACAAAGCTCCGAAGTTAAACTTTCTGCTTTCAATCTTTCCATCCACAATCATTTGTTTGAAACAAAAATTTGTCGACGTGCACTCTACAGGTTTATACTTCATGTCATCAAATTATCAGTGAATTCCTTCTTGAACAAATACCTGTAGTGTAGTCAGTTGCATTTCGAAAACTCGTTTTATTCAAGGCCGTACAATCTGTTTTATTGCACGCTATCTGTTAAATTCACATACCTACCTATGTGCATCTATTTAGATATACGGTAAGTACTTATATTGTCTGTGCAGTCTAGATTGGGTTTTTAAAATTTCGAGAACCAGGTACCTAACCGGTACCTAACTAACCTAACAGGGGCGTAGCTACCGCCGCCGTATTAGTCGTATTAATGATACGGGGCCCCGGGCTACAGGGGCCCCGAACGTGTGTAAGCAACATTTATTTGCTATCACAAAATAGTGAATATGTACTGTAATAGTATGTATGTACTGTCGCAATTCTTCTTTCAAAGGTTTTCAAGATCAATCGGTGTCCAAAATTTCATGTTAAATCAGTCAGTGTTCCATTTATACCTAGGTCATTTGACCTGTATATAATTATACTGGCAGATATAGATAGATACATTACGACATTATATGGTAGACGCGTAAAAAGGTTTCATCTCATAATACAGGATACAAAAACTTTATCAATACAGTCATAGACGTGTGGAGATCTCCTTTTATGTATGTAAGTACTTATTACAGAAATACTTGTGTTAGGAGACCGCGCTCTTCCATAACAGAGTATACTTATGATTATGGCGTAACAAATAGAACAGTTTTTTTATTGGATAGGATGTCCATCTTGAAACCATGTCATTCGTAAAAGGAACGAAATCCCAAATTTTTGAAAAGTATTCCTTATGCTCAGGCACAGTTTACCAAGAGATGGTAATATTGTGGCTCAGGTATGAGTTAGTAATAATTTTCGAAAGACGAGTTGACTTGAAACCGTGACCTTTTTGGTACGTGTCTTTGGTGCAAGCCGGTAGGTTAACCTTTACCGGGCTATTATGAATTTCCGCTTTTACGGTGTATCGTATCTTTATCATTATCATATTATATTTTTTTACTATACATTGACTTGTTCGACCATGACCTAATGATGTCGAAGGTTGTATGATAATTTTAGTCAAGTGTCCTCTTAGGGCGTAAAAATATTTTGAACTTCTCTAGTGCAGCTGCTAGGGGTATACCAGTTTTTATTTTTATGGACAGTTTTCTGCCCCTATTTTACTCCTGCTCTTGTAAAGCCCTTCCTTGGATACTTGAGACACAGATAACCCCTAGTTTAGGAGTCAGAGCTCACCATTAAACTGTAAACTTGTATTTTGGCTATAAAATACTTATTATTATTAAATTTTGTAAAGCCCGTCCTTGGTGGATACTTATGGTATTGGAAACTTTTTTGGGTAGCCGTTGGCCAGTTCCTAACAGCCAATATTTAGTACTAGTTACAAATAAAAACACTACTATAGATATACGTAGTAATACACTCGAGATGTTATCACTGTGACCATTAACGAGTTCGTAAAAGTAATAGCATACTAGATGCTGTCATAAAATAATAATTAAATCTCACAAGTAGTATAATAATTTTTGCATTGCCCCGTTAAAATGACATCTTTTCGTAAAGCCAACGTAAAACAATCTTGGTAACTTGTTTTAGTATAACTAATGACCACGAGATTTAAAACGACTTTCGTCAAATTCCTTTTTTGACAAGTCCTTGTTTCGCTCTTCCCTTTTTTGACAAGTACAACAGTCCTTGAACATCAGTCAAAGCATCGGGATCCTTGGCGTCGACATTTCTAGCGACGTTTTGTTCCGAAGTCACTTGGAAGACAAGGCCAAAAATCTCGGAGTACTCAACAGAGCGAGGCAGTACTTCACATCGGGGCAAAGGCTACAACTTTATAAGTCACAAGTCCGGCCTCATATGGAGTACTGCTGTCACCTATGGGCGGGAGCACCTGGATACCAGCTTGGGCCTTTAGACTCGGTTCAGCGACGGGCCATCAGAATTGTTGACGATCCCGAGCTCACAAGCGGTTTAGAACCTCTCAGTTCACAGAGCTTTCTTCCGCGGACGCTCAGATTGTGGAATGAGCTCCCCGCCGTGGTTTTCCCAATGGAGTATAGAATGGGGTTCTTCAAAAAGGGCGTGAAGAGATTTCTTCAGGGTCGGCAACGCGCGATTGATACCCCTGGTGTTGCAAGCGTCCATAGGCTACGGTAACTGCTTACCATCAGGCGGGCCGTATGCTTGTTTGCCACCTTAGTGGTATAAAAAAAAAAGTAAGTACAGCTGTTCGTTTTTGGTCATATCCATAGGTCGCTGATTACACTAGCCATTTTCAGTTCTATTCCATTTGCGGAAACTTCTCACCTTTCAGCTTTGAGTGTATTGTTCAATGATATTATTGCGTATATGGGTCGCGACAAAATCTCGAGCTCGAACTGCTTTTATAAAACTTCTAAAGCACAACTCCAGATTTTTCCGTCATCAACATTTCATGTTGGCAGAAAGAGCTTATAAAGCATAAAGCGCCAGTCGAGTTCTTAAAAAAATATTCAATTCAGTATGACCTACTGTGTATATTTATTATTTATTTGGTACAATGTGTAGATGGCGATGTACAGGAGCCGAAATGCCGAGCGTATTGACGTCACGTCAGTACGGTCACGGAATTAAAAGGTTCGGCACTTTAGAGTCGGTTTTCGCTTGCAACAGATTGCAAGAATAAATTTTATTACACCAACAAGAAGGTTTTAGTTCATCAAAACATGATGAACGAAACAAGTTGAAAACTGACGAACCTTTTCATTCCGTCACTGTAAATAGATAATCCTATCGATTCATTTGGAATTGAATTTGATTTGACGTCATGGCTTTTTGACCTTAGTAATCCGTTTTTAGGCTTTATATATATGATATATGTGAAGTCAATCAATGATTGCTAAGGTCTCTGATATAACCTTCTCTTTGCCTATTATTCGGGGTTATTCAGGTTATAGAGCATCCTGATTTGGGTGCCGAACTGATTGAGCAATCTACCGAATCTAATGGCCCGTATTTTTCTAATTGAGTCTCAAATCGGAATATGGCAGTCGATCACAGCATCAGCAAAATTATTCCTGATGCGTAGTAGGGGTACTTACCCTCGTATCTTTAATCGAGCCGTTTGGTAGGTACTGTAATCTATTTTACCCTTATTCCCAGGACAAAAATACCTTTTCCCTGCTCTGCCTACCTCGGTCAAGTTTATCCGTCTGCGATGTGATGGAAGCACAATGAAATAAAATTTCCCAACGTTAATGTTTTGCCATAAATGTATAATGAGTCCAAATAATCATAATGATTTCAACCTAGACCGGTTTTGATAGGCTTGCGTAAGCACAGGCTCTAATCAAAATAGCCTTCATTTTGTAGATGCTAGACTCAGTGTATCGTAATTCTGAAATGTATTAGCTTCACCGCCTTCACCTGTATATAATAGAATCTTCAATCATAATATCCATTGACTTCAAAACGTTAGATTAAACTGATGCACAGTCAAAGACCGATGACATTAGGACAATAATTTAGTATCATCAGGCTATTTTAGTTTTTTTTTTTTTGTAAAACGTGATCTATGGATATGGATGGTGGATTTTATTTATTTATTTATTAAACTTTGGCACACAATACAGTTTATAGCTATATAAACAACACAATAATGAATGATATTAAACAAAACAGAGACTGAACTATAAACCTATGCTATGCGTACACATCACGACCAAAAATTATCAATATAATTAAGAGGGTTATACTCTATTTCACATAAGATGAGTCGTCAAGGTCAATGGTTTTTTACCAATATCTAGTGAAATTCCATTTGATTACTCTGAAATAATATTCACAATATTTCGTGAAACCTAGCTCTATCATAGTATTCCTTTATTATATCGAAATGAACATTAACCATTGAGAAATTTAATAAAATACCATGTGTCACCGAACTCATGTTATTTGAAATAGACTATAGTAAATACAAGCAAACCTACCACTATTGGGTTGTCCACATTTAGAATTTTTAACGAATATTCCTTGAGTTTTTTATAATTTTAAGTTTTGATTCGCGATAACTCTAGCGTTCTGGGGTTTCAATACAAACTTAATGCTTCAACAGTAAATGCTGTATATTTGTTACAGCTAAAAGTAAATGCTTTATGTGATATAACTACAAATCATCTACAAATTAATGAGAGATCTTGCTTATTGTCGAATCATGAATCTACGTCAATGGTGCCGATTCTGTTGTAAATCGCACGAAACTAATTTTAGTTACATCTCATATCTTTCTTACGAACATGATTGAAAAACGATAGAACATATTTTAAGTTGTCAAATTAATCTTTGCCGTCTTATTTTGCGTGTATTTAGGCGTAACAGCGATAGATGGCGACTAAATTTATATTGAAAACAAGCATTGGACTAATTTGACAGAACTAAATTTCTTACATCCTTTTCTTATGTTCTTTGTTAGAAAGAGACATAGTGAGATTAAAATTAGTTTAGTTGTGAACAACAGAATCAGGGCAAGTGGTAGATAATACCAAATTATGTGAAACTTGGAAGCTTGACAGAAGGCCAGTTCACAAAGTGATCTTATAAGGGTTCTGTCATAGAAATAAAATAACTGGGTTCCGTGTTTTCCTCTTGAGGTACGGAATAAATAATTTCTAGCCAGCCGAAGGGCACCGGCATTATGTCGTCGAGTAAACTCGACGCGTTTGAATCGCCATGACATAACAGGATAATCGGCATGTTACTAAGCAAAGATCATTATTATATACTTGCTGGCGCTAAAACTGGTTATGGTATATTAGGCAGTTATTAACAAAAATATCATAATTCATCTTCTAATTACGTTTTTTAGTAAAGCTTACGCAAGTTTTCGAGATTCTGACGTAAAATGACGATTATTTTTTATGTTGATTACGTCATCCAAGTATAAGTTAATATTATAGTGATTTAATTACTACATAGAGTTTTTTTGATATATTTTTTAAATTTTTATTACACGATAAAAATAGTGTAATGTTAAGCAGGGGCTTAGCTACCGCGCCGTATCAGCCGTATCAATGATACGGGGCCCCCGAGCTTAGGGGCCCCGTGTTTGTTCGTAAGCAAAAATTACCCTCCCCGTTCAGTCAGGTAGAAGGCCCCCAACAAAGATACGTTGCCCGACTAGGGCAAGCGACGCCACTGATGATAAGGCACCGTCCCACAGCGAGCAGTCTAGATCTAGACTCACCGATTATAATCCTCTGTAATAGAGTTCTGCAGTCAGAGCACAGAGTATCTTATATGGTCAGATTTCTGCGTTCCGCGTTGACTGTAATCTTTGCACACAGTGACCGTGGCGGTCAAGGAAAGCGCACGTAGAACTCTATGACCGTAGAACTAGAACGCTCGCTGTGGGATCGGCGCCTATTAGTGCAATACCTATGTATTTTTGTTATAACAGCAACATCACGCTATGACAGCCCATAAATAGCTATAGTATAGCCTATACCTGAGCCACGTACCTATATAGGTACGCATAGCGAGACTGGAAGGAACTGAAGCACTGACACAAAGAAAGAAAGCATTTTATTTTTTTAAAGGTCACTTGTTTATAAAAAAACAAGCCCTTTCTTTTCATGCAGATTGTATTTTCTTGTACTTATGAATGTCAAATTATGATTAGTTTAATTGTTCATTGTTGAGTCATGCCAACACAATGACTGCATTAAACTTGGAGCTGCATTGTTTAAAAACAATCAACTTTCTGATTAAGTAGGCACCTAGTTCCGACCACTACCACCTCTGTCAAGGAGGTTTTATCCAACGATCTGTTGCGATTGTTATCAGAGGTGAATTATTAACTTTATAAATCGATAAATATTTGGTATAATTTATCTATCAGAATACATTTATTTACTTATTATAAACGCGAAAGTAGTGAGGATGGATATTTGTTACTCTTTGATGCATGAACCACTGAACGGTTTGGATGTTTAGCACACGGATAGAATATATGTTCTGGATTTTTATCCCGGGAAAACCTCCCGTACAAAATACCTCTGGAAACGTGCTTGGGCTAAATTCAATGCCGGAAAGATTAATAATAATTTTACCCACACAATAGTATTTGCACAGAATTTTGTTTTTTGGTAACGTGCAAATAACCATATGAAAAAGCCATTATTTTCAAATCAAAAACAGATACTTCATGTTTAACTAGCGCCACGGTAGTTCTGTGTCAAAAAGAGACGCGTAACGAGACAAGGAGAGACAATACGACCATCATCATAGATATTCATCGACAGGGAGTCCATCCTCAAATATTGAAAACAGAATTGTTTCGTACTGTGCGGGCTCATCGGAGCTTCCTTCCGCGGACGCTCAGACTGTGGAATGAGCTCATGCCGTGGTTTTCCCAATGGAGTACAGCATGGGGTTCTTCAAAAAGGGTGTGAAGAGATATCTGCAGGGTCGGCAACGCGCGAGTGATACCCCTGGTGTTGCAAGTGTCCATAGGCTACGGTAACCGCTTACCATCAGGCGGGCCGTATGCTTGTTTGCCACCTTAGTGGTATACATTTTTTTTCCAAAAATAGACCTCTCTGTGTGACTTCTACAGTAAACAAAATCTATCTTA
Source organism: Polyploca ridens (assembly GCA_951394255.1). NCBI lineage: Eukaryota > Metazoa > Arthropoda > Insecta > Lepidoptera > Drepanidae > Polyploca > Polyploca ridens. The sequence continues at coordinate 2,272,546 of OX596260.1, forward strand.
GCCCCTTATATTCTATAACGTGTTCTCCCCAGAGAATTCTCATACCTACCGGGCAAATCGTGCGAGGGTTACGACGTGATCTTCCACCGGCTTCACAACACGGAGCCGTCCAAGTACCACCTCGAGCAGGGAGTCAAGTTGCTCTTCATGACTGTTGGTGAGTTTAAATATTTAAGGGTATTACTCAACGAGAAGAGATGGGAAGATGAAACCTACGTACAAGATCGAGGGTGCAAGTTTAAATAAACATAAGTTTTTTTGTTAAAAAAATCATTTTTTATGAAAGCTTTTTTTGGTGACTGTACTTTTTCTTGACTGTACTTGCATTGTCATCCATCAGATATGCTAATGTATACCAAATATAAAGTCAATCCAGCCGCTGGAAGTGAGTGAAATTCGACTTGCAAGATTCCACCCGAACATAGTTACGTACATACTTTGCAAGCTTAATAAAAGCTTGTAAAAAGTAGAGTAAGTTGAAAATAAGATATTCTGGTAAATCTATCCTAGGTATCATGTATAATAAAGCTTAAGTTGTTTGTTTAAACGGGCTAATCTCTGGAACTGCCGTATTCAAGGGAAGCACGTTGCCGACCCTGCAAAAATCACTTCACACCCTTTTGAAGAACCCCATGCTGTACTCTATACTATATATGACATATATGGAGTATATATATGGTATATATACATATATTATATGTGTATGAGTACCCGCCACCTTCGGGTACAATTATTTTACATTGTGATAGTGACATTGTTGAAGAGACACCTTTAAATTGATAATAGGTATATATTTATTAAAATGCCTTTAAAATCGACACTGACCTACCTACCATTCAAAGTAATTAATATGATAAAATTATTATTATTGTTCACCTGTTAAATGTTTCATATCTATAATATACGTAAATAATCGCGTAAATACCTACAGTTATTAGAAATACAATTAATGAGACACCGGATTTGACCGGATTAAGATAATAATAAATTATTGATATAATTACTTAATTTTAATAAGATAATTTATTTAGCCGATATTTATATTGTTGTCATGGAGAAGTAAATTAAAACAAAATTATGAAACTGTCGGACTAACATATGAATACACACCACAAACCGCATGGTCTAGTCTAGAATGTAGAAAGGGGTTCGAAGGTTTTTGTTCGGAGCCTGGCATACAGACGCCATTTTGATTTTATTTTCAAGTGCCCACGGTGAAACCTATATACCTACATCGATTGGGGACACTCATATAAAAAAAAAACTTGGGTGTCGTGTCATAAAAAAAGTAATTGCAAAAAAAAATCCTCAATCGATGAAGGTTTCTATAGTGCGTGCGCCTCCATTTGAAAAAAAAAGCAAAATTGTGGCGTATACAAAAGTATACTAAAATCTTCGTTTTCCAGTCGAAGATTTCCGATCAGTCTAGACTTTAAAAATAACTTTGAAACTGAAAAGTATTACTCTTTTGGCAATAAATAGTTGGAATATATCCAGGTTTTTTAAAATATAGTAATGCCATTGTCAATGCCTACATGTCGTCGGCATATTATGATTCGTCGTCTGTTAACAAACACACGCTTGTTTGCAAAATGCCGAAGGCGAAATTAATTATGTTTATATTCATATTCAATTCGCCAACAGTCCTATTTTGGGTAACCATGATGGAAAAATATTTATAACTACTAACGGTCTTACTCATAAAAATCTCTTAAATAACGGATTAAATAGTATATAGCTAAATACTATTTAAAATTTTATTCAGTGTTTAACTTTTCTTTACTCATAAACGCATTTTAATCATGATTTAGTTATTGAAGGATTTAAAGAGCAAAAATAATATTATATATGGCGACACCAGCATCAAGACCATAAATTTGACAGTTATGGAGGTTTTAAAAAAAAGAATCAGCAACAATTTGAAAAGTTTTGTTATGTGTTTTATGATAATATTATATTGTATATGATCTGAACCTCGGAAACAGCTCCAGTGGGTTTCGGGGGCGATAACTCGATCTAGCTAGGTTTCATTGTTAGAAAACGTAGATTTATCCGTGTTTTCTGGCAATGAAAAACTGCTTCAATATCATTAGAATACGAAGGTAAATTTCGCCACCATTTACAAGGTTATCATAGCCAGGTGGGAAATCGGGCGGTCCCGAAACCAAAAGACCCTGTTCGAGTCCAGATGATAATATTTTTCGCTTTTTTTTTTTCAAGTTCTTTTGTGAGAAAAACTAATATGATTTACCAAATAAAAAAAACGAGCAAAGCTCGGTCATCGAGGTACAAGTTTTAGTAATTTATATAATTTATGGTGTTTCTATATAATCTAACATCATATACCCAGCTTATTTTCGGAAATCAATGAAAAATATTTTACAACAATCAAGCAGCAGCTGTTTATTTGGCGGCCATTTTGCTATTTAGCCCGTTAAACAAGGGTCGTAGGTGGTTTAATTTGACAGCTCTTTAAATAACGTTTTTAAGTAGTGAATAAGGATAAATAGCGTTTATGAGTGAAGATTTTTTTAAATAACTGTTTTAAGTATGACTTAACTTTAAATAGCGTTTATGAGTAAGGCCGTAAATATTTTGTTTGTTAAGTAAGCGTTACCAATTTCCATTCATCCGATTACGATGATATTTTTGTAAAAATTACGCAGGGCGGAAAAAGTAGACAGTTTTTTTTTAAAATTGTATTGCGAATCCGGGCATTATCTAATAAAAAATCTAATCATAGTTTTCTGTTTCAAGTCACACAAACAACTGACATATTTATTAAATTTTATGCTAAATAACCAAAACAAATATTGTCAGAACAAACATGCGCCGCAATGTTTTAGCCATAGAAATACAATGTACCAGAGTGGCAGTTACCGAGTGAGAACTGTCGGAATGGGTTTGAACAAGGCAACGATCCCACCGCAAGCGCTAGTAGTCGTTGTCGAGTACTAGCTGTGCGCGTCGGGTGCGAATTGTTCGGATGTTTTTTTTTGTTTTTACCAGTAAACATGGTTAAATGTGCAGTTCAAACGTGCAGGAACGATAGTAGGACACACTCAAAATATAAATCTAACGTCACTTTTCATCGGTAAGTCGAAATATTGATGAATTACTAACAATTCAATTACGCGTCTCGGGGGTGAAATAGACGCGAGGGGCGGGCACGATATGGCCTCCCGCGCTGCCCCGCACTGCCGCACCGCGACTAGTGATGTAGCGCGATGGATACTGCAGTCGATAAATATTCTGATAGTTCATAAAAAAGTTGTGGGTCTTTTGAGAACTAAATGTTTTATTTTTTAATGGAATGTTAATAGTATACCTAAATATTAAAGTAATTTATTCGGTTTTAATAATTAATTGAATTGTTCAGTCGGAATTTGTGTTTTACGACTTTATTGAGACTAAACAAAAAATTCTAAGGAATGTGGTGAATGGCAAAATGAATATTAAAATTACTTCCTTGGTAATATTATCCTGAAGTGCCAGTAGTTTAACAAGCTTTTATTAGCTTCACGTGTAGGTAACTAAGTATCTAAACAAATCTTGATGTCGATTTTATTTAACCTATTTCTAGTCACCGTATCGTACGAAAAAATGGTGTGGGGTGATTTTTAACACGATTTTATTAGCTTCATCTGTATATGTACGTATATATGTATGCATGTAATGGAATCTTCAAACGTAATTTTCATCGACTTCCAAACGTCAGATTAAACTGAAATTGTACACACTTGTCAAGTACTGATGACAATACAATAATTTGGTACAATCGAGCTGATCTGATGACGGATCCGGAAAGTAGGCACTGGAACTCCATAACGGAATAACGTATGTTAGCCGTGTTTGGACTTGTTGGAATCGTCTTGAGATGCATTTTGACCAGATATGGTTTTAAGGGTTGGATGTTGGAGTAGGAGGGTTGGCACTGGAACTCTATAGCGGAGCAACGTATCCTACCCGTGTTTGAGATTGTTGGAATTGTCGTAAGATGCACTTTGACTATATATGGTTTTCAGGTTCTGATTATGGAGTAGGAAAGTAAGCACTGGAACTCCATAACGGAGCAACGTTTCCTAGCCATGTTTAGACTTGTTGGAATTGTCGTAAGATGTACTTTGACCATATATGGTTTTCAGGGTCTGATGATGGAGTAGGAGAGTAAGCACTGGAACTCCATAACGGAGCTACGTTTCCTAGCTATGTTTGGACTTGTTGGAATTGTCGTAAGATGCACTTTGACCATATATGGTTTTCAGGGTCTGATGATGGAGTAGGAGAGTAAGCACTGGAACTTCATAACGGAGCAACGTTTCCTAGACGATATTTATTTTATATCTGCCTATTTCATTATTCTACCTACATTAAGTAATTTACGAGATTAGGGGCCTACCAATTAGCATATCTAGAACTTATGTGACAGAAATATCATCCATCATCTCATCATCATCTGTCAGTTTAGTTCTGAAAAGCTAACATGCGTGCCGTGAGATAATTTTATCACCGAATCATGTCATGTACCTACAGTGAAAATCACATGAATAAATGCCGCGCTTTTTCAAAGTGAACTTCACTGCGCACGGCATAATGCGGTAAGAAAATTATCTCAAGGCGCGCATATTAACCCTGCTGGATATGTTAACAGAAAGCAGTGAAACTGGCACTAAGTTACCTCTAAATGAGCAAAAATTTGTATTTTCATTTATGCATCCAGGGTCATTCGAAATGCGAAGGCACCTCATAAGTGTACCATATATTTTACGTTATAATTTTAATATTAATTTGATGCTTACATGCGGTTGGTATTTTTGCCAGAACTTACTAAATAGGTAAGCAACATACATACATTTACATACTACAGTGAATTATGCGGCTATCGATAATTCGGGGCACAACGCAGTTACGTCCCTATTGTCACATATTCATCAATATAAATATCTATAGCTCATCTGCCTACGCTGGTACTGGGTGAAACTGTGCGATACTCGCATTCTCGTACATTGTATTTCTATGGTTTTAGCAAACAGTAATTACAGCAGTATTGCCTTTCGGGACTTGCCCTTTACCTTCACACCATTTAGACGTGACTAATATTGACAGATTCGGTTTCAGAAATGCACATTCATCATCATCATCATAACTACTTATATAAAAAAAATTGTATACCAGGAAATGAACTAAAAGATCCACAAAAAAAATGGCTTGCTGAGTTTCTTGCCGGAGTCGCCTCAGTTTAAGTGTATTCTAGACCGGTGGTAGAGTCAACTATAACGTTCATAAGTGACTTATAAAGCCGGTTCGCAGCAGACGTGTCATAGCGACACTGTACCCTATGTGAATTTTATCCAAATCCTTTCAGTAGTTTTGCGTGAAAGAGTAACAAATCGATGCATACATTTACACATTTTGCGTAGAAACCTTTGAATGGCCGTCGCAAAATATGCGATATAAACATAATGTTAATTGTTTTTGCAATGGCTTTCAAGGTAACTTATAAAGTTAATGCAGTTTTTGTCTTTATTTACATCGCAGTTATAGTCATTTAGTTATACTATATTGGCATATAAGGCATCTTCCGTGTTTGGTACTGGTATTATTTTTGTTGCTATTCTGCTGTCGGCTGTGACTAGGGTTACCAGACAAAAGGATTTTTCCTGACATGTCAGGGAAACAGGATAATCGGTTTTTGACAGGAGTTTTTAAATCTGAATATAATCTTTAAGGCGATGATAGCTCAGTGGAAGGCGATGATAGGTCAGTGGTAGTGACGTCGGATACCGAGACGAAGGTCCCAGGTTCGAATCCTACAATGAGCTTGAGCTTTCGGTGAAGGAAAAACATCGTGAGGAAACCATAGCACGGTGGTAGGGTACTTTGTAGTACCCGCCTGGCTGGCTACCACCCTCAAGTTGAAATCTGTCGCCAAGTACCTTTCGGTGTGTTCCGACAGCTGCACTTGAGAGCCAGTTCCTTCTAGGGTTTGTGTGCTTACCACCTTCGGCAGCATCATCACTTACCACAATGAAATTGCGGTCAAACACAGGCCTATAAATAGTAAAAAAAAGATAAGAAGAATATAATGATAAATCATTATATTCTTGTATTTATTATGTTACTTTATTCTAGCACCGCAAAAGTAGTTCGCGAACGCGCTGGAAAATGTTATCGTTATAGTTTTGGTATGAAAATGTTAGGAATTTTGCTTAGTAATCAGGGATTTTGTCAAGAAATCCCTGATTAGGAACATTATTTTTTATGTTTCGTAATACATATTTCATTTAATAGCATTATAGATGATGTGGATAAAAGTTTTTAATACATGTTCGTAATTTTTTCCTGAGCCCATGGCAATTTAAAATCTATTGATATTTATATTATTTAAGTTATCCTTGTAAAAACAGTATCATTGAAAATTGGGAGGTTTTACGCCCATGTAATTATGAGACTTTAAAGTTTAATGGTAATTCGACTTGGTCTAGATATTAGAGATAGACAGATACATAGATAACTCTTTATTGTACAAAAATTATTAAACAAAGTACTTATAAAAATAAATGCTGAAAGTTAAAATTACTAAGTAGGTAAGTACAATACGCGGTCTTATCGCTTATTCAGTAGTTTCTCTAAGATTTCTAAGTCTCGTAAGATATTTTCTTATTACCTATTTATTCCGATTTCTGTGGTCAAGTGGCAGTGGGATGAAGTTTTTTTGACTGACATAAATAAATAAATATCCTGGGACATGGCTCACACACGGTTATCTGATCCCAAACTAATCAGAGCTTGTACTATGGAAACCAGATAACTGATATACTACTTTTTTTTGTTAATACATACTTAACATACGTAATTACACCCAGACACAGGAAATACAGACATGTTCATTCACACAAATGTATGTCATGTGTGGGAATCGAACCCTACGGCGACACAGTTTTACCACATACAGTTGCGCAACGAATGTACTTACGCAGAGCAACGGAGGGGAACTCGCGGGGTGTCGGGACGGCCCGGCCGCGCCAAGCTAACACCGCTTCAGTGCTGCAAACTCTCCTTCTTTTCCAGGAGATTCCATGATTTTTGGACATGTCTCCTTATCTCCTTATTTATTTTTCAATTCAATGAAAATCTCCTGGATTTTCACGATGTGAGTTAAGTGTACGACATTTTATATTTTTATAAAAATAACACCTGATATTGACATAAAATAAACCAGCCAATGCTCTGTATAATCTGCATCTCTGTGTAAAACTTACAAAGTGACGTTGCCTTTTCGTTTTATTTTCAAGAGTTCGTGTATTTTGAGTTATATTGCATATTTATCGGTGGTGTTTTACCCAATAAAGATCAATGCATGTGAAGTTGAAGTGAAATGAATTACGTGTATCGTGATTTTTCAAGTTGTTTAAAAAATCCGTGAAAAGTTTTAGTACGATTACCACCTTTTTACTGAAACATTTGTATACCGAAACCGACAATTTTATTACTGACAGAGCCTCGATAACTCGAAACTGGCAAAAATAAGTCCTAATGAAAAGGATTTGCTTGTTTAAATTAAAACTATGTAATAATATAAAAATTCTATTAATCTAAATACAGCAAAAAGGGTATTTTTTTTATTTCTCCTTCTTTTTGACCCTGTCTCCTGGATTTTTGGCATAAATATCCTTCTTTTTTGCATGTTGGGGTTTGCAGCAGTGCACCGCTTAGTTAGCTCGATCGTCCGCGAAAGGTTGACGCGTTCTTGTTTGTGAATGTTGTAGGTACTGTTCCGTGCTCAGGGTTCAGTGTACCTATATTATAATGTCGCAGACAAACTGTTCTGTATACGGCTGTAAATCAACGACGAAATATAATAGAGATTTAAAATTTCATAGATTTCCCCGTGACGCAAGGTAATTTATTCCTATAATTTCGTAAGATGAGTTCCCACCTACTATATACCTGCAATATGTAGTCTAAAATATGTTTGATTTAAATTATACTGTTGTAGTTAGACCTATATAACTTATTCTGCGTGTTCAGTCAACGAACGCAGAAGTAGCTTAACATTTTAGTAGGTACCTTGTCGTAGTAAATAGTATCTACCAAAAGTGAGAGTGGTTTGAATTTGTCATTAATATAAGCTGTGACATTGTACCAAAATATTCCCGGTTGAGAGCTTGCTCGCTGATTTGTCCGCGTAAGGGTGCTAAAGCCAAATCTTGGGCCGCCAAATCCTTACGGTTGTGAGGTCAGTCACTAACCTGCATTGGACCCTTGTGATCAGAGTATGGATGGCCCATTTGGCCTTGTATAGAAGGTAGGCCTGTGCCCCGGCAGTGAGGAAGTTTATAGTTTATGCTGATTGAAGGGCGAATAGAACTAGCGCAGTGAGTGTTTCGTACGTTCACCCATCCCGATAATCTAAGCGCACGACAGTGCGTATGCCAAGTTCCCACAACACCGGCCACACGGGTTTTAAGCTGCTTTTCATTGGGATATATTTTGCTGGTAGCTCGGCATTTAATAAAAGTAAAAAAATCGTTTAAAACACACTAGCTCGTAAAGTGACATTTATTGCACACTTCTATTATAATGCAAATTATTACACACTAGTGCTTTTTACTTAACATTACTGCACAGTTTTATGATAAATCCCGATTATTATGTTAAGTTTGTACTAAATGAATTGTTAAACCTTGTTCCACCATCCCTTTTTTTACACCGAATCACTAGACGCCGGGAAAATTTTCAGCAGTACGTTGTAGTCATACCGAAAATACGGACACAGCATTTTTCATTCACATTTATAATGCGTACAGCAAGGGAGTGGCTTCCGGCGTCTGTGTTTCCCGACTCTTACAATCTAGGCCAGATGCCTTTCAAGGACAGAGCGAATAGGTTTCTTCTGGGTAAGCATGTTCCATCTTTGGCTTCGTCATCGTCCCTCGTGGGCGGGTCAGTGGCCAAACGCAAGCCCATTGAATTAAAAAAAAACAAGTCAAAACAATTATTCACAATTCACAATAAGTCATGTTATAAATACGAAAGTATTCGCTTTATTATATTTTTAACATAGGCTGTATGTCGATTTTGTTCACCCTTGTTTCGACCTGCGGGCGCAAAGCTAATGCGGCGCGCGAAAAAATAAAATACGCGCCATTTTCCATATCAAAAAATCAACTTCATAAATCCAAGTTTTTTTTTTTCTCGCAATTGTGTTGAAAGATGTCGTATGACACACGTGTGCATCGATAGGTACACACGAGACGGTATTAAGCGTAATCGCTTTTGTCGGTGAAGTCGACAATTACATCATAATTATCATAATATTGAACTTGGCTCCAATGTTCACATTTATGTTTTTGGTGGGATCATTTATTCAAATAGATCTTCGCACGCTCTCATGGAAAGTCTGACTAATACGTGCGGTGGTGTAGGAACTTGGCGTGCACACTGCCGTGCGCTTAGATAAGTCCAGTGCTAGACATGTGAATGTTTATTACTCATAAATAAATGATGACATTATCATAACAATATAATTATTTTATTTTCTTTTTTGTGACAACCCTTGCGTATTTGCTCGTGACAACGTTGGTACTCATACGAACGGCGGCACGGCCCAACATCAAAGGCGATTTCCTACTGTAAGATGGTAATACAGTGACGGCGAGTTAGGTGGAATCTTAATCAGAGTCTTAACCAACCAACTGGCCCGTCATCATGGATTTAGAACGTATACCCTAAGACGGTAAGGCCACAAAACCTTAATTGTGTCACCTATGGCCCTCTTTATTATATAGTGCATTAGAGTATTAGAGTTTGACTATTCATAAGTGCCTGTGAAGGCCTATTTGAATTGAATGAATAAAATTATAAATTAAATTAAAAAAATATTATTAAAATAAACTTATTTCAACCCAAATAAACATATTGAAAAGACAAACATGATATTTCACCAAGGTCGCCATGTCTATTCAATTTTAGAAATATCCGGTCTTAACTAGATTCTAATTAATCATTAAATAATACAAAAAAAAACTTTACATTATAACTGTTCACTTTATTATAAGTTTATTATGGCATGACGTTAACAGCTATTTGACTTTTTGTGATTTTACGTTTTGCGTTGGTACTTTCAGGGGTGTAGCTACCGCTGTATCACATATGCCCCCGGGTTAGAGGGGCCCCGAACGTGCGTAAGCAAAAAATCGTAAAAATCTTCACACTCATTTTGGGGCTTCGCCGGAGTCAGGTAGAAGGGCCCCCAATTGGTATGTGGTATACAGCAATACTAATCAAATACTTATAAGGATATATGAACGTGTTTAAATGTGTCCTTTTCTTTCTTTGACTCCTCCTGGAGTTGTTTCCAAGGTTAGAGCGTTTTTATTTTACTAGACACTAGACACGCGTTTTTCATTGCCCCTTATCAATAAAGGCATTTAAAATAACTACTCTTACTTATTACTAAAAATGGACAACACTAGACTGTTCCATAGAAAATAACAACGATACGAACAACTTTTACTATTGGACCAAATTCGAAATCGCAAAAAAAATACAGTTTTTCATACATTTTGCTGAGATGACATTGACCTTTTGTATGAAAAGCTGGATTTCGAGGTTGGTCCCATAGTAAAAGTTGTTCGTATTTATGATTAGTTTACGTGGTTTCATTTATTGTCGTATCCATTCTGTATATTTAGGGTATAACTATACATATTTGACCTTGCCTTTTATGGCGATTCCTTTGCCGTAACATCCTATCATATTTTATTGCTATATCAAAGGTCTGTTGATTATTTTAATAGCAATATTTTATTGCTTTAATTCTTAACTTGTTCACAACACCTGTTTACTACTATGTTTATATCATAAGCTTCCGTTTTCAAAATATCTGTAAAGCTCACAGACATAAATCTAAATAGATAACGCATCCGTATGAAAACCAAGCGTGTAACTTGTGCCCCATTTTTGCACAGATTTTGACACGCGAAGTACATACACTCGCGGCATCTATTTAGATGTATATCTGTGGTGAAGCCTCAGTCATTTAATGATTTATTTTGTGTTTTTAATCTGTCCGTAACTAAGTAGAGCTTATACCACAGACTTATACTACGTCAGTAGTCAGTACTATTATCTATTCTGTGCTTATACTATGATAGTCAATCAGATAACTAGCATACCTACTAGGGATTTATGTATTTGTACTATTTATTCAAAATAATATGACGTAATTAAATATCGATATTTTATCGGTATTCTATAGAGCAGGGGTTCCCAAACTGTGCGTCGCGCGGTAGTATCCCAGGGGCATAGCGGCGTCGTGAGGCGATCTAAATAGGTTGGCTGTCTGTGTCAGCTACTTGAATTTTGGAGCTGTTTATCAAGAATATCGTTCCATCAGCACTGCAGCATTGAGGGTTTTATTACCGTTTACGACATCATACTTGTGCGAGACAGGTTTCTCTGCAGTTGCAGTAATTAAGAACAAGTATAGATCGCAAATAAATTTAGAGACAGAGACGAGACTGGCAATTTCGAAACTTGAGCCTCATTTTGAGAAACTATGCTCAGAAAAGCAAGCACAACCTTCTCATTAATACCAAACGAAAAGAGATAAAAAAGGGTGTGCTTGCTTTTTATCTTTTTTGTTTGCTTTCATTTTTGTTTTTATGGTTTGTTCTTTATTTTCTAATAAAAGATGTAGATGCTATTTGGAGTTTTTCTGACAAATTGTAGGCTAGAACTGCAACTAGTAGGTATGGCAAGAAGGCCAGGGCGTCGCAAAAATATGGCAACTTCCCAAGGGCGTTACAGTTAAAATAAGTTTGGGAACCCCTGCTATAGAGAATTTAAAGAATGAGGCGCGCCAACCTCAAATTGCAAATGTGGGTTTGGAACTTGAGTTTATACCTTGCAATTATTTATATCTCCAAAGTACCGTAAACCTCAGTATGAAAAAGGTTCTTAATAGACGTATGGACAACAAATTGGAACTATAGGGGTACCGTGTTTTCCTTTTGTGGCACGGAACACTAAAATGAAATCGGCTCGAATCTTAAAGATTAACGATCTGTAAAAGGTTTGCGAAACTTGCATCTCAAGGTTTTAAGATTTCGCTCTGATGTTACCTAAGTTAGACACCATATGGGGCCAGTCCATTTAAATATACTTATAAGGATCAAGGACTAGCCTCGTGATACATAATTAACTTTAGCCAAGATAACATTATAAAGTGCCTTAAAATTATAATAAGATTTTTTTTATGGCAACTTTGTGAGAATCAGAAAATTTGCATGTGTTCTCAATATGAATGAACCAACGCCTTCAAGTTATACAATCAACAATCATCGACGATTCGCGAGCTACACAATCAACCCGTTCATGAATAGCCTGTATTGATTATATCACGCAGAATACCTATATCTGTTTATGTATTTATGTAGGCTCCGGCGATGGATCCAGTAATAACATCAAAGAGTTAACACGTGTCTAAATTGAATATGCTGTATGTGAACTGTTATTGAAAAGAACAAATAAAAACCGGCCAATTGCGAGTGAGTCTGACCACCTCGCGCACCGAGGGATCTTCCTTGGACGTATATCTCTTGGAATTGGCCATAACTGTTGTAAAAAACCGGACTGCATAACAAAACTAAAACTTTGTTTGTAAACGAATTTTGATGATTTCAAAAAAAGACTTTGCTAGAACATCGTTATATTTTTCCTATATTAACTGTATTTATTTATGATTTTGGAGATGGCTAAAAAAATTACCTAGTCGTGTTTCTTGTCTGCCGTCCCCCGCGGTTTCACCCGCGCTCCCGGGATAAAAAGTAGCCTATAACATAGAGTAAAGCATATTTCATCTCGGAAATAATGTAGCTACATATCAGTAATAGAATTTTTCAAATCCGATCGGTAGTTCCAGAGATTAGCCCGTTTAACAAACAATTCTTCCGCTTTATTATATTTGAAGTCACCAAAATTATACATCGTGACTTTTTATTCGTCTTAGAAACGCAGGCCACATAATGTACCCAATGAATAGGTACAAATAAATTAAAAAAATTGTTTTTGAAAATTATTTAATTAAAAAAAGCTAAAGCGGTGGTCATTGTACTAAAGCTTTTCACGGACTCTTTGAGACAACTTGAAAAGTCACGATACACATAATTCATTTCATTTCACTTCACTGGTGCACATGAATGATCTTTATTGAATAAAATACCACCGATAATATGCAATAAAAATAACAATTAAAAGTTTTCTAACTTAGTTTCCGCAAAATAAGATATCATTTTTTTTTGTTAATTTGTTCATGACCATGGATACAAAGTCCTTCAGTCGCATACATTTTATTTATAATAGAACTTTAATACTGTCCGCACATTAACTTTCACATAGTCCGCATGATCAGTCACCGTCCAGTCATGTTTTAGTAAAGTGGTGGTCATTGTACTAAAACTATTCACGGACTTTTTGAGACAACTTGTAAAGTCACGATACACATAATTCATTTCACTTCATTGGTGAATATGGATTGATCTTTATTGGATAAAATACCGCCGATAATATGCAATAAAACTCAAAATACATGAATTTATGAAAATAAAAATGAAAACACAACGTCACTCTGCAAGTTCCCGCCAAAAATTCCATAAGTAAGACATCAGTTTTTTCAGTGTTACACCTGAAAAAATTGTCCTACCATTTTGGTAGATTTATTAATTCCTATTGTTCTATGCTTACAGATGCATGTCTATCGAAGCGTGGACCTCAACCAGGCTACATATTCCTGTTCGACATGCGTGGAGTAAAGTTTGGACATCTCACGAGAGTTAGCTTATCGTAAGTAGATACGTTTTTTATATTTTTGCAAGGTCATCCACAAAATATGAGATGTTCTTGAAGAGATAATTGTACGAGTATGTACACGCCCAGTTTCAAGTACCCTTTTGGAAATGTTATTATGTAATTATAAATTCCAACAATGAGTTATTATACAAACCTCCATAAAATTGTGTCAATTGAATGGCATGACAATGCTAATATAACTTTGTTTTGTTTTTTATTTATATTACGTAGTCAAATATTTGAACATATTTTGTGAAAGTATTTATTGAAATTATATTGTATAAAGTGTGTAGAATAAATTATTTATATTTTTTAGCTTTCAAAAGGATAGACAAAGGTAAAAAATAACGCGAAAGGATAAATTTAAGACTTCATTTCGTTATTTTCCTTAGTCCGTGTACAAATAAACTGCAGCTAATAAAAACACCATCATTTTATAGTATTTTTGCGGTGAACATGAAATTTCAATCTGTTATGCATAAAAGCCATGTGTGATGTTGGCACGATGAAGCAAATTGTTTTAAGTAATTCATCTTTATCATCAGCACTTGCTCTGGGGTGCGGATCAAAACTGACAATGTTTTGAAATTACATGTAAATTATAAAGACTTAAGAATAATTGAACATGTCATTTGCTCGATATGGTAATCGATCGAGCAAATCTAATCTCATAAAATGGCAAATAAAAGGGTGTAAATTGGGATGCGTTCAGTGAATTTCAGTACAACAAAATTTAGGTATAAATCTCGTTTTCTAAAATGAAAAATTCACTCAATAATTATTTTCCAACTTACTACTAACATTATTTTCTAATGAAAGTAAGGCTTTGTTAAACAGTGATGTAGCGAAAGTTAGTCTTTTCATAGAATTTGTTCCTTTTGTATTCTAAAGAAAAGGAACCTCGTTGCATTATTAAGTTACACTTGGTAATAACTCTGGCCTTTGAATCGCCCCTCTGAGAGAAAAAAGAGCAGCATTGAATAAAATATGCCTGCTGCTACATGATTGAAGATTCATTTTGGATCATACAATTTATATTTATTTATTGATAGGGAAATGTAGTACTGTAGTAATATTTCGCTGTTCGTTTTATAGATTCGACCTTTGACCTTTTGAACTCGAATTCATCGTTGCTTGATAAGGTTACTCATAGACTGATTTATACAAAAATACAACTTTTAGACGTTTTGAACGTCTTCCAATGCTGAAATTACTATGATATTTTATATTCCCTGTCTTATTAAAATATATCTCAATAAAATAAAAATAGCAGACCCTGGGCCCATTGAATAATATTTAATAGAATATGCATATTTTAACTTGGTTTCTATATTTTTAATAGCTTAAGTTATTAAATAATACTTATGCACCTTGGATCAATAATTGTGAAGTTATTACAACTTCTCTAAAAATCTTTATTATTTTGTACAAATCCTGTCATAATTATGTTGAACTAAATCTGAATATCAAGTACTTAGTACTCGTTAATCCCACAGATTTATTGTAGGCTAGATACCAAGTCAAGCCGTCCTTACAAGCGTGCCCGGTATTTTGTGTCGATATTAAAGGAACTCCATATAATAAGTCATTTTATAATTTCAGGGCCTTGAAAAAGTTCTTCCAGTACGTTCAAGAGGCGTTACCAGTGCGTATGCGTGCAATTCACGTGCTCAACACAGAACCAGTGATTGATAAGTTGATGATCCTCATAAGGCCATTCATGGATAAGAAGTTCTTTGATATGGTAAACCCCGCTTTTAGTTATAATTATGATTTTCTTGCCAGTTCTTCTCAGTTGAAGGGGACTTCCGAACCGGTGTGGTAACTTTAGTAGCTTTGACCTCCATAAGTGCTCTAAATTGAAAAAAATGGCTGTCTTTTTCTTTAAGAAAAAGTCTTCCGCGTGAGTAAGGTTGCCATAGCTTATCGGGGAGGGGGAAGGGTTTGTAACGTGTGTGCTGCAAGCTTCAATTGGCGACTGTAACCGCTTACCACCAGGCGGACTGTATGCTTGTTTTCCGACATAGTTATATAAAAAATAGTATTATTTATCTGCCAGCTGGCAGTGTACCACAAATGAATGTCGCAAATTGCACTTGCATTTCTAATCATTCAAAGACACATTATGAGCTATGATTGTTTTAATCACTGCTATTGACTTTTTGTCATTCACAATGTTAACCTCTATTGATGTAAGAGTTGAGTTTTAATTGTTCACTGTTTTTTTTATAGAGTAATCTAAAAAAATATATCATAGAGATTACTCTTTAAAAAGTCAATGAGGTCGTGGTGAATATCCGTGGTGATGTTTTGAAATAAATTATTCTTCGAACTTATAACATACATCATGTTTTTGATCAGTCCCAAAATAATATGGCATACATCTCATGGGGATCAATTCGACTGGTTATAATGAGCAAACTTATTTCTTGAACAAGCTGTCCCCCGCGGTTTCACCCGCGTTCCCGGGATATAAAGTAGCCACACTTGGGGATTATGTAGCTTTCTATAAGAGAAAGAATTTATCGAATCCGACTGTTAGTTCAAGAGATTAGCGCGTTTAAACAAAAAAACCATGAAACAAAAAATTCTTCAGCTTTACTATATTAGTATAAATATAATTAACAAAGAATAACCCTTTTTAGATCAATCCACTACAATATTTTACTCCTACTGACTCCATATAGATTTCTGGACTGCAAATAAAAACTTCTTCGTATCCATGTAATAACTGTTACAAACATTACGATTACAAAATTATTAAATTGTATAACCATAAATCTACACTAACTTGTACAGTTAATGTAGAGCTAATATTTGTTCTCGGACCGTGACATTATAAAGTTTCGGTTTCCTTCGTTCATGGTTGCGTGATGGTATTTGTTCTAATTACCCAACTTGGTAATTTTCCTTGATATGAACTCTATGTTATTCTTGTCAACTAGTAATTTTTCTTTTAGATTTATTTGATTTTATATCTGTCGAATGTATATAATAATAAATTGACTATTGATTGGTCTAACTATACCTATTTCTTCGTAAGTAGATATAAACCCCGAAGGCCTTTAAAATTAGTGTCGTTTTATAAGCGAGGTAACGCTAAAGATTAAATACTCTCATTATATCTAGATAAATACTAAATAGCACTCATTAAAGAATGAATAAAACATTATCTACATTCCCATTATTTTAATTTCCAGCTAAAATTCCACAACAAATCGGAAGATCTTGAAAAATTCTACGAAACTGTTATACCCCGATCTTGCTTGCCACCTGATTACGGTGGCACTTTACCTGACACCCAAACCCTACACAAGAAATGTGTCCAACAATTACAACTGTTAGAGCCTTACTTCAAAGGTGAAGAAGAGCAGAGAATCGCCGCTTTACCTGATAAGAAAAGAGATAAGGCCATGGAGAAGGCATTCAAGAATCTAGACATAGATTAAGGTAATGTTTTTCTTAGTTATTTCAGAGGCACGCAGTCGATGGTCTTTGCGAAAAGTAAAAGGTTAGGCAAGGGTGAATCAATATTTAAGTTTTTTTTAAGTTTTAATATTTGATGACCGCATTAGTGCTTGCTAGTGGTAACGGTGTAAACTTTAATTTAATGTTCCTTATATTTGGTATTTACTTATCACAACTCTAGCCAGAAACATGATAAAAAATGTACAATTTAAATCATAAGATTTGCTTATCAATAATTTGTTAGTACATTTTAGAATAATATATAAATTGTGGGTAATGATTGTGACTACGTGCCTGTAGTTTAAATAACTTTACATAAATAGTATGACTTGTTGTTGTATTAGAATGTAGAATTTAGATTATCTATTAAAATTACCGGTAGGTAATATATGATTTTGTAAATGCATTTTTAAAAACTTTAAAACAAATTGTCAATTCGATGCCAGTTGTACATAAAATAGATGTTAGAGCAAAGCTTAGCTTAGTTTGTAATGTGTGAAAAGTGGGTTTATTAGGTAAAGATTTCAAGGTGTTGCCACATGTAAAACTTAATTATTACTATATGTTTTGAGAATTAGATTCATCAACTTGAATTTAATATTTAGATACCTACTTAAAAGTTATCTTAAATTACAAAGAAATATATTCAATAAGTACTTATTATGTTGGGATAAAATAGATAATGCTTGCTCGTATAATTCACACGGTATAGATGGTATAATTTCATTGCACGCTTAAATAACTTGAAACAGTAGATCGCTTTATAACTATATAGTTATATTTGATATTATACATATAACAGAATATAGATAAATATTCCAATTATTATACAGGGTGTTGTTTTGGTCGGCGACAAGCGACCCAGGAGCGGTAGTACAAAATATATATTCCCCAAAAATGGACTTAATTCCATTAAATACTGTAAATATGTTGAGAAATACCTTATTCAATTTGAAATAAAATTACCGCAAAGTATGGTTACTCGGCACGTGCACAGACTAGAGCTAGGCGCAAGCCGCCATCGCCCCACCCCTTTACTCCCTCGTACTCCCGTTGAGTATTATGTCTACACTTTAGCTTATTACATGATTTTCAAAATTTTATTTTTTTTATTTTTATTATTTAAAAAAAATAAAGTATTTTTTTTATATTTTTTTTAGCACCAGTATCATTTGTATTATCGACCCTGAGTCGCTCGTCGCTGACCAAAACAACGACCTGTATTATATAACAAATATAGTATTAATAAGGTTACATGTACTTTACTAGTATTGATATAATATTATATCTGCATTTTGTTGCATTGAATGGATTTAAAGTGGTAACTGTCGGGTATAGACATAATACAAAATACTTAAAAGAAATATGCAGTCCTTTGTATATTATGCTATGAAATTCTAGTTAATTTATCAATTTGGGTTGGTTAAACAAGTCTTAAGGCTTTTTCTCACCGCCCCGCATACCGAAGCAATGTCGTTTAGAGAAACGTATGTTATAATCACAGTTAGTATGAAAACACGCCGAGATCGGAGCGTATTGCGAGACAATGTGTTCGACTGCTCAGGCTTTATAATAATGATGCTGTGGAAATCTTATAATATCGTGTATATTTGAAAAAATATATAAAATTCTTTCATTTTGTATAGCTAAAATGTCATATTAAAGTGGGTTTAAAAGTGTTTGATCGCAAGATGTTTTTAGTAAATGAAAGCAAAACATGTAGACATTTTAAAGTAGATGAATTCCTAAATTTGGTAGTTTAGTATCTCTATATGTGTCTGGATGTTGGAACCTCGAAACATAATATAGTTTAAATTAAGTCCAGAATAAATACAATTTATTGTTTAAAAAACAAAAATTTATAATCAATATTAACGTGATATGTTAAGTATATTATTCTATATTGCACGTTATAATAGAATGTAATGATATTGCAATAACTGCTTAAAAGCTTACTTAAAGTACCTACCGAAATAATTTGTTTAACATTTATATTTAAACATAAATGGGTTACTAACTGAAAGTTATTTACATGTATTGCTATGTTACCTATATTTTGAAGGTAATTAATTCCAATCAAACACATCTGTCGATGGATTCGGTTGGCGCGATAAGGGTATTATCAATACGATACGGTGATGTTTTTGAGATGTAAACTAAAGATGTACTTACTGACTTAATAAAACTCAATTTAAGTATTTCTCATGGAAAGTAGGTAGCGGTGTATCTATAGCTATTATTTGCCACCATTTTTCTTAAGTAAAAGTCCATTCCAGTGTATGTTCTAGGTCAGATTTACTTGTATAGATGGCTAGTAATGAAATGAGCCAATATGACAAAGTTATTGGGACCTGAAAAAAAAAAAAGACTTGTATAAGTTCTTTTTAGTCATTATAGGTGGCGGTATTTAGCTTATGTTGTTTATTTTTGTGCAAAGTATATTATTTTTTATGTATGTAATACTAGCTGCCACCCTAAAGGTTTTTGTGATATTTCCATGTTATGTTGGTTCAGAGAACCATCATTTGTGATTTAGATTAGAAATATATTTTTATTCAAATACTTGCTGTCTTTAATTTAAACCTAATGAAAAAAGAACACGTTTATGATCAAGGATTATGAATGTTAAATCGATGTATTCCTACATTTCCTACAGCTGCAACGATACTGCACTTGAGAATCAGTTCCCTTGTACAATATTACCCAACTTATATGGCGCGTCGTGAATCTTCGTTCGCACAGAAAAGAAAGTATGGCCCCGAACATTAACGAAAGAATGCTTAAAACTTACAATCAACCTTAGATCACTACTATAAGGTTCATAATACACTGCAGCTGTTAGTTCCGTCTCACTCGCAAGTGACGCTCGTCCGCACGGCGCGCGCTAACATGACGGCAGCTGTCGGCCAATAGCGTTTCCCGAGCTTTGAAAATGTATCTTCTGCACAGGTACATCGGTAAGCCATATTAATTGGGTACTACTGTAAGCTGTTTGTTTACCAACTTCGGTCAAACATAGTTATGAGGCTAGAGTCCCATACTGGCACATTAACCGTGCGGTCTTAGTCAGCATTCTCATAAGAACGGATGCTGACTATGCATGTTGTAATCAGCTAGCTTGGTGGTCTGAACCCACGCGTTTTGTTGAGATGTATTAGAATAAGTTAGTCTTAAGCAAGCTCTCGAATTAATTACACGTTTTAAATCATTTAATTGTGTTTTTAAAAAGACGTCCTGGGGCCGTCGGAATTTGACTGGCGCAGCCGGTAGGATACCCCTTGGTCCTACTGTCGTGCTCACGCTTTAGTTAAAGCCCTGAAATCGGTTTTATCGCGTAAAAGTTCGACAATTCGTGGTGTTCGGGTATCCTAACGAACCAAATAAATTTGTCTCCCGCGGCGGTACGCAATCCAGGTGCAGAGGTGCAGTTGCTGACTCATCGGAGGATATGGGTGGCTTGTGAGTAGTCCAAATTCATTATTCCCTGTTTCCATATCTTTTCCACATAGAATCTGTGTAATATTATTTTAGGTCAAACTTTACCTGATTTAATTGTTAACTGATTTCGCTATAAATTGCACTAGATATTGGCAGCTATAGTCTATAGGTAATTAGGTGATTTTTAGTAGCTAATTTGTTTGACATTTAAATTTATTTTATTAATATTCATTTCAATCGAATTTGGGTAATTATAATATTTGATTTAATTTACTAAGTGATATAATTATAAATTTAAGCAATGGCGGAATCAAAGATTGTTGCTATTCCTAAGGAAATGTCCTCCGTCATACCCAGATTTGACGGAGATGAAAAACTTCTTAACTTTTTCATAAAAAAATGCGAGTATGTTATTAATTGCTACAAAAATGAAGCAAACCCGGCACAAGATTTATATGTTTTTCATGTAGTGACTAGTAAATTAAATGGTAGAGCTGCACAGCTAGTAAGTGAAAGGCAAGACATCGAATCTTGGGTCGAGTTGAAATCTGTTCTCATCCAACACTTCGGAGATCCGAGATCTGAAGAGTGTATTGCTATAGAACTCGAAACATTAAAAATAAATCATAATGAATCTTATCTAGATTTTTGTAACCGCATTCAACAGGTAAAGAGTACACTAATAGCGAAGGTTAATATGGAAGCAGATTTAAATATTAGGCGGAGTAAAGTCATAATCTATGATAATCTATCTATGAATGTGTTTCTTTATAACCTTCCCGAGGACCTTATCGGAATTGTAAGATTAAAGGGTAGCAAAACATTAGAGGAAGCACTCGGAATTGTATTGGAAGAAGTAAACTTCCAATATCAATACAATTCGCGTAATAAAATGCTGCGTACAAATACGAGCAAACCACAACATCCATCATCGCATAATCCCTACGTTGAGAAATTTGGGCTAAAGCCATATTTTACATTCAATATAAATTCACCACCTCAAGGCGGTTCCAGATTTGGCGTTCCAAATCCAGTCAAACCAAACCATTTACCAAATTTTAATTATGGCAATCAACAACAATTTAAGTTTGGGATCCCTCATCATACTGGATTTAGACCACAGTTTCAACAGCCTCAACAAAACTTCAAATTCGGTATACCTAATCAAGGGCAAAGGTTTGGTGCACCTCAAGGATACAAACCAAATTTTGCTCAAGCACCTCAACAACCAAATTTCAACCAAGTACCAAATCAATTCAAATTCGGTATTCCAAGGCAACAAACACCAATTAATACAGATGTAACAATTAGGGAATGCAAAACCGTGGCAAAATGAAAACCGGTTTTTATTTCGGTTTTATGACGTGAAAACCGGTTAACCGGTTTTAAAACCGGTTTTTTAAATATTCGCTCGTTTTTTTTCCCACGTTATTTCTATAGCTCGAATTATAGATACTAACCGTGCCTAAGATGTAAAAATCGCAAACTGAGGAATTATTGACTGTTAAAGTTAATGAAGTGGGTATAAAAGAAACATCAATTTCATCATGAACATCTGCCTGCCCTGTTCCCAATCATTTGGGATCGGCGCAATATGTACGCTTCTTCCATTCGTCCCTTCTATCCGTTATACCAATATTCACTCCTTTCATACCAATATCATCTGTCACACAATTCATCCATCTCTTTCTCATCAAATTGATGGAAATAATAGTTTATTTAACTCTGTAGATTCATCTTCATCCGGGACTTTATATAGACTACACGGTTTGTTGCTTTTGATTTTATTTTAAACGAATGAAATCATAAAAAACATATCACGTTTGCTTGGTTTTAATTGCTATGAGATATGATGTCTACTTATGTTAAAAAAAATAGTTCAGTAATTAAGAAGTACTTATTTAAACATTTATTAAATTATGTATCGTACGTTATAATATTAATTTCACACGTAATATTATGGACATGGCATATTGTAGCGGCACAGCAACTTGCGCGTACTCAAAAACGTGATTATTATTATACGAATGTTTTCCTTAGATAAAAAAAAACATTACCCAGTCTTTGTTGTCGTGCAGACGGGTAAAAAATAACACCAATCAGTCAACTTGCTGTCTGGCAGATACATAAGAGCCTTCGTTGACAGTAGTTACTCCGATTATTGCTGGCGTCCCGCAAGGCTCTGAATTATTTATTTATTATTATCCCTAACACTGTTCCTCCAGCATATAAATGATATACTCTCTATTTCCAGCATTCATTGCTATGCAGATGAAATTACAGGGGACGCTCTTTACACGAGCCGTGCTATATATCCCTCGTTCTATTTTGGAGAAAAGGCGCGAAGGACTTGTCTTAAATGGAGAGTACACAGACTAGTGACTCCGATTGGGGTCGACTAAACCTAGTCTATTCCAACCCCACTAAGTAACATGCAAGCCTGTGCATTCACCGTTGAGGAAGTCAATTTGCTGTGACTCTTCATTTCTAGAATATGTCCCTCAACATCACGAAAAGCATTGGGATCCTTCGCGTTAAGATTTGTAGCGACGTTCTGTTCCAAAGTCATCTAAAAACCAGAGTGTGATTAATTGAGCGAAGCAGTACTTCTTATCTAGATAAAGACTACAACTATAAGTCGCAAGTCCGGCCCAAATGGGGTAATTCTGTCTTCCGTGGGCACCTGGATACCAGCTTGGGTATTTAGACTCAGTTCAGCAACGTGCCGTTAGAATTGTCAACGATCCCGAGCTCACAAGTGTTTAAAGCCCCTTAGTCTGAGGAGAGACTGCCTTTTGACGTGTGTTCTACCGCTTTTCCAACGGACAGTGTTCTGAAGAATTGTTTGACCTGATGCCCAGTTACCTTCTATCAACGTAGTCACTGACGAGGAGTCCATCCTCATACATTGGAACCAAAATGGTCTCGTACTGTGCGGTTTCAAAGAAGCTTCCTATCGTGGACGCTCAGGCTGTGGAATGAGCTCCCCGCTTCAAAAAGGTTGAGGGTTGGCAGCGTTCGAGTGATAACCGTTATGTTGCAAGCGTCCGTACGCTTGTTTGCTGCCTAAGGATTGTAAAAAAAAAGTTCAACATATTTTATATCTATCATAAAAACAATCATTATTATAAGTTATTTTCTTACCAGGTCAACCCACTACACATCGACACTTCAGTTCATCACAAAAATACTCACTGCATTACACTCAGTTTACAAAACTGCGGCAAATCTTCCTTTTTTAGTTTTTCCAACCATTGAAAGAAAAACCGAAAAAAATCGAAAAACCGGTTTTGGTGTTATGTAAAACCGGTTTTTGTTGTAGGTCAAAACCGTACCGAATAACCGGTTTTTCGATTTTCGGTGAAACCGGTTTGCATTCCCTAGTAACAATGCGTACGGCATTGCCGGCGCCACGGCCCAATCAAACATTTAACAACGAGATTGAAGTTTATACAGAGAACTATAATGATTATTACGACGATGGTAATGACGTAAATTATGACTATAACGAACAAGGTAATATAGACATGACCGAAAATTACTATGATTCAGAGCCCCTTGACCATGACGAAAATTTTTACAAACCGGCCTCGGACACGATCCCCCCGAAACCCTGAATTTGAATTGTGACAATTTTGCCAAATTACCATACATTTATCTACCTGAAATAGATTCTAAATTCATGATCGACACTGGCAGCTCACGATCATTTATTAGTCCTCGTAAAACGAATCAATTCTATGAACAATATAAATTTGCAGTTCCGTTTGAAGTAATAAGTACTCATGGCCGTAGTTCACATGGCGAAGCGGTACACATTCCACTTCCAGAAACGTTCGGAAGTGTAGAAGCACATACTTTCTTTGTGTATAGTGTAGACAATGATTATGACGGATTGATAGGTTCCGATCTCCTTGCGCAACTTGACGCGAATATAGATATGAAACATCAAGTACTGCAAACCCGCGATACAGTTATTCCTTTTGTCTATAATCCACAAATAAGTATCAGATTGGATCCACGATCTGAAACCTGCGTAAAATTACCTACAAACATAGACAACGGCACAGGTATTATAGAATATAGAGAGTTTACGGATGGAGTAAGAATGCCTTCTGCATTAGTTAATTGTGTAAATGGCCAGGCGTATACGGTTATCCAGAATGCATCTGATATTCCAGTTACATTAAAAATTAAACAACTTATAAATGTAACTGAATACGAACCTGAGTTAATTGAAGTCAATAAAATAACGGACAATGATTTAGACATAGACGATTACCTGATTGAGAATCTGGAAAAACTTAGACTTAATCATATGAATGACGAGGAAAGAAAGGTAATTGGAGAACTGTGTTATAAATACAGAGACATATTCTATTGTGACAAATTACCATTGACTTTCACTAATAAAGTTAAGCACCAAATTAGGACGACTAATGACGATCCAGTTTATATCCGACCGTATCGACAACCACAGACAGTTAACGAAGAAATAAATAGACAAGTCGACAAACTACTTAAGGACAATGTAATCCAAGAATCATTCTCTCCATGGAATTCTCCTGTTCATCTCGTGCCCAAAAAGATTGATGCTTCGGGAGAAAAGAAGTATAGAATGGTGATTGATTACAGACGTTTAAATGACATGACAACGGACGACAAATACCCACTGCCAAATATAGCTGACTTATTTGATAAGCTAGGGAAATCAAACTATTTCACTACATTAGATTTGGCTAGTGGCTACCATCAAATAGAAATAGATAAAAAGGACAGACAAAAGACTGCATTTAGTTCCCAAGCGGGACACTTTGAATTTTTACGCATGCCCTTCGGATTAAAAACAGCTCCGGCTACTTTTCAAAGGGCAATGGATAGTATTCTACGTGGACTACAAGGCATGCACTGTCTTGTATACCTTGACGATATAATTATCTTCTCGACCAGCCTACAAGAACATGTAGACAAATTACGTACAATATTTGACAGACTGAGACAGACTAACCTGAAAATACAACTGGATAAGTCAGAGTTCCTTCGTAAAGAGGTTCTGTACTTAGGCCATTCAATTACAAAGGACGGACTGAAACCTAATAATGATAAGATAGACGCAGTACTGAAATTCCCACTTCCAAGGACTCAAACCGAGATTAAAAGTTTCTTGGGCTTAGTGGGCTACTATAGAAAATTTATAAAGGACTTTGCGAAACTGACTAGACCTCTGACTGTTTGCCTTAAAAAGAACCATAAAGTAATAATCAGTAAAGAATTTGTAGAAGCATTTGAAAAATGCAAGGAAATACTGACAAACGCACCCTTATTACAGTTTCCTGATTTTGATAAACCTTTTATACTAACGACTGATGCCTCAGACTTTGCTATAGGTGCTGTCCTTTCCCAAGGTACAGTAGGTAGTGACCGACCCGTAGCGTTCGCTTCTCGAACACTGAACGACGCCGAAACCAGATACAGTACTATAGAAAAGGAAGCACTAGCCATAATATGGGCTGTCAAACATTTCCGCCCGTATCTGTATGGTAAAAAGTTTACGATCTATACTGATCACAGACCATTATCATGGTTAAATTCATTTGAGGAACCTAATAGTAAAATCACTCGTTGGCGTTTAAGACTTGCCGAATACAGTTACGATGTCATATATAAAAACGGCCGTCAAAATACAAATGCGGATGCCCTTTCAAGAATAAAGATTAACGCATTAGGCAGCGATAGTGAGGAAAGCGTGTCAATGTTAGTTAACGTAGATGATAAAGAGTTAGAATTACAAAAATACTGCGAGACCATTACTAAAAACCTATCTGATATAGCACGTAAGAAAAAGAAAAAAATATCAAAGTTAAAGAACCCTATCTCAGCTGACTCAGATTCCGAAAGAACCTTAACGATTTCCTCAGATTCTGAAAGAACTCTAACAATTCCCTCAGATACAGGTTCAGATAAACAAATTCAATTAGATGAACATAAACCTAAATCACCATATTCGATTTTAACACCTTCAAGCGGTACCATTACAGCATCGGAAACAGACACTAGAGTAGGCTCAGAAACAGTACATTCGGCACGTGATACTGAATCAATTGGCATTCCTATACTAAATGAAGCTATTGATACCAAGCCCAACCAAATACTAGTTCATACATGGTTTAGGCATGAAATTGCTATCAAAGACATTTCAAATAAAAAGCAGAAGATTCTGGAAGTACACATGCCACTAGAAAGATCTGATTTAATCACAAGTTTTCTTAAAAGATATATAAGAGACAAAATTAAGTATTTTATATATTTCGAAGATCCGCGACATAGGGCCGAATTTACAGAAGCAGTAATTAAGTTGTTTAAAAAGGGTTCCGTTAAAATTTTAGAATGTACCGAAAGGGTTGTATACGTAGAAAACGAAAACGAACAAAGACAAATAATACTAAAATATCATATTGGTAAAAACTGCCATCGAGGAATAAGAGAAACCATATCTCATTTAAAACGCAATTATTTTTGGAGTAATATGGATATAACGGTAGCTGCAGTCATAAACACATGCGATGCTTGTAAGAAAATGAAATATGACCGAAAACCCCTTAAACCAGCATTACAACTGACTCAAACTCAAAATAAGCCGTTTGAGGAGCTATTCATTGATATATTTAAAATAGAGGGAAAATCGTTTCTTACAATTATCGATGCATTTAGCAAATTGGGTCAGGCTTTCGAAATACCAAATCAATCGGCACCGGAGGTGGTACGAGCCTTAATTAAATATTTTTCATTTTACGGGACACCAACGAAAATAAGTTCAGATTCAGGATCAGAATTCAATAATTTCTTAATACAGGAACTACTCGATTTTTATAAAATTCACTTACATTTAGGAACACCAAATAACCCTAACTCAATGGGCTTGATTGAGAGATTTCACTCTACAATATTAGAAATTTACCGATTAGCTAAGTATGAACAAAAACTGACAGACGCTGCATCCATAATGACGTATGCCATTATGGGCTATAACCATACTATTCATTCAACAACAGGGCTCACACCCTTTGAAGTAGTTTTTGGTCATACAGAATCCAGAAATGCATTCAATGTTAAAATAGATAAAGAATATATGCAAGTATTAATGCGTGACCATAAAAAACGAACTCAATTCCTGTATAAAAATTTGACTGATAAAATGATACAAAGAAAAGAGGAAGCTAGGAATAGAAAGGGAGGTGAGGTTGAATTTGATATAGATAAAGACGACGTTGTTTTCTTTAAAGGAACTAATGTTAGACGTAGCAAGGACAAGCCTAGGTATGATAAAGCTATAGTAACCGGTAGTATAGACAGAAACATAGTTCCCGTAGCTAAAAAGAATCGCGAAATCAATGTCCCAATTAAAGACATAAAACGTCCTCCACAGACCAATCCCGACCGTCGTGCTGGTCCTGATGACAGCGAGCCTACTCCGGGCCCTTCAACTGCAGTCACTTGAGGGCATTCCAGGAATTTTACCTATTAAGGAAGGAACCGCTGCTATGAGCAATGACAAATGGACAGTTATTAAGATTCTTGATTTGAACAAATTATCTGACGACTTGAATTTGAATATCGCAAAGTATTCTGATTTAAATCGTCTGGTAAAAACCAACTTTAATCAGACAAATATTAATTTAGTATTTTATAATTTTAAGATTCAAGTAGAGTATTTTATGAATGTAACAATAAATAAGTATAAGCAATTAGTCCCTAATTATAGACCAAAACGCGGCATTTTAAATCCACTAGGAAGTATTATTAAGATAATTACTGGTAATCTAGATAACGAGGATGCTAACAGATACGATCGTATTATTGAAACTATTAAATCAAAGCAAAACACTCTAAACAAAAAGATAACTCTGATCACCGAAATTGTCGAGAACTTTAGTAACATTACGAAATCTATTCATAATAACATTGTTCAACTTGATAAGAAAGTTAAAGGCATTCAAAACGATTTGAATAAATTAAAAGAACAAGAACACGTAGATTACATAAGTAATATAATTATAAACGTATATTCATTAATTCTACATAACTTTCAAAGTATTTCTACTAGATTAAATGAAGTAGAAACTGCCGTAGCTTTCTGTAAACTTAAGACTCTACATCAATCAATAATAGATTCTGATGATTTGTTAATTATTCTTAAGAATATTGAAAAAACTGAGAAATTAGCTTTTTCAGCTAATCAAGAGAATCTTGTTAAAATTGAACAGACAATTAGCATAAAAGCATTCTGTAAAGGGAATCAGTTAACATTTTTATTAGAAATTCCACTCATTGGTAAAGAGACCTATACGTACTATAAATTGTACCCTATCCCTGTATTCCGTGATCATGATACTTACACCATCCTCCCCAAATATCCTTACCTAATAATGAAAGGACTGGATTCCAAGCCACTAGCTCAACCATGCCAGCTGACCGCAGTTTCCAGTTTCATTTGTTATGAAGACGCTGACAGCCAATTAATTGAAGACCAGTGTATCCAAGACCTAATGAAGTATTCTAAAAACTTAACTTCATGTACCTTAATTCCAGTTAAATTAGAAAACGTTCTAGTACAACACATACAGCCAAACCGGTGGATTGTGTATTCTAAAGAAAATACTCTCCTCCAAAGAAACTGTGAGAATGAAGTTTTCCAGCAACATATTCGCGGAACTTACATAATTACACTGGAAGATCTTTGTGAAGTGAAAATAGATAAATTTTCAATGAAACTACGAGTACATCAGGTAGAACAAATGAAGTATTATAGATTGCCAATTGTTAATCTTCCACATATTAATGAGATAAAGATTCAAGAAAGTAAGCCAGTAGAATTGGAAGACATGAATTTGGAAAACATACAATTGATAATGAAATCCATGAAAAGTGTCAGTGAAAATGAACGCGAAATCAGTGAAATTAGAGTTAATAGTGTTAGTGTCTGGACAATCGTATTATATATAATCATTGTAGCATCTATGGTATGCATTCTGTTTATTAGACTTAAGAAAATGGGGTATAAATGTAATCTTCGAAATTCTCCGAATCCTTCGGATAGTTTCGAATCTCAGGAGGGAGGAGTTTTGAGGCTAGAGTCCCATACTGGCACATTAACCGTGCGGTCTTAGTCAGCATTCTCATAAGAACGGATGCTGACTATGCATGTTGTAATCAGCTAGCTTGGTGGTCTGAACCCACGCGTTTTGTTGAGATGTATTAGAATAAGTTAGTCTTAAGCAAGCTCTCGAATTAATTACACGTTTTAAATCATTTAATTGTGTTTTTAAAAAGACGTCCTGGGGCCGTCGGAATTTGACTACATAGTATCAATAATAAATAAACAAATGGTCACAGATTAATAATAAATATGTTCCTACATCTAACTTAGAAATGTAGTCAAAAGTGAATGGAAGAGCGCTCTACTTCATATTCTTTGCTTTTAACTGTCAAAAGTCATTAGGATTTGCAAAATTGCAATCATTATATCAAAAACATATATTTACAACAATAACCCTCATTCCGAGTCACTCGGATAAAAAGTATAAACGTGCATCAACGATTATACCTACCTATATTAATAGTTATTTTTTGTCAACTTAGTAAACCTGAGGTAAAAATGGCCTATGAGTAAGGCGCTAAACGCTGTGTAACGTGAAAATGACAAGGTTATTTGCGAGACCATTCAATTAGTTTATTAGTTAATAGGGTTTATGTACCAATAAATTTATTTACAACAAATATGTACAAATTAAAATCTATATTATAGAAAATTTCCTCAAGTCTGCCGCTGCCTTTCGATTAATGGCAAGGTGGCTGGTAGCGTTTCCTCTTTGGATAGCCAAGCTGATGCGTTGGCGCAAAAAGCTCCCCGCCTGCTGGTCTCCGGAGGCCTCGATCAATTTTGATGACAAAGTGCGAGCAAAACGGCGAGCTTTGGACCTCCACGGTCCCATGGCCTCGACCGCAAAATGCATAAAAAAAATATTTGGTCCAATCAAAGCGCATTTTTTTAATTTTCCGTACTGGCCGCAGCTGCCCCTGCAACTTTACAATTCGCTGGAAATGAGATGGCGCGAGTGTAACAACACATGTGGCATCCCACCAGCGACCTGCCGACACTCCACGGGATCAAAGACATACCATCCGGTTTCTTGCCATTGCCCCTCGCCGACTGGTTCCAGTATCGAAGGCACGTTAGCGACTACAAGAGTCCTGCGGATAATATCATTAATAGCTGAGTGCCGTGATATTCGCCCAGCACTTAGGGACGACGAAAGCCCATGGTGGCCGAGCTCGTTGACGAGATCTCCGCAGCGGCGGAGATTCAGGTCGTAAGTAACGTATATAATATATAGGCCCAAATATGTTGGTAGAATATTATTTTACTACTGTGGCAACACTAATTAACTGTCAAACTAAAAATAACCGTCGCGTGCTGAACAGTGAACACCTGCCGACGTTTTTTTTGTTTACATTTTACAAACGGCAGATTATGAATGAAAGTTATTGTTCATAAGCAAATAATGTATTAAAAACTGTTCAGTGATAAGTTCTGTTTGGTTTTATGAGTGTTTCTACAATGTTACATGTCGTAATTTAATAAAATAAGGTAAGAAATTATATACTGTATTTTAACGAAGTTTTCTCAAATCGCGAGTTTATATCAGTTAGATAAGCAGTAATAACTTATATTACTGCTTATCTAACTTATTAGAAGACTTTGTAAGTATGATTACTGTCTCAAAGTTCCTGTATTTGGCAAGAATTGAACTTGACTAAGAATTACTCTAAGAAGAGTTCTCTATTAACTAAGATTTCCGAATTTATCCTCGCGCTTATTCATAATAATATGTGGTATGGCTATAAAAAACTGAGTAACCACATATTTTAGGGCTGTTAGGTGCAATATTCTATGAAGTACACAAATGAGTTAATTGCTTTGTGTAGATGAAAATATTCATTTATTTACCCTACTTTAATTCGTTTAAACTAAATGAATTCCATCTAGGTATATCTCAAAAAAGTATTCTCTATTTTCAGCACACTATGGATAACATAGACAACAATCAATTTGAAGTCAAACCAACAAACAGCAAACGCAAGACACCCTGTCCCAACGTGTACTTAAACCCAGCGCTAGACCTCCTTGCTAACGAGGACCCTATGTGCAACAACGCCATGGAAATTGTACCAGTAAAGAAACGAAAGAGAACTAAAAGCGATATCGCTGCATTTGAAAACTCTGCCTTAGATTTAGGAATTAGTAAAGCCGCTGTCAACGAATTTTTAGTACGGGAGCTAGAAAATGTACGTAAGAATATAAGGAATGATTACTCAGTAGACATCAATAATGAAACGGACATAGCATCATCTGAACCTATTTATGCTAATGTAACTGAGTTCTCTTCATCTGCAAATGAAACCAAAAATGAATGCAGTGAAATATCTACAATATTGAATAACAGTGAAATGGATTTCGGTACTTCTGTGTTGGAACAGAAATCTTTGAACACAGTGGCAATTAATAATGTCAATAATGATGAGAATGTATCTATCAATGCTACAAACATACAGACAAATGTTTCTAATAAAATATTTATAAACAACACAAGTAATTTAAGCTTGAGTTTCATTGATAGACTTGCATTAGATTCACCGGATGTTTCAAATCAATCATTATATTTAGATGATGATTTAAATGAAAGTAATATTATGGAAATAAAAACAATAACAATTATAACTAAAAAGAAACGGATTCTAAAAAATACAAATCCATTTCTGGATCCTAATTTAAATACAACAGATGTGGCTGTTCCGGCTCAAAATCCATTTTTGATTGAGGATGTGTCTCAGCCAGAACTGGAATATAATGAAGAAATGGTAAATAGACCAGCGGAGAAACAGATGGAACCAAACAATTTAATGCCTCGTCGATTATTTGCCGGTGACACTAACAGCACTATATCTACTGTCAATGAATCAATGAATGATGAAAATCTAAATGAATATGAAATCATAGATAGCTATCGGTCAGAAAGTCCAATTTATGAGAATGCCGACGACATGAATACAAATTACAATAAACAAAGCAAAATTCTTGGCTATGATGTATCACAGTTTAGCGCTGTAGATATCATGAATTTAAATAAAAACAAAGTCGATAGTTCAAATGAATCAAATGATAGCAAGAAAGATTTAAAACATCACTTCATGAAAGCCAGTAATAAATTGTCAAAGAAAGTTCTTAAAACACTGAAGAAGACATTCAAAACGGAAAAAGTCAATCATGATGTTACATTAAACCCTTATGAAGTACCGCGGAAACCTCCAAAACAAAAAGTGGTAGAAAAAGAAGCTGGAATCGAGAATCCATGTTTATATCTCGACAATTCAGATGAAATTGAAATTGAAGAGGTTGACGATGAAGAACACCAGTATGAAACAATTAAAACTATAAGGAATACAAGGCTAAATATGAATGTAACACCATTGAAGGAAAGAGGTATAGATAACATAGATGTTTCACATAATAAGACTAATACGCCAGGAAAGAAGGTGCGTTTTGATTCAACACTCAACCAAGAGAAAGTTATTACAGGAACTAGCTTTGATTATGGCATACAAAGCCCAGGATTTGATGCTAAGATTGAAAAGTATCATGACGAGCTGGAGAATTGCATTAATGAGAGGAAATTTTTGGCACAGAACATGTAAAATCTTTTAAACTGAACATAATTTTAACAAATTTCGTTTATTATTGGATAAGCTGCCTGAACAAAATAATGTTTTCATGACTTATTTTGTCCAGTTATTCCTTGTAACTAGGGTCACCGCTCACTGTAACAGCATGGCTACGCCTCGGCATTTACCTTGCCATGTAAGTGACGCCTTTAAATCGTTTGCGTTAAAGTAAATTTTACAATTACTAGATAAAATAGTGGACGCCTCGCGGCAAGCGCACTTGCCGCTACAAGCCATTAGTTCTGGTGACCACACGCTTCCAGCGAGCGACCCGCTCCCTTGCCGCGTGACGCCAGCAAGCGGTATCTTGCCATAGCCGCGCCACCCGCGAGCTGCCACCTCGCAGGCGGCGCGCTGGCAGCTAATGGTTGGATTGAGTTGAGGCAGTGCCGGGCCGTTGCTGCGATGGAGCGGTGCTGACAAAGTGGGCGATGACCCTTATGTACTCTATCCAGGGTGACATAGGGTAGCCCGACCGTCAAAATGTGAGAAGTATCTGTAAATTTTACATTTTGACAGCAAAAATATTTTAGTCACTTTTTGTAAAGGCAGTCTGTTTTATTAATGTCTTTATTATGTAATTATTTTAGTTCTTTAAGAAGTCATACGTTCTATTTCATGACGTTAGAAGTAACACGCGTTTAAAGATTGAAAAATCGCTCGTGTGACGTAGCATTAGAATTAGGGATAAGTTATTTCCATTTTATAAGTTTGTTTATTTACATTTTATATTATTATTATCTTGCCTGTGAACCAAATTAATTATAAAGAGGCTTACATTTCTACCAAGTTTACATTTATAAGTACGTAGCGAAGCCGTAGGTAGCGTATATAAAAATATGAATGCTCGATACGCCTAAAAGATTTTATTTCAACCAAAGCGTGTAAGATATTTAACTGTTTTTTTATATAAAAAATAAATAAATATCTATAATTGTCCAAAGCATAATGAGGTACTTAAACTAGTTTTAAAAATCGTGTATGTTTTGAGTTGGAAGTTGTAATTTTAATTTATTTATTTATAATAATTATTATAGTCAGTGGTTGGTCTTGCCAAATAAAATATTTTTTAATGTAAAAACACTTTTTGATTATCGCAGTCCATATTATCTAGGGTAGTTTAAGCGTGTTTACATCGCTCAGTTATTTCATGTATTTTCTAATAATTTCTAAAATATGTATGGAAAAGAAATTGAAAACTACTTACACCACCATTTGAGCATCATCACTTACATAGGTACGGTACATACAAAAATATAGGCAGATTGGTGCTTTGTAGACTTTATCTATCTAGCCAGACAATGACCTGTATAGGGCTGCCAAACATTTATGCTTATTTTTAATTTAAATTTTTGCAAATGGTAAATTATCACCGCTGTTTACGGACATCGCAACTTTAATCAACCAAACTCAAGTCTCAACTATCCAGTTTAGAACCTAATAAGGCACTTATAACCGATAACCGATGGGGAAGGAAGGTTCTTGAGTGGCGACCACGTACTGAAAAGCGCCGTGTGGGACGACCTCCCTCCCTCCAGGTCACCGCTGGATGCAAGCGGCCCAAAACCGTTCCAAGTGGAAGTTAATGGGAGAGGCCTATGTTCAGCAGTGGACATCCTTAGGCTGATATGATGAAGACACTTATGATATAAACGTTAACAATGGTCTACCACTGAGAAAACTTTTTTTTTTTTTTACTATTTACTGCAAGGTTTTTTTTCAAATAAAATCATATTTTACTCTGGTAGAACTACAAATAGCGAAGTAGGTTATTTTTTCGCACACCCCGTTAATAAACGCGTACTGTCGCGTTTGAGTTTACAATAAAGTATGAGAGAATTTAGTACCATGAGTATTCCGCTAGAGGCGCTGTACCAATTCCTATAGAGAATTCTTTTACACTAGGGGTACTGGCTCTGATTGCAATTAACTACATACATTTAGGGTTTTTTTTATTAACTTACTGACCAGGGTACTGTGCTTCAAAACCGGGACGTTTGACAGCCCTACTTTAATCACACATCAAAGCAATTCCCGACAAATTGCCTTAATTTTTTTCAATCTAAGCCGCAAGAACCATTTGTAATTTTTTCTATGACGTGGGTGTACTCGTACAAATAAAAACATCAATTGAGTTAATCCCAAAGGACCTTGGCCACAACTTGCTGCACCGTAGCCTGGTGCACTTTATTGGATAATGGTTGCATGCACGTGGTATCTATATTCGTCGTCTAGATTAAATAATGTCGACATAAACTGTTTTTCTTCCTGGAGCTATTTACTATGTTTGTTTGGCTGTGTCTACCTAGGTATTTGTTCTAGAATAAATGTAGGTTTGTCTGTGTTTTCACCTGTACTAATATAAGAAGTTATATCGACTTCTAGCTGTCCCCCGCGGTTTTACTAGTTCCCGAGATAAAAAGCCTGTAATAATCGGGGATAGTGTAGTTGCCTAATAGTGAAAGAATTTTTAGAATCCGACTGGTTGTTCCAGTGTTAGCCCGTTTAAACAAACAAACAACAAACTGTAAATTATAGTATTACTAGCTGTCCCCCGCGGTTTCAGTCGCGTTCCCGGGGTAGCCTATGTCCTTCTCCATACCATAGGCTACCTGCATGCCAAATTTCATGATAATCCGTTGAGTAGTTGAGGCGTGAAAGCGTAACAAACAAACAAACTCACTTTCGCATTTATAATATTTAGGGTAGTATAGATAATAGTTGAATAATTATCGTGGAAAATGAAATCCTTACGTGCTTAGTAGGTGGCGAATGGCGATAGATTTTCAGGTTGAGGAAGCTTGTTGAAAACATTTTTTCCAACAAACGTTTTGTTTTAATATCTTTGACGATAGATGGCGTTACTTTCCTTTATCATAGCATAAAAAAATGATCACAGTGAACTTCAGAATTATTTTTCTCAAAGAGCCGAGGTGGCGTTTGTAGTTTTAAGTTTTTAAACTGTAGGGGGAAGGAAAATATTCTGAAGAAACCTACATGCGGTGCTCGAGAAGTCATAATAAAAGGTTAGCCCACCAAGCCGAAGTTAGCTCGTGTGGTGGACTGTGATATTGATATGATTCCTGCTTACCCTCTTCGTAACCCTATTATTAAGAAACTAGCTTCCGCCCTGCGGTTTCACCCGCGTTCCTGTCATAAAAAATAGCCTATGTCAACCGCGGTTAGTGTAGCTTCCCAACAGTGAAAGAATTTTTCAAATCGGTTCAGTAGATTCGGAGCCTATTCAATGCAAACAAACAAACAATCAAATCTTTCCGTAAGATAAGATAAGATAAGGGGTCCTTATGCTACATCACTGCCCAGCATTGAACACGGACATATAGCTATAATACATTACTTATATTGATAACAGATGGCGTTACATGTCTATAAAACAAAGTTCAGTAATTTTTTCGCTTCGCAAACTTCAGAGATATAGGGACGGGAATGAATATCATTCCCGTCCCGTCCCGTGTTTATATTTTTCATCATAAGCAATATAAAAATACGGTCTTGGAATGTACAAATGAAGCCCTTTCATATGAGATCCCATTTTAACTGGTACTTTGAAATTTTAGTTTCCCACGTTGCTTGGCCCCTTTTGAATAGAAATAAGTAGGTAGGTACGTTTTATATTTTCCTTTTCGGTAAGGTTGGGTAACCAATATCTTTCAAATCAATCGCATTGAAATATACCGCTGAGACAGACTGACGGAGTGGCACCATACAGGTTCTTTTTTTTCCTTTTTGGTTCGGAAGTTCGGAACCCTAAAGAGGGGATCAACATGGGATCAACATAAGTACCTATATACAATCCTACATATGCGAAATAAATGAAATGTATCATACAAATTGACTTAAGTGATTTTCCGTTCGGAGAATGCGATTCTCCATTAGGTATGTATTGTTTATTGATTTTTTATTAGAATGCCGCCGGTCTGGTTCGTTGATTTGAATTGATATTGTTTTGCTATCGGTATTCTGTAAATGAATTTATGAGTGAACAATAGAGGATTTCGCTACGCTAACATCTTACCTATAAAATGGGCTAAGTAGATGACAAAAAAAAACAATTTAGTCCGTCTTTTACATCAGAGTACATATTTTATTTTCTTGTTCTTTTTTCGTCCGTATCTATGCTTAGGTATATCTTTTTTATTGTTAATTATTTGAAAAAAAAAAGCCAAACATAGTCAGATTGTCCAAAAAATGTAACCTTGCTGAGTTTCTTGCCGGATTCTTCTCAGTTGAAGGCCGAGTTGCGAACCGGTGGTAACTTCAGTAAACATGACCTTCATAAGTGCCCTTCAGGGAGCCAATTCTCATTCACTCGAATTCATCACTCGTTCCAAATAAAGTTCGAACTCGTACTTTTTTCGAGTGAAAATCAAGTTAGGCTATTCTGACAATTTCGAAGCCGCCATTTTCTCTTATTTTTCGTGGGCTAGCGCTCGAACTGCTTCGACTGGTCGGGACCGTTCGAAACGTATTTCGAATGCGAACTATCAAACGTCAAATAGTTAGGTTGTCATTTGGAAACGTAATGACAGATAAGCCTAAGGATTTCCGTTACGCACAGACAATATTTTTTCATATTCATTATAATTATTATATAAAATTGATTAACTTATGAATTCCGGATTTATTAATATATAAAAAGTGTAAAACGTTGTTTTAAATATTTTAGAGTGATTAAAATCTTTTTAAATTTTAATTTAAGATATAACATTATCGCATACGTAAACAGAACGCAATTATCAAGTGAAACGAAACGCATTGTGCAATTTGTATCTATCACAATGGCAACATTTATTCCTTACACTCGAAACTTAGTTCGATTAGTGTCGAGAATACAGGAATCGAAAAATAGACTCCGCCCCTCGAAATTTTACGGTAGAACTAGAACTCGTAATGCAAGTTCGATTCGAAGGCTAGTTCGAGGGAAGTGAGAATTGGGCCCCTGGGGCCTAAATTGAATAAATGGCTTTGACTTTGACTTTGACTTTGAGTGTTTTTCAATCTGGGGGTCGCGAAACCTTAGTCGGGGGGTCGCCGGCAGAAGGAAAAAGGCAAGGTAGACTTCGCGCAAGCGGGCGTCCAACTTACCTTACTTAGTTGCAAACCTCTCGCGGCTTCTTGCAGACTAAAAAGTAAAGGTATCAAAATAATGAAAATCATTATCGTAGTCTTTTAATTTATAAATTCTTTGTCTGTCTAACAAGGCGGTCACCAGAATTTTTCAACCATTAAGGGGTTCGCGAAATCAATAAGATTGAAAAACACTGTTATACTTTATCAAAAAAAATTAGAAACGTTTAGCAAAAAAATTCGAAGATATCGTGTGTTGAAGTTGCGCGTGACGTCACGTTAGAGTACACTATTTTTTTTTAAAGTTACGTCACGAGACTCCTGAACTTTATCTTTGTAATTTTTTAATGATTTAGTAAAGCAAAAAATACGTGTCCAATATTTTTTGATATTCTAACTGACGGACTAATTAGAATTATTTTTTTTTTACTAGGAATCATACTTATTGTTTGTTGCATTGTAGAGGAAAATAAGGTCTAATGAAAAAAAAAAAACATACTGCCTCTATGGTCTCACTCAGCCAGGTCTTACCAGAGCCGGCGTCAGTATTTTTTAAAATTATTGATAGCTTGTGTTTGGTGGTAAAAACTGGATTGTTTTGGATTGAAAAGTGAATTTGACTGACTGACAGATGCGCGCACTCGCACAGCTCTATCGAAGAAAAGGGCACCGTAGGCAAAACCGTAGGGCGGAAAGCTAGATAAGGCAATTAAAATAGGCAAATTAGGCAATCATTTTATCAAACAGACAAACAGTTGTGAAACTTTGAAACCACAAAGCTAAGTCCCATAGCGAGTTAACATGCTCGTGTTTGAACAGTTGATTGAGCCAGTGCAAGCGCCATTTTATTTACACTGTCAACGAGTGTGTATAATTTGAGTTAATTGCTGACTATAGTTTTTTGATCGTGTGATAGCATTGGATACTGATAGCATTGGGTAGTTGACTTTCGGTGATTAAAAGGTAAAGTTTAATCGATGAATAATATATTTTGGTTTAGGTATTTTCTAACAAGTTTTTTTTATACTACTTAGGTAGCAAACAAGCACCCGGCCCGCCTGATGGTAAGCGGTTACCGCAGCCTATGGACGCTCGCAACACCAGCGGTGTTACTCGCGCGTTGCAGAAATCTCTTCACACCCTTTTAGAAGAACCCCATGCTGTACTCCATTGGGAAAACCACGGCGGGGAGCTCATTCCACAAGGTTATTCGGTCAGCCTATAACAAAATACCTATTTAATTCATAAGCTAGCTTACCGTACCCGAATTGATTCTACATAATCTAAGAAGCCATATTTGACAAGAAATTGTCTCTCCTTGCCGCACTATGTCTGTCTCTTTTTGGCACATAATTAATGTACATATATGGCCAATCAAAAGTGAAGTTTAAGACAGAATATAATACCTAAAATCTACATTCCTACCTATCTAAACACGTTGAAAATATGTCGCAAAGCCAAGCACCCTATCGGTGTGTTATGGCATCCATTAGCAGATCAAGGGGCCCCCAAAAGTATCTGGGT
Source organism: Polyploca ridens (assembly GCA_951394255.1). Taxonomy (NCBI): domain Eukaryota; kingdom Metazoa; phylum Arthropoda; class Insecta; order Lepidoptera; family Drepanidae; genus Polyploca; species Polyploca ridens. Next base: position 2,312,698 of record OX596260.1, read on the forward strand.
CCACCCCTGATAAATCTTCAATTTTCAATTCAATTTATTTATTGCAATAATTACGGCATACACCAATTATACTTATCACTAACAAAATACATCATATTATTGCAATTATTAAATGTCATATCATTCTATACCAAAACAAGAAATCAAAATAAATAAATTAAAAGGTAAACAATGTCATAAATTCACAAATCACATGTATTTACGCATATAGTCAAATCTTGATAAAGGCTACCCTCAGTTGGATCAAACCCCTCTGCCCCACCATTACCGAAATCTTGGACCCATCACTGATGGCATCAGAACGTACTTGAGAACCATTTCTCAGGCTTTGAGTGCTCACCTTAGGCCACATCATCACACATACTGTGGTCAAGTAAGTTAGTAACACAAACATTTTTACAAAACCATGCTACCAAATCAGCTATTCGGGAGAGTCAGCTTTAGTATTTTTTTTACATTTCATTAAAAAAAAGCTTTCGTAATTAATAAGCTATATGTATATTCTGTCCCTGGTTGCTATGGTTACTAACACTAGAGCTAATATTGTGACTCCATATAAAACTATAAGGAATATTATCACTTATTTTTTTTTATCTACAACTACCACATTCAACCATCATATCTTTCATAATTCTTAGGTCTTCACACCTTCTAGCCGCCATGTTGCTCCGAGGTCTCATGCATTTATTAAGATTTATTATTAAATAAATACAAGGAACGTGTGCGTCTCATTGTTGTGCGTAAAGTTAAATATTTGATATAAAGCTACAACTTACATTCCCTGCTTAAAATACATAAACTGTCTACAGATAAAAGTACTAATTTGTGTTGTGATAAGTAAGTTTACTACAAGTTTGAGCAGAGATGACTTCAGCTGGGGCAAAATACTTGCCTGATATCTTCGATCAACTTTATATCGATGATATTCACATTTATATTCAAAAATCGTTTATTCAATTTAGGCGCTTATAAATAAGTCACTTACGAACGTTACAATTGATTCTACCACCGGCGGTTCGTAATACACTGTCTTGAAATGACAAGACTTCCGGCAAAAAACTCATAGGTAATTGTTGTCATAATGATGGTAATGTTTCTCTTGCAGCTAGTTAGCTCCTAATTAATCCGCAGGCCTAGAATTTTAGAATCTTATCTATACTTACTAATTACTAATATAATAAATCGGAAGAGTTTTTTGTTGGTTTGTTTAAACGGGATAATCACTGGAACTATCAGTCGTATTCGAAAAATTCTTTCACTAATAGAAACACGGAACAAATTGTTTTGTTCCGTGAATAGAAAGCTACATTATCCTCGAGTATTATTGGCTACATTTTATCCCGGGAACGTGGCTGAAACCGCGCGAGACAGCTAGTAGGTAATATGACTGAAAATTCTAAAATGGGCAAATCTAGCCCAATACGAAAGTTCGCTGAATAATCTAGCTAGCAAACCTAGAAGACATCTTTGAATATAACAGTTAGATTATGTAATTCGTAGCGCATAAAAACAACAATAATAAAATTATCTTGATAATCCTTCATACAAATTATACAAGAAAACATCTTTATCTCGCAATGATAATAATTGTTACCGTCTTGTAAACAGGGTTTTGACCTACGACATGACAATTTATGCGTTAATGCTCATTGATTTGTTTGTTCTACGCCGCTGGTAGGTAATATACCTACGTTTGTTTTTACACTGCCTTTTACGCAATACATTTTATAATTCAGATATTTTCTTATTCCTATATGCACCAAATTGTGGCTGAAGGCTCCAGCTTTCTATTAATAATGCCTATTTATTTAGGTATCTATTAGGTAAGATTGTCTTTTATGCTTTTGATATATTTGAGATGTGGGGGCTCCCCAATTTTAGTTTTTCCGCACCCCCTGTTATTAGTCCATATAGTTGGCGGTGATCACTAACCATTAGATGATCTGCCTGCTTATCAATCTGTAGACATAAAAAAATATATCCATGGTCCAAACCAGATAAAATTTCTGAGATTTTTTCGGAATTAGGACCAAATTATCCGGACTGACAGCTCTATATTTGTCTATGTACCTACTGAATACGGCCCTGGTGACCTCGTTTAAAGGGTTGATTGAACTCAAGACACTGGATGGGCACTTTGGCGCCAATCTAACAATTAGGTTTTGCTGTTAAGTATAATTTCTTAAGAAAAACAAATTCAATTTACAGATACTGGACAAATGAAACTATTTGGGTCAGGACCAAATTTTTAGCGCTATCGCACAATGTATTACAACGGAAAGTGTCACAAAGAAAAAGATGTAGCACAACGGAATTTATAGAGCTTTGTACATATGACAGCAAAATAGTGCCCACTTTGCCAAAATAAACAAGTGACTACTTCTTTCATATTTATTTTATATCAAAAAATTAAAAAACAATGATATTTTAATTTCTTTTATTCAGGATCTGAGGATAACTTACATGTACGAATATATTATATTTGTACGAACATGTCTATATTATATTTGGCGGAGACAATAATTCTATAAACTCTTAAAAACTATTACGGTCGTTTTCACGGCATCTCCGACACCTTTCCGCCACAGTCAAAGGCATCTGAAAAAGTTAAAACTAAATATCCACACACAATTTAAAAAAGTAGATAGATTCATAATGTTAATATATTGCAGTTCCAATACACACGTGTCGATTTGATAATCTTCTTTTTTTGAAGTCGATTAAAAAGTACAACCGGCCAAAAAAGTACACTAAAACGCGAAACATATTTTTGAAGTCGGTAAGCCCAACTGTTATTACATATAACATCTTTGGGTAAGCCCGTCCACTGAGTTGACAGTACTAGAACAGAAAAGAATAAATGAGTCTTACTGCTTTCGTTTTGGTGTGATGGTTAGTTAAGTATCCTAGTAACGAAATATCTATGGGATCACAATTGGCAACCACCTTAAAACAAAAAAGTAATAAAATATTAAAATATGTGAATGTATTCTTACCTTTATAATTTCTGTTGTGACACGTCGCACAATTTCGTGTCGTTCGTCTCACAACGGAGGAAAATTTCAATGTATCCTACCCTAAAATAAATCATTTGTCTAATATGTATGTACCGCAACCATCATCGAGGAGTCTATAGCTACTTAGCTACCTATACAGTCCGCTATGTACCTAGATATATGTTTCTATCGAGTCAGTTGTGAATAAACCACTATACTAAGTACACGCAGTTTTCTTAAAAATAATCCCTACAATCAAATATCGACCTAATCGCCTCATCATATGGTCCAAACTCGAACCGGATTACAGAGCTACGTCGATGAGCGAGTCGACCCTTGAGAACAATAGGCGGCTACCTGTGATTGATTCATCGTGGCAAATGTGCATGTTTTAAGTGCGGTTATAATTAATGAGTTATAAAAACATTATAATATGAGCTATGAGTGATAAAAACTATAGTGTTTACAAGTTAATTCCTTAATTCTAACGAGTGAACCGTACTTAATAATAAAACTACTGTTTGTTGGGATTAAACGAAAGTTTACTTTGCTTACGAGTTATAATGGCTACTATCGAGAAGTTATATTTGTTACAAAATGAGTTGTTCGAGAATTTGAAGAAAGCAGAAAAGAACTATAGAAAAACACCTAAGGAAAGAATAAAATTATCTTATTTGGAAACAAGATTGGAGGTACTAGAAGAACAGTTTAAAGAGTTCAAAGAAGGACATAAAAATATTGTTTCTATAGCTTCCAAAGAGAAGAAAGAATTGTACTTCACCGAGAATAACTATGAGAATTTTGAGGAACTTTACGTGCAGTACAAAACTAATTTACGGGAAGCCTTGCAATCATTTTTGCCATCTAGTACACAAATCTCAAGTCCAATTTCGTTGCCGGTTGTTACCGAGAATAATAATTGTAATGTTAAATTACCTCAAATGAATGTACCAATATTCAGTGGCAAATATGAGGAGTGGCAAACGTTTTATGATATGTTTTCATCGTTAATACACAACAATAAGAAAATTACGTCAGTACAAAAATTACATTATTTGAAAGGAAATTTATCTGGAGAAGCACAAGGTTTGTTACGTAATTTTTCTATTACTGAAGCTAATCATCAAGAGGCATGGAAACTATTAATTGAACGTTATGACAATAAAAGATATAACTGTAACGCTGTTATGAGGAATTTATTTGCATTAAAGAAAATACACACAGAGTCGGCGAACGCAATTAAGCAATTATTAGACACTACATCTACCTGTTATTCATCATATGGTCCAAACTCGAACCGGATTACAGAGCTACGTCGATGAGCGAGTCGACCCTTGAGAACAATAGGCGGCTACCTGTGATTGATTCATCGTGGCAAATGTGCATGTTTTAAGTGCGGTTATAATTAATGAGTTATAAAAACATTATAATATGAGCTATGAGTGATAAAAACTATAGTGTTTACAAGTTAATTCCTTAATTCTAACGAGTGAACCGTACTTAATAATAAAACTACTGTTTGTTGGGATTAAACGAAAGTTTACTTTGCTTACGAGTTATAATGGCTACTATCGAGAAGTTATATTTGTTACAAAATGAGTTGTTCGAGAATTTGAAGAAAGCAGAAAAGAACTATAGAAAAACACCTAAGGAAAGAATAAAATTATCTTATTTGGAAACAAGATTGGAGGTACTAGAAGAACAGTTTAAAGAGTTCAAAGAAGGACATAAAAATATTGTTTCTATAGCTTCCAAAGAGAAGAAAGAATTGTACTTCACCGAGAATAACTATGAGAATTTTGAGGAACTTTACGTGCAGTACAAAACTAATTTACGGGAAGCCTTGCAATCATTTTTGCCATCTAGTACACAAATCTCAAGTCCAATTTCGTTGCCGGTTGTTACCGAGAATAATAATTGTAATGTTAAATTACCTCAAATGAATGTACCAATATTCAGTGGCAAATATGAGGAGTGGCAAACGTTTTATGATATGTTTTCATCGTTAATACACAACAATAAGAAAATTACGTCAGTACAAAAATTACATTATTTGAAAGGAAATTTATCTGGAGAAGCACAAGGTTTGTTACGTAATTTTTCTATTACTGAAGCTAATCATCAAGAGGCATGGAAACTATTAATTGAACGTTATGACAATAAAAGATATAACTGTAACGCTGTTATGAGGAATTTATTTGCATTAAAGAAAATACACACAGAGTCGGCGAACGCAATTAAGCAATTATTAGACACTACATCTACCTGTTTGAAGTCGTTACAGAATATGGGTATTAGTACGAACAGCTGGGATATTATTATTGTTTTTCTCGTCGTATCAAAACTGGATTCAGAATCTATAAAATTGTGGGAACAGCATCTTAATACAGTAAGCAATGTTTTACCTACCTGGGACCAGCTAAGTGGTTATTTAGAGAATAGATTCAGAACATTAGAAATGATCGACACAAATTATGTACGCCCATCACAACATTCACAGGCAGGTAAACCTAGCATGAAGGCTAAATCATTCCATACGAGCAATATATCAAGTGAGCATAAGCCGAAAACTAGCGAAGTCGAATGTGCGATGTGTCATGAAAACCATTACATTTACCATTGTAAACAGTTCGAGCTCATGACACCAAAGGATAGACAAGACTTCGTGCAAACTAATAGATTGTGTTTTAACTGTCTGTCGCCTACGCATGCAGTAATTAAATGCCGAAGACCAATGAGTTGCAGAAAATGCGGAAGAAGACATCACAGTATGTTACATTTTGAGCGAGAGAATAATGAGACTAACCAGGTAATGAAAGCAGCGAGCGAAGCAGCAGCGGTACCGTTACCCAGTGTACCACATCATCACGAGAGAGCGACAACATCACGAGGTGACACCCACTTTACTACTATGTTTTCTAGAGGAAAGCTGCAACCTAGCAGTGTACTGTTAGCGACGGCTAGAATTAAGCAACCAAACTTATAGTACCTGAGTGGACAGAGATTGGGAATTTACCTCTAGCTGATTCAACATATTCAACACCGGGCAAAATCGATATCCTACTTGGTGCAGATGTGTACAGTGAAATAATGCTGGATGGAATTCTCAAACAGCCTGAAGGGAGTCTAATGGCACAGAATACTGTCTTTGGATGGATACTGTCTGGAAGAGCGGTAAGAGAAAAGGATGAATTTAATAAAGCTAATATAACAAGCATGCATGTACAATTTAAGGAAGACGATTTATTGAGAAAATTTTGGGAAATGGAGAATGAGCCAAACATAATTAAAACTGAGATGACAAAAACTGAGATGACAAAAACTGAGAAGTTATGTGAGGATATTTTTGATTCTACAACAACGAGAGATGAAGAAGGGAGATTTGTAGTGAGATTACCTTTTACAACGGATGATCCTAAGAGTCAATATAGCAACTCAAAGGATATTGCTATGAAGAGATTTAACATTTTAGAGAGAAAATTATTGAGAGATTCTAAACTGAGAGAAGAGTACAACAAGGTTATGGATGAATATTTGAGCTTAAAACACATGAGAAGGGTTGAGGAGAATGAACTAGAGAATCCAAAGGCTGTCTATCTTCCTCATCACGCCGTGGTGAGAGAAGATAAGGAGACAACGAAAGTAAGAGTTGTGTTCGATGCGTCGAGTAAGGGTGTCAATAATGTGTCTCTAAACGATGACCTACTTGTTGGACCGAAGTTACAACAGGACTTGAGACACATATTAATGAGATGGAGAAGGCATAAAGTGTGTCTTGTTGCGGACATTGTCAAAATGTATAGAATGGTTCGTGTAGCTGACCAAGACACAGATTTTCAACGACTTGTATGGAGATTTACTTCTGATGGATCAGAACCCATACATCATTATAAATTACTACGACTTACTTTCGGAACAGCATGTGCTCCATATTTGGCAGTTAAGTCTTTACAAAGACTAGCTGATATAGAGGAAGAGACATATTCATTAGCTGCGAGAATAACAAAAGAAGATCTATACATGGACGATGTGATCTCTGGGGCAGATAATATAACAGAAGCATTAAGAATATACAGTGAAATGAATGAATTGATGAAATCAGGAGGATTCGAACTACAAAAATGGAATAGTAACTGTAAAGAACTATTGGGAAAAATTGGCAAAGGTGATGAGATAAATAATCAACCAGTTACTATGAAATTAAATAAATCTATCAAGATCCTTGGAGTAACATGGAACAGAGAAACGGATAATTTTGAATACGTGCTAAATTTATCTGAACCTCAGGAGCGTGTTACTAAGAGACACGTGCTATCTGACGTAGCAAGATTATATGATCCTTTAGGTTGGATAGCTCCTGTTGTTGTTATTGCTAAAATGTTAATCCAGAAACTATGGAAATCGGGTCTTGAGTGGGACGATTACTTAACTGAAGATCTATTGAAACAGTGGCTGACGTACAGATGTGAATTGCTAAATTTAAAACAGCTAAAGATACCGAGATGGTTTGATATGACATGCGGTTCTAAAGCGGAACTACACGTTTTTTCAGACGCTTCAAAGTTAGCCTACGCAGCGGCAGTATACATCCGAGTGGTTGATGAGACGGGACAGGTTCACGTGCATTTGGTTACTGCTAAAACCAAGGTTGCGCCAATAGAAAAAGAAATCACCATTCCCAGATTGGAGTTGTGCGGTGCTGCTTTGGCAGCGAAGCTTGTATTCGAGGTCTCGCAAGTAATGGAGATACCTAAGGAGAGTTTGTATGGCTGGACAGATTCCACCATAGTTCTTGCATGGCTAAAGGGAGGTTCGGCTCGCTGGTCTACCTTTGTGAGTAATCGAGTGTCTAGTATATTAAATATTTTAGAATTTGAGCAATGGAGTCATGTACCTTCCGAGTCAAACCCTGCAGACTGCGCTTCGCGAGGTCTGCAATCTGAAAACTTAGCAGTTCACTCTTTATGGTGGAACGGACCAGAGTGGTTGGCAGAGAGTACAATACAAAAAGAAAAGTCAGACGTAGAAGAAACACAAGAAGAGGAAAGAATTCAAGTTTTAACTGTTTTATCAAAAACAGAAGAAGATTTTATTTGGTCAAGATTTTCATCATTAACAAGAGTATTGAGAGTTTTATCATATTGCAGAAGAATTTTGAATTTGAAGTTACCAAAAGAGAAACGAGTTACTTTACCTAAATTTATTACATCAAAAGAAATTAATGAGACATTATTGGTTTGTATAAAACAAGTTCAAGAGATCGAATTTGCAGTAGAAATAAAACAGTTAAAAACTAGAGGATTTGTATCGAAGAAGAGTAATTTGCGTACTCTTTGTCCTTTTCTTGACGAAAAAGGGACTTTAAGAGTAGGTGGACGCATATCGCAGTCGGACGCCCGTTACGATACAAGGCATCCGATAATTATGCCTGCTAAAAGTCATTTTACCAAGCTGATAATTGTCGATGCTCATTATCAAACTCTTCACGGCGGTCCACAGATTATGTTAAATTTTCTCAGGACTAAATATTGGATTTTGTGTGCAAAAGAACGTGTTAAGAAGTGTTACCGTGAATGTGTTATTTGTTTGAGATATTCATTGAAGAAGTCTACTCCATTGATGGGACTTTTACCTGAGGCGAGATTAAAACCTAGCAAACCATTTAAATCTACAGGAGTAGATTATTGTGGACCTATAAATATACGTTTTTCTCCCGGAAGAGGAGCCAAATCGTATAAAAGTTACATTTGTCTTTTTGTCTGCATGGTCACCCGAGCAGTACATCTGGAGGCAGTTACAGACTTAACTGCTAAGGGGTTCATCGCTGCATTCAAGCGTTTTACTTCACGCAGAGGACATTGTCAAGATTTATATAGTGACAATGGCACAAATTTTGTCGGCGCAGATAGAGAAATGCGAGAAATGTTCAATAGTTCTAAATCATCACTACCTGAAGAAATAATCCCGTTGCTGACACTGGAACGTACAACGTGGCACTTCATTCCTCCGCATGCACCAAATTTCGGAGGGTTGTGGGAAGCAGGGGTGCGTAGTACAAAAACACATTTGCGTAAAGTAGTCGGTAATCATACATTTACTTATGAGGAGATGGCGACGATTCTAACGCAAGTGGAAGCTTGTTTAAACTCACGGCCGCTATCATTACTTAGTGACGATCCGAACGACCCTCTCCCTTTGACACCAGGTCATTTTCTGATAGGAGAACCTTTAATTAATATAGCTGACGATGATTATACGAATTGTAATGTGATTGGTTTAGATAGGTGGCGCTTAACGCAAAAAATTGTTAGTGATTTTTGGAAGAGATGGTATAAAGAATACCTTGTTAATCTTAATCAGAGATATAAATGGAATACTAAATGTACTGAACCTGAAATTGGTGATATTGTTATTTTAAAAGAGGACAATATTCCTCCTGCTAAATGGATTTTAGGCAAAATAACTCACAAACATACTGGACCAGACAATGTAACTAGAGTTGTGACTGTTAAATGTAAATCAGGAATGTTTAAACGTCCAGTTAATAAACTTTGCGTAATCACAAAGTAATCATACATGCATTACTTATGTTATTTCTATTTTGTTATTGTTGTTTACACATTTTTTATACGTTGTGATGCTTGTTATTATGATTTTTTTTACTATATTTAAGGTTGGTACTTAATCAATTACTTACATGTGTTACGGTGGGCGGATTTCTCGCTTGTCAAAAGTTTAGGTAAATATTGAAACCATAAGTTTTGTTTTTTTTTGTTATTAGTTGAATGTTTTTGTCTCAATGGTCAAGTTTTGTTTAGTTTCTCCAGAAACGAGTACTTACTTATTTATATTTTTTTGTTTCTTTTGAGTTTTGTTATACTTATATATTTGTTGCAAGCATAGTTAAAGAACTACGTTCTTGGTGGGCGGTATGTCTAATATGTATGTACCGCAACCATCATCGAGGAGTCTATAGCTACTTAGCTACCTATACAGTCCGCTATGTACCTAGATATATGTTTCTATCGAGTCAGTTGTGAATAAACCACTATACTAAGTACACGCAGTTTTCTTAAAAATAATCCCTACAATCAAATATCGACCTAATCGCCTCATCACATTACTTATTACATCTATTGCATAGCCCATTACAACTGTGTAATTGCAACTAATAAATGATTATTCAATATGATTTAAAAGTAAAGACCAGCGGGGTTATTTTAAAACGCTCGGATTCGATATCGGAAACGGATTCAAAACCGACCGAGGCTATATTCCGCAAATGCTTTTTTAATTTCCGAATTGAAATATTTTTGATGTTTCTTTACGAAAATATCAATTCGATTCATCGAAAAGTTTTAGGGTATTAAAATAGCAATTGCTGAAATTCGCCACGGAAATTTCTGAATCCGTTTCCGATATCGAATCCGACGTTTTAAAATACCCCTGCTGGAAAGCTATTCAATATTAGAAAATATGATTCCGTAAAACTTAAAATTTTTAGTGACACACAACACGTTTCACAATAATCTCCCATTTTACACAAAAACGAAATGGCCGGAATGCTCAGAAGTCAGTCCAGTACATAGTAAACCTGTCCTGCCACTTTAATTAAATAATTCCTTCGTAGTTGAATATATTAATCCTAAAATATCGTGTCGCACAACTGTAGTTGCACAACGAATTAAAATTCGTGACACTTATAAAGTTATTATTAAAAACTATACAAGTTTGTAATAGTTAAATTCATTTATTTCTAGCGCCTATACTGTGTAGACCTTGATATGTATAAATTTAAAGGGCCATAGTATATCTAAAAAATAAAAAAATAAAAATTTGGTGTAAAGACCGTCCACGGACAACCATTTGTATGGAAAGAATACATATCGTTTTTAATATTTTATTTGTATAATATAAAAACCATTAACATAAATAAATGAAAAAAATAAGATATAATGAAGAAATAACGAACTTTCTCGCACCATTAAAGAAAACCAAAATATTTTTGTTTTTATTTTATTTTTAGTTTTGAACTTCTCGGACAGTGAAATAATACAAAGTGCGCTAAAATTTTGGTCCTTATCCTATTATCAAAAAAATATAAATCGAGTCCAAACTAGGTCTGCACTCAAGAGCATACATTTATTCAGGAACTCTATTCTGTGAAAATTCTACTACCCTACAATATAATAGATTATGCAGTCTACCTAATAATACTTACTTATTTTTCTTTCATACCAACAAGACAACATAAATTCTAGTCAGATAGCGCAGCCATGGCGCAGCCTACATAAACCTTCATTCCATGTTCAAATTCAAAATACGAACACATTCGCGATTTATCACAACTACCAGTACAGCTGTTCTACCCTGGTGACCCCGTTAAAGGGGTTACCAACCTCAGCAGATAACTTTGCTAAATAAAATACAACTCCAACCCCACCCGAAGACGCTCGATAGGGTGGTTATGTACAATTTCGCCGTATTATACGACGCCAGACAACTGACCTACGATGCCAAGAATTTCATTTCCTGAATATGCTTTCACATTATAAATACCATCTAGCGATAAAAATTGTTGGTGTCTTTTAATGAGATGCCAGTACCATTAATTTTTGGCGGATGTTATTACGTTTTGGATGGCAGTAAGTTATGTTTTTATTTTCTTGTTCTTAGGTACTTTGCATAGAAGTTCTTAATTTGAAAAAGAAAAAAAATAAATAAAAAAAATCTGTGTTGTCTATGCATGTAGCTGACAATTTAAGAATATTATTGGAATTTGAATTGCGAATCTTAGAAATAGCTCATTTGTTTTTTAAATATTCGAATACTGCGCAGATTTGCGCATGAAATCAGGTCATTTTTTTTTTTTAAATATACCATTACGTAATTTATTGTTAGTTAAGCGAACGTAGGTACCTCAGTTTTTGGCCTTCAGTTTAAAATTTTGTTTACGCTTATAAACTTTACATATTTATGTAGATAGGTATGTATGTATATTATATTATAAGTATTCGTCTTGAGAATTATTATTACTATAAAATAAAATAATTATCATCTAGCTATGTTTTCTTGGTCTGTCTAGACGTTTTCATGATAATCATGTATGTATGGCAGGTACCTACCTGAAGTTATTAGGGGAGCGTTGTTTGTTATAAATGGGATCAGAAATCCTAATAGAACGGAAGGAATGAAAGGAAAATCGAGAGCGACTGGGCAAAAAGATAAGTTACGTAATTTGAACGTAGAGTTGCTGAGAATCCGCATGCGCAGACATGTTAGTTTAATAAAAAAAAATACGAAGTATTTATTTATAAGATATTGATTATCATAAAAATAATATTTGGACATTCTTTGCATACGGCCATCTGATTCCAAACTAAGCAGAGCTGCCAGATATCTGACATAGGTACTACATAAAGTATCTGTAAATACCTATATATATGCACCCTGCATATTTACATACAGATTCAGAAAAACAGACGTGTTCATACATATGTTTTTTATTGGGCTGGAATAGAACCCACGACCTTTGACGAGGCAGTCCGGATATCTAACCTCCACGCCAACCGGATCGATAAAAAAATTACGATGAATAACCAATAAAAACTATATTTTAACCATAAATCGAAGTAAACGAAAACAAACACAATAGAGCTATATTATTTAATTGATTAAGTAATTATCAAATTCAAGGCATTTTTAAGATCTTTATTTCTTATCAATGCTTCTCAACAAATACAGTATTTTTATGTTTGTTATTGATAAGGCTGAAAAGACGGGAGCAGCGTGACAAGTTGATCCCACAAAGAAAAAAAAAACAAAACGTCACATTTCCCGCGCTTCATGTCATCCATATCCCCAGAGTCGACGGATGTACGCATGCCTGCTATCTACTACAGTATTGAATGAACACGGTGTGGAGTTAACAGACTGGGCGCCTTATATTACGGCCAGTTGAGAGCTGGCTATATGGCGGACTTATCGATTTACCAAGCAACAGTGTGTTAATTTTGTACAACATTCTCATCGGTCGAAGCGCGTTGTGCCAGTGTGATTTTTTACATTTTAAAACTATAAAATAAACAGTGCCTTCAGTGTTTTTTACGAAAATATTTTTTTAATTGATCACCGGTAAGTAAAGTAGGTCAACTGTGATTGATTGTAACACGATCGAATTGTATAGTGCGTCGTTTTGTATATTTGTAATTGATCGATTGGCCAATATTTTTGGCAGGGTTAATTTATTTTGGCGGTTAAAAAATGAATGGCGGATAAATTTGTTTTCATTGGAGGTTGAATGCCTATGTTGTTTTTGTTTACGGAAGAGTATTGGATATTGATTTGTGTGGTTCCGTACGTTCTGTGGCAGCGCCTGGTACCGTGATTTACCTACGTTCCGATTGTGATTTTTTCGTTTTTACTTAAGTCATCACAGTTCACTTAAAAATACGGCCTTGCGAAGTGGAACAAATATGTGCGTCGCAGATTTAAAAAAACAACGTCACATAATCATCAGTATTTACACAATCAAGGAAAAAAACAAGTTTTAATGATAATTTAATGCTAATAAAAGTCTTTTACGATTGTTATTGAATTAATATAAAAAATAATTGAGATTGGAGTCGAAAACTCCAAAATCTTTGTATGTAGAGCAAGAGCCCCGGTTGTGGCCTCTTTAAGGATTTTTTTATATAAAAAAATCATCGACTTTCATTCAATAATGAGTATCGTTTGATTAGTTATATTAATAAAGCAGTTTGTTTAAGTCTTGTTTATTTATCTTTTTGGTTTTGTAGAAGTGTCTATCCAGACACAAATATTTTATTTATTATTAATTTTTAAAGATCAAAGGTGTAAAATCACTACTGATCCAGTTGTAGCCACCCATTTCCACGTATGTTTCCAGGAAGATGAATTCATTAAGTATCAAAATAACATCAAAATCAAGTTCCTAGACATTCATTTAGTATTCTTCAATAAGAATCCACGCAACAAATAAAAAATTGAGCAAGATATTTATCGATTAATTACCAAAGGTCGCTAATGGTTTCTGTTAAGAAATTAAAGGAAATTATGATTTTTGCTTTTACAGTGTCACAAAGTTCCTATACACTTACGGCGCCTCTACAATTGCTCGTCAAAAGCGATAATCATCAAAGATTTGATTTACTATAAACAATAATCGAGTCAGGCTTCCACACCTTATTTATTGACTTTTAAAATTGCAAGTGGCCACAACCGAGGTACTGGCCAAAACCGGGACCTGCCCTATTACCTATTTCAAGATCTCTATTTTCTTCTATTCTATTTATGTATAATGAAAACGGTATTACAATACCATTTAATCAACTCCATTGATATGTGTAATTTACCATATATGTGTATTTATCTATGGGCAATTTACCATATTGTTTCGTATAGATAGACTGATGGATAGCCCATGGAAATATGAATATATTTTAAACGATTTACGTACAATATATGTTACTTACCTCTAATATTATTGATTAATTCATAGAATAACAAAATGTTTATTAAATATAATCATTATTAAATATATAATAATTTATATATTTATATAAATATATATTAGAATTACAAAACGAAATGAAAACCATATTCGTCTTTGTAAAATATTTTTCAACACACTCGTTCGTTAAGTGACATTTATTGCAAAATAAAAGTTTTTTCCTCGCAAGTGTGTTGAAAAAGGTCGTTAGACACGCGTGTGCATTGATTATTACACTCTCGGCTCCCGGAGTGCTAATAACCAACTTTGCACACATGTATCATAATGTACTATTATAGCATCATGTGTGATTGATAAATTATGCTGGCGATTGGCCTGTACGCACAATGATCGTTGTATCACCCGAAGTCCTGACGACTTAGAATCTCTCTATTACCATCAGCTTACTCTCCATCAGCATTGCAGCCGAGTTTCCCCATTTTCTGTAGATATATCCTTTGTAACCTTGGCTTTTAGTAAATACTAGTCTACGTAGATTTTCTTATGGACATCTCGGCCGCACTTTAACATAAGAAGATTTAAGACAGATTCTGGCCAAATAAGAGTGTTATCAGGAAGAGGTTTATTAGGAAGAGGTTTATCAGGAAGAGGTTTATCAGGAAGAGGTTTATTAGTTTTATCATGGGAGTCTTTGGTTATTGGGACTTAATTAAAAATCTTAGAAATTATCATTCCATGTTTACTAACTAGGCAATGTTTTCTTAACGAACTTTTAAATATTGTTTTTATTTAGAACAATATGACAATCAGTTAATTAACTTTTAGGGTTTTCAAAATAGGTGATTAATTAACGATCGTTATCAAATAATCCCTCTTAAATACTCGTCTGCCATTCTGATAAAGGAACCAATTGATTAATGATTAAGTAAATTATGCTGATGCTGTGTTGACGCAGTCTTTCATTTACCGCAATCATGTACCGATTGATGGCCTCATTCTGAATGGAAGACTGCAGTTTATTGGGCATATTAAGCCAATTGGTAACGACAATATTAATCACATGAAAACAGTTCCACGCCCTCTATTTTTTTCGTAATATTATGTATTTATAGAACGCACGAGCCACTGGGTTAAAGTAATTTTTTTTTTTTTCAATTTAAAAAATAATTATGTTCACTGGGATAACATGCTAGATATCTAAAGTGCCTTTTACTACTGAAACCGAATTCACAAGAAGAAATTGGAAAATAAGAACCATTCGATTCGGTAGACTACCCATCGGTTTGCACCCGAGAATCTGTGAATAAGAGGGACTATTATCAATGGTTTAAAAAAAAAACAGTTACATAAAATTTTTTACTAATAATAAAATACTTGAAATCCAGTGCCGAATTAAAACTTAGAAGATATTATTCGTGTTAAAATAACTCGGAATCAAGATCTTTATTAACCTATGACATATCTTATAAATCCTTTTTTGAACAGAACCACAGGTTACTAAAATAGTTACTACGTGCAGAACCTTTCTAAATTGTATGGTTTGAAGACTACAAAAAGTGTGTTTCTCAGACTCCTATTTGTTTTGTTATACTGAGATATTAGGCGCCGATCCCGCAGAGAGAGTTCTAGTGTTCCGAGTTCTGCATTCCGTGTTGACTATTGTGCACACAGCAATCAGTCTAGAGTTCTGCAATATTCGCTACTGATCGCAATTCATACACTTTACAGTCAACTCGGAACACAGAACTCTAGAACTCTTCTCTATACGATCGGCGCCTTACAGCTTCAAAATTGTGGCAAGACCAGCGACAAAAACAAAATATAACTCGACTATTTCTGTATCCATCCGTCTATAATAAATGCGAATCCATAGACATATTACTGACCACTTCCGAACTGTCGATCAATTTTATAGCATGCGTGATATATTATCGTGGGAATATGAGCTTTATAGCTTTCTGGATAGATACTGGAGTTCATTGAATGGTTTCCATGGGTAGGTAATGGCGGTGTGCTGTCGACACAGCTATTTTTAGGCTTCCATGAATTATTAATGGATAATATGTCTCTACCTACGTACTGGCGGTGTTATTCCTGTACCTATACGTTAGTTAATACAATTAGGAGCTAAATTTGGTATTAGGAGACTATTATTATACTCCGATTCTATTCATAGTAATTTGTTTTTAGATATTACTAGCTTTCGCCCGCAGATTCACCCGCGTTGACCTTTCAAGTGATCAAATGAATCCGTTACTGCATTTTGGAGGTAGGATACAGAAATACTAAATAGTAGAGAAAAAAGGAGGATAGTAGAAATGGCCAAGCAGTAGGTATCTGTTCCTAAAGATCAAAATAAGAATAGGAATAAGTTTCCGCCAAATTGAGAAACGATAATAATAATTTAGAAAAAGGAACGCAAAATCCTCTGAAAATCCTTGCATTTACTAGCTAACTACTAACTAGGTACTTACTTTTTCAGTGACAGTTGATAGGTAGAGGTCATTGATTGATCTCAGAGAAAGCTTATCTGGCTTAGACAAAAGCCAAACGCTACAATTTCCGCATTTGGGCTGCCGCTTTCTGTCAGCGTCTCTCCCGCCTGATGGTAGGGGTTACGCCAACGTGCAAAAATCTTTTAATTTTGGATTCAGAGTAGTAGCTGTTCCGGGACAAAGCAGTGTCACTTGGTACTACATCACTGGTACCGCGTACACTGGCAGCTAGCGTCCCTTCATGGACCTAGTCGACCTTACTCAACGCAGGAACATAACACTGCAATCATGCGAGTTGAGGTAGTTCTCCAGTAGTCGGGCAGCTTCGAACACGAGAACCCGTTGAATATAAAGCAGATGTTAAATAAATAACAAGACAAACCTCTTAAAATTATTGCTCGATTATGTCAAAATTTTATTTAACGGTCTGTTTATGAAATATATTACAAATAATCAAAGGAAGGAATGTAGACAGATAGCTTTCACATCCCATCCAATGTTTCACACGAGTAATAGCGACCTCAATTTAAAGTCTAAAATAAGGTTTTATTATCAATCTCGGTACGTAAACATGGCCGACGCAAAATATATATTTCGGCGTCGTCGCAGAAATAATATTATGCTGCATTATAAATAGAGGAATACCCCTCCGTCGATACTGGCTAGTTGATAGGGTTGGCACCTGTCGATTTTGTTTTTGGACTCTTATTAAATTATCTTGGAAAAAAGTACCCACTAATATCTGACCACTTTAGACCACTAAGTAAGAAAATGTTGACTGTTTTTCCCTGTTGTTACTACACTAGTTCATAATTAGGCTAATAAGTAATTTTTAACCGACTTCAAAAAGGAGGAGATTATCAATTCAGTTTGTATTTTTTTTTTATTATTTATGTTCAGGCATAACTCCGTCATATATAGACGGATTTGCAAAATTCTTTTTTTGTTCGAAAGGGGTTTATTTCGAAATGGTCTCATATAAATTTCATATACATGAAACTAAAAATTCAAAAATAAATTATCTTTTTAACAAAAAAAAAAACCGCCTTCAAAGTACACTAAAAAGTATGAAATAACTCCTATCTGACACTGTTTTGAAGTCAGCGAAATATTTTCTATAGAACACATCATGCGATTTAAACTGAAACTTTCTAGATTCACAATAAATATGAATGTGTCTATTAACACTCTTCTTGTTGTGGTAGACACTATGTTAATGTTTTCTTTATAAGTAGCACCACTACACTAACTCAAAACGGTTTAGTTCTTTTGAGTCGTCTCATTATATCTGTGTGATCGAGGTGTTGAATTGCCCAACCTTCACATGATGATGAGTCTGTTTTGGTACGCTACTGCATACTTTTTAATAACTTTATCAAAGAAGTCTAATTTATGTTCCCGTAGGACTTTTCTAATGACCAGGGACTCGCTATTTGCCTGAGTACAAAATTCTGGAAGCGGTGGATTGACCACAAATGAATATTAATTTCAAATATTTTGATGAGGTTGATTGGACAAGGGTACTAAAATCATAAAATGTGCATTACCTATTATTTATTTTTACGTTTAAAAAGTTGCTAAGTATCTTGCCGACTCTTCTCAGTTGAATTGACTTATGCACAGACAAAAAAAAATAGAAACCATTGCGATCCAAAGAGACATGATTTAATTTTTTATGATTTAAAGTTTCCGAAGCTAATTAAAAATGCCACTTCGAGGTTTCTCTGAAAAGTTCTCTGCACAAGAAATTAGAAAACTTTTGATTTGTTAACTTGACGGCATAAAACTTACTTTCAAAAGTAATACGGGGAAAAGGTGTTAGATACTTTTTATGACTTATGTGCGATACTTTATTCTCGATTTATTTACCGATTTTAAAAAAAGAAGGAGGTTCTCAATTCGGTTTTTTTTTTTGTTTGTTACCTCATATCTCTATCATTTATTAACCGATTTGGAAAATTCTTTTTTTTGGAGGGTTACACTTCCCGTTTGTTCCCATTGCTATCAGGTCAGGATCTGATTACTTTAGAGTGTACATTCAAGTCAGTTTAAGTTTTTTTGTAAAACAGTTTTTTTAGGTAGGTACTGTTTGAATAAAATTATTGTAAATTTGATATGAAATTTATTTTTCAAATATTAATAAATTAAACTTTATTAGCGATTTTATTTACTTTAAATTTTAAAATAAAGTTATATAAATATGGACCAGAAATTATGACAGGATTGGACGTACTTTTAGATTTGACATCTAGCGTTTCAGTATCCCAACATGGTTTTTGTAATCAGAAACGATGCTTATTCAAATCATTGATTTCAAATAGACCTTCGCAGGCACTTATGAAAAGTCTGACTAATACCGGATCGGAAGGTAGCATTTGAGAAGAGCTGGCAATAAAATCAGTAATTACTCTTAGGACTTTTTTACACGTTCTTATGTTGGCAGTATATCAGTTATCTGGTTTCCATAGTAGGTAGTAGATCTGCTTGGTTTGGGATCAGATAGCCGTGTCACTGGAATGTCCCATGATATATTTTCAGCTGCTAACCCTACAAGAGATTTACCATTTTCCTCATCGTACGTACTGCATCCGTCGTAAAGGCTGAACTAAGGAATGCTTTGATCACATTTTTAGATCTCGTATAGTAGGATGCCATTGATAAGTTAGCGGGCGTAGCTTGTTCGTCACCTAAGTAGTATAAAAAAACAGTAATTTTTTTACCTACATTATTTAAATATCGAATTAAAATAATTTAAAATTAACTGTTAATGTAATTAATAAATCATAGAGAAAATAAAGCCGGCCAAGTGCCAGTCAGGATTCCGACCTTCCTAGGACGTATATTTATTGGTATGGACCATAGAGTTACAATATTAATAGAGCGACTGTACTAGAGTACGGGCAGTGAGCACGGATACGGGAATGACTAAAATACATACAATGAATGCCAATGGTGCCGATTCTGTTGTAAATCGCACTAAACTAATTTTAGTCACATCTCATCTCTTTCTTACGAACATTATTGAAAAAGGATAGAACATATTTTAAGTTGTCAAATTAATCTTTGCCGTCTTATTTTGCGTGTATTTAGGCGTAACCGCGATAGATGGCGACTAAAATTATATTGAAAACAAGCAGTGGACTAATTTGACAGGACTAAATTTTTTACATCCTTTTCTTATGTTCTTTGTTAGAAAGAGACAGAGGGCCATTTTCTCGTTTTTTATTGATACTTTTACCAAGAGAAAATGACAAGGAATCCATATCGACATTGTGTATGACTGTTAATCAACTAATAGTGTACGATATATCTGAGAATGCATCTATATGGAAACTGCTTATGCTCCGCACGAGGTAACGTTGTTAAGAGGAAAGGATGGCTGCAAAAATTTGAAAAATAGGTTTTTAACATATCTGTTGCTGTCGCGCTGTGCCCCAGCGATAGAGACAACTACAGCTTGGAACGGTTATACCTATTTAAATTAGACGTAATCGCTATTTCGTAATCCCTGGTTTTCTCCTCCAAAACAGGATCGATTAAAAAAAACAAGAATCATAATAAGAAGGGCTTTGGATATGTCTGTCGGTTTTCCTTTGTTTTTTTATATTCGTCAAATTTGTTCGCTAGACGTCTGATAAGGGCGTTAAAAATGATAAGTTTTTGTGATTTTAGAAGGATCCTAATTCTTATAATAATTAATTTATGAAGAAAAATACAACCGAGGGACATACAGTGGTAACTACAGATTGCATGGTAAAATGTCATTATCCAGAGAGGAAACTGAGGATTACGTTTTTATGGAACAAACGCCACCAGCATTTCCTCTTAACGCTATATATTCTAATTCTATGGTTTTGGCCATCACCGTAGTTAAAAAAACCGTACCTCATACTCATAACTAAGTTTGTATGTGAAGGAATTTTGATGATATTGAAATAACCATAGAGAACCAGTTCGCACCGTGAGCAGTTTCCATATCGATGCATTCAGTCAAATTAAAATGTTGGTGTCCTGGCTGAGTTTCTTGCCATTTCTTCTCATCCTGGCTGGCTCTAAATGGTAACTTCAGCTTCGACCAACTGGCCTTGACATGAAAGCTGCTCTTATAAGTCAAAGGTATTCCCATAATTTCCTGCTGCATTCTCAATTAACCATTAAATTTAGACTGAACGGATGTACTCGGCACCTGTTTAAACAACATACATTTGAATACATAAATAATAATATTTATTATTAAAATAATACAAGAGTTGCAGCGTGCGTACCATTTCATTAGTTCGATGGCTTTCAGAGTCTGGAAGATTTGAATAATTTATACAATAACTCGATAACAACAGCGCGGGTTGGCAGATGGTATATTTTGAATACCTACATCACCATCAGCATCAGCCCATAATATCCCACTGCTGAGCACAGGCCTCCTTTCACAAATGAGGGTGAAAGGGAATGGGCAGATACTCAATCATGCATGCTAACTGCGGATCGGTGGAGGTAGGCTAGTGGTCAACCTACTGTTGGAGTTGTCAAGCCACCTAAGAGGCCTCCAACTAGCTTAACGACTATCTCAATTAAATGATAACCGGGACCTACCTAACTGCTGCTTCGGAAGGTACTTTACGTACCTTCCGAAGCACGGAGCACTACATAGTACTACAGTAGGTACAATAACTTCTTCAAGAGTATATGTATATATAGTATGTATCAATACACGATTTTATACCAACCGCAAAGCAAATAAATGAGCAGTGTATAAAAATAAAAAGTTTGCCATTGAAAGAAGTTATATTTACATTTTGATAGTAAACAAACTCAAGAACGTACAGCCACGTCATTTTATACGAGTCATTCTTTTGTTTTTAGAGTTCTTTATTCGACAAGACTATAATGGACTTTTTGGCGGGAACTTGCAGAGTGACGTGCTTTTTCATTTTTATTTTCATAAATTCGTGTATTATGAGTTTTATTGCATATAATCGGTGGTATTTTATCCAATAAAGATCAATACATGTGCACCAGTGAAGTGAAATGAAATGAATTATGTGCATCGTGGCTTTTCAAGTTGTCTCAAGAAGTCCGTGAAAAGTGTTAGTACAATGACCACCATTGTACTAAAACATGACTATTATGGACGGTGACTGACTGAGGACTATGTGAAAGTGATTCATTGTGACTAGAACTTATAATATTACTTGAAATTGGTAAAATACACAAGCCGTGTGACGCCATTGCAGAAAAAAAAGACTATAATGGTTCTCCTTACAGTTTTAGCCGTGTCTGTTCCTCTGTCTGTCTGCGCCTCAGAGACTATTAGAGTCTGGCAAACGAAAGTTGAGCCTGGCTGAAATTGAAACTCTTTACATGGCAACATTCTATTTCGTCACCCGGCATAAAAAGTGTCAACTAGCTTACCATAACCAGTTTTGATACTAACCCTTTATTCATAATGGCTTTATAGCTAAATCAGTGTTATAGTGTCCACCTTCTCATTCTTTCGATCATCTTAATGTTCTACAATATGCTAAATGAACTTCTACGGTCGCTAATCACTGAAACATATATCCATATTGTTCTACGAAGGTAAAAAAATATAAACCAGAAAAAAAAAACACAATTTTCTAATTTGAATATATATAATACGCTTAGTTTGGGATCAGATAACAGTTTGTGAGGAATATCCCAACAATATGAAAGTCAAAGCCAAAGCCATTTATTAAATTTAGGCAATATATACTTATTTATTTAAAAGCATTTCATATAAAAATAGAATATAACGACAATTTTAACTCATTTAAATACAAATATTATTTAGGAAAATCAAACTAATATAATATAATAATAATATTTATATAATTTTTTGTAAAGTATCAGAACAATTTATTCCTACTATACTTAGTGATACCACATCTAGTTTTTTTTATTTTGCCGCGCTTTTTCAGGTTCTACTTTCGTATGCCAGCCTATAGTATTAGAATTTGGCATAGGTATTAAGCCAACAAAGTGGTAAAAGCAAATCTTGATATCAAGTAACCAAAGCCAGCAACGGTTGTGTATGGATATGTGAAATAAAAACACGGCATTGGTTATACATAAAGAAGTTAAAAGGAAATCTATCAGAGATAAGTAGGCTTTACAAGTTAACGAGTATATTGAAAATTACTTAGATGAAGTTGTTAGTTGTATAAAACATTCATAATAAAGTTATCAAACGTTGATTAGCTAAAACTCCTGTCTTTATCTGACACGTGACATTTGGTGATCGAAAGAGTGAGACGGGGCACACTATTACACTGATTTAGTTAAAAAGCTATTATGAATAAGGGGGTTAGTAAATAGTACTCTTCTAAGCCCGCATATTGTGACGGGCAACTACGGAACCTAGCCTGCGTGTGGCCGACATGCACTAGGCCGGTTTTATATCGTGTTTTCTAAAACCAAAGTCTTATAAAACGCCGGAATGTTATTATATTTGTTTTTTTCCTGCTAATGCTATATTACAAAGATCATACAAATACTACGATTTAAGAGAAGGAGCTTCACAGTACAGCTTGCTATCGGAATAGTGAACATTTTTGATCACCTTAAAAAAAAAAAAAAAAAATTCGCCAATGTAAAAACGTCAGGAAATCAACAAGTGTGACTATCAAAACTCCAAACTTTATGTCGTAAATGTAACAGACACTATAAAACCACTCTACCTCAATGCCAAAACTAAAACTAATGTATCAGCAAAACCATTTGAAAAATACATTTTACCGGCAAAAGCAGGCATCAAGCAGACATGACAATACAATTTATTACAAAAAACTTAAACCGACTTCAAAGTACACTAAGAAGTAATCAAATCCTGATCTGATGACAATGGGACCAAACGGGAAGTGTACCCTTCCAAACAAAAAAATAATTCTCCAAATCGGTTAATAAATGACGGAATTATGAGATAACAAACATAAAAATACAACCGAATTGAGAAACTCCTCCTTTTTGAAGTCGATTAAAAATCAAGTGTTTCATTATACATCGATAGTTTATCTGGAAATATCCTTCAGTAATACCTTAATATTTTCTTTTATTTATTTAATCATACGTTAATAATACGTTGTAAACAGAATAGGCTATAGGCTATCCCACAGCGAGCGATATAGAGTTCTGCGGTCAGAGTTCTTCGTGCGTTCGTGCTTGACCGCCGCGGCCGCGGTTATGATGTGTCCAGATACAGCAAATACAAATCAATATACAAATCTGACTAGTTTGGACACACCCAGAAATGTTTGAAAAATGTTCGCGACGAACGTTCGCGGCAGTCGTCCAAAGATAGCGCGGCATTCGCTGTGTCTGAACACACAGAACTCTGACCGCAGAACTCTAGATCGCTCGCTGTGGGATCGGCGCCTAATAACCACCAACATAAAGTTTTCAAAGATAACCAGAAGTTCCATTCTAAGAAAGGCATGAAATAGAGCTGAATTTACCAGTGATATCTTCCAGACTACCCTAGGGCACTGGGATATAACAATAAAGACAGGTGCAACGTGCAACTAAATAGTTGAATTATGTCTCGTTACAGAGTTCAAACGTTTCAGACAAACATTATCATAATTTTCTATGCAAATTTTACAGACAGCTTAGATACGAGACTTTAGAGTGAAATTATTTATGGCTTTTTTTATGTTAAGTGCGGTGTTATTGCTATCAAGGTGAGACGAGGGTTGTCGATTATAATAAAAAAAATACTATTATACGGGTATTCTTGGTCACAAAGATTTAAAAATATCGCGATTGACCATACTTTTCTGTATCGAAAATCAACATCATAATTTTAAAGTTGTTTGGCAAAAACTAAACAAACTTTGGAACAAACAAAACTAAACATGGCGCTGAAGTGTAAATCGGAATGTTGCGTGTTGGACGTGTAGTTATTTTGCACGCATTTTCATTCGTTCGCTCCACTTAAACCACCACGTGAAAACCGATACTAACCCTACAAAAACCGAGATGTTATGTAAACCACGCTCTGCCACAGAAAGAATCACGAAAACGTTATAAAACTGTCGTTTAGCTCAGCCGTGCACCGTACGTTCGCCAAATTTTATGCGCATCTTTATTTCGACGACGATTTGGAATAATTGGATCGATCGGTATGAGCACGCTACTGCGATGAATTACTTTTTGCGCTCACTAGACTTTCGGAGAGAGCGGACTCAAGCAGTCAGTCGAGCCCGCACTCAGCCAGCGCTCGCCACGCGCTCATGACTGACGCTGTACAACCCGCCCGCGACCCTTACAATCGATACAACCCTTCTGTTAAACTGGCAACCCCGAGGGAGAACCGCGACCTCCCACTCAGAACCAAAAGTGTCTGCTTAGCAGAACGGCCGCGTTCTAAATATGGCCGAGCTGTTCGAAGCGCCGACCCCAACCGCTCTAGATACCCCGACAAACAATATTTCCACCGTCGACCTCAATCGACGGACCCCAAACGTCGGAACTGCAAACCCAATAAAGTCGTTGTCAAACAACAGAATCGGAAAGTAGTCGAAAAAGTTCCGTGTGCTCTCTCCGTACAAACTCTATCCATACCTATGAAGTACGCAGATAATCCGAAACCTAGGCATTCAACCTCCAAACCACTTCAAACCTTATGCAATACGACGCCGATCGATATTAACAAGACTAAGTATCGTAATCCTCCTAAACAGGTCGGCGACAACAAGAGGCTGTGTCAGACTATCCGCTGTGGGAAAGAGACGGAAAACAAACTGTTGTTGCAGATCAGCGAAGCCGAGCAAGTGTCCGACTTTGAAAGGATTCTTAATTCTAATGCAATACTGTGTGAACGAGCGCAGAGGCACGTGTGGCGCGGTTGTGTTGCGTCGCACACATCCGCATCTGTGATCCCGAGGCCACGCTCTGCCTACTCGCTCTACGCAGTCAGCCAGGCCTACCACTACCTTTTTCAGCAACACGAGGAATCCCTCCAGCCTCTCATTGACGAATATCGTCAGGCGGCTGCCGACGAAACTAAAGAGCCACCGGGTAGCTTACTGGGTAAGAACTGGTACGAAAACCTCCAGGATCTAACCGAATATTACGAGGACGACCAAGCGTTAAGAAAAGAAGTAGAAACTATAACTGATCGTATAATCGCTGATGAAATAAGAGCATCTGACACAAATAAACACTCGACCCGTAATAAGAATTTCAACGTTAATTTAACCGATTTGATCGGCCTACACGTGAATGGAGAAGGCTGCTCGCCTTGTCGCGATGACATCGGTCCCTCGCCCGACGTAGATAAAGTAGAAGACGTAGAATGGCTCGCACCGAGCATGAGCGCAAACTCCGATGATCGACAGAACTCTCAAAACGAATCCAGCGTGGATTGTTTAGCACAAAATTTGACCACCGTCAAAATAGACAGCGATGCTAAAGTACCCACGATAACATTTAGTAATTGTTGCGACGGGTGCGGCAGAAGCGATTCGCCTGACAATCCAGACGTCGTCATACATCTGACCGTGCCCTCCATTGACAGCATTAATGAGTCCCGACCGCCAATGATGTGAATCAATTCAACAACGAACAATCTATAAAGTGTTCATTCAAAATGATTGCAATAGAAGGTGAACAATCGATGCCGAAGGACGAGAGGCTCCCTAAAGTAGAGCCAACAACATCACAAAGAACATTGACGCGTTCGAGTGCGGTCAGTCAAAAATCCGTCGAAATAATGGTCCATCCAGAAGGTTCCAACAATCCTTTACACAGATCGAAACTAGCTCCGACACGATCTTCCTCAGAGACACAATCTTCCGGAAAAAAGATACTCAATTTGAGAAAAACAAAGAATTCATCGATAGAATCCACAATGAGTTTACCAAATCAGAAGTCTTTGGAGAAGAAACATGGGAGTCTGAGGCATCAGAAAGCTATAGGGGCAACCTCGGACATAACACTGAGTACGCAGCCGTCTATAACGGACGACAGGAAGGCGTTGCGAGAGGCATTGTATCAGGGTATATTTCACCGACATAGGAGAACAATCTTCGCTGTGGGCTCGTTCCTAAGGATGTTGAGGAGCAAAACGTCCAACTATGACTCAATAAGATCGGATTCTGATGAGATATAGCACCCGTAGACTAGTTATTTACACAATGGTGCCATTGACTGATTGTGCTTTTAATATTATGGAGAGAATTAAGCGAAATGTTAATTAGATTGTAAGATTAGATGTTTTTTTTGTATTAAAATGTTCCTAATTAGTTGTGAGAGGTACGTTTTGTTTTTCTTCGGTGCCCCGCTTGGATATATCGCGAATGTATACTAAATAATAAAGGTTGTATTGTATGTAATGTAGGCTCAGGGTTGGGTAATTGGATCGGTTGGTTGGAGTAACATTGCCATTAATATGTAGATTGCTTAATTGATTAATGTGTCTATGTTGTTTGTATAACATTTGCTTATTGGGTATCATTTAAAACCTCCACGCGAAGGTTCATGTTTATTTTAATGCTTTATCGTTAATGTTTGCGTTTACGAGTATTTATTAAATTCCCACTTTTTTGGTACGGTTCCTTTTACAGATAAAGTTCGGATTAATTACTCGCTTCTGATAAAACAAAAACAATTTAATCATGTAATAATAAAAGACTTGTACTCCAGCTAAATAAATGAGCAAAAATCACAATAAAACGAGGGTATATCATGATTAATAGATGACAGGGTGATTACCATATTGCGTGACATTCTGTACTCAAGGCCGGAGCCTGATCACCTTGAGTTGCTTTAGACACATAAATAACGCGAAAATCGTTACAATTTACAGGATCGTTAGGAGAGCCGCTTTATTATAGTTGTTGATAAACATAAACTAGACTTAGGACAGGTTAAAGACCTAGGTGTCATTGCTGTACATCGATTTTATGATGTTATCAAAGTTTTTTAAATCAAAACGGGTACAGGGGGCCTACCACAAGCTCTTAAAACAAGGTTAAATAACCTTATTTGTCTTTTGTCCCGTTCTGACGTCGGATATCAAAGAAAGACAAAAGTCAAATAAGGTTATTTTAACCTTTTTTTAAGAGCTTGTGGTTCGCCCTCTGACGTTCGTAGTGCCTAAAAAGCATGGAAATAGCAAAGTTGCTCCAAGACCGGTACTTTTATAAAGTAAACATAGAACTTTAAGAAAATATTGTGGCAGAATTCGAAATTTTCTTTTGATCGCTTTTTTGAAAACAATTCTTTTACTTTTTCCAATGTTTTTGTAGGTTTTTCAGGTAGCCATATCGGCAGATAATTGTTTAATTATCTAGCTTTTCCTGGCGTATCTGTCATAATTTTACATAGTTACCAACAATAGCATGTTTTTTCATTGATATTTAAATGGGTGACTAAATGCAATCTTGATAATACTAATTTTATATAGTGTTACTAATGACAAGTGAAGGGTGCGTGCCGCATTACCATAATAGTGGTCCTAAAAGCGATTATTAATTTGTGTCGTGCTTTTTTGACAATCCCGAGGGCCCTTTACACGGTCAGGGTCAATTTTACTACCCTTACGATGGGCTTTTATTTTAATATAAGGCATTAGCAGAAATTAAAATCGAAATTGCTTCCAAATACTTCCAATCTTTTATAGTTTTTGTAAAACACGATGCCAAATCTATGGTCAAACCATAGCGCGATACTTAAGTATAATTTTATGACATCTGTCACAATATTTTTTTAAAATAAATGTTGCTTGGGATTGAGAATCTAGGAGCTTATAAAAGTACGTAGATTATATATAAATAAAACCGTAAGCGTTATTTTTTATTTGCGATGTTGTTAGTGATATTATAAAAATTGTATTAGCGGCGGAACAATATGGGTTGTTGGAAGAAAACACATTTTTGGAACATTTTATGCACTTTTTTACATATTTGTACATCTGTGAAAGTTTTTGTACAACGTGTTGTTGTAGAAACAAGTAGAATTTTATTATAAAAATAAAAACATCGATCGATGGCAGATACATGAATCCAAAAATAAATATAATGTACACATAATTTCTGGATTTATCGACATTTACAATACAGGAGTTAGGTTTTCGTCTTTGTATTCAAAAAAAATATACCTAGGCCTTTTGTGACAGGTTATATTTGCATATGTATTTTCGTTTTGTTTTATGGAAAATATCGCATCGATATCTAGTATTTTAGATTTAGGTAATTTTGATAATTATTTAAATTATTTGGCCGGTGTTTCAGATTAAAGGTATGTTTTTTAATAATAATTTCGAGTTAACCATTATTTCAAAATACACAACTTTCCATATACCTAAATGTGGTTTTATTATTAAAAAGAAATTAAATTATTAATGTTCGAGTCTTCGAGTTATTTACCATCGCGTCCTGCCATCGATCTTATTGCATTGCAACATAAAACATGAGCTTGATATTTTATTATAATATTAGCTTTTTTACATGTAGCCTTAGAATTTTATTTTAAAATGATATTTTATGCAATAAAAAGGTAATAAAACGAAAATAATAAACAGCTGTGGTACGAATATTTATAAGAATTAGCGGACTGCTTAATTTTTTTAAAAGTTTATATTGTAGGATCATACATAGGAAATTAACTGCTTTTTTATTTAATTTGCTTCCAGACATAGTGAAATAAACGAATTTATGCATAATACAGCTGTTTGATTTTCTTTTACGACCAAAATGATGTATATTTTAATTTTAATGATATATAAATTAAATAAATGAACCTTTTTGTCTCCAATTTAAAAATAGTAAAAAGAAAACGTTTTATAAGAATATTTGGCATTTGATTTATTTCAGGTTTAGTTGCAATATTCCATGTTTAATTATTATTAAAAATAAGATTATCATTGTATCTATAAATGTTATTGAAAGATATTTTTTAACATTGTTTTAAATAATTGAAGCTAAATAAAAACGTTTAAATGATTATTTTAACCGATAAAATATTCGAATACGAAATAAAATAAATATTTTTGTTAAACTTTCGTTTTTATTTTGCATCATTAACTGACATTTATTATTAACATTTTTATTAATTAAGTTAATAAGAAATTATTTGTTAAGATGTAATAATATTAAGTAGGTGTAACTAATAATTCATTTTAAAATTTAATAATAATAATTGTTTTTGTCATGTTGTTTTTGTTTAAATATTGCATATTGTTATTGTAAAAAAAACATTCCTTTTGTGACGATTTTTTGTAAATTAACTGTCCGAATTCAGTACAGCAAAACAATTTATAAGACTGCGTAAGAAATTATGAAAAAAAGGGTAGCTGATGACATGATGAGGATGTCTTCTGTAAATTTTGATTACGTAATTACATTACTGGCATTATTTATGGTGTTTTTATTAGTGTACCTAGCATTCGTCCTGCGATTCGACCTGTTCACTATTAGGCGATGATAGCTCAGTTGTAGTGACGTCGGATACCGAGACGAGGGTCCCGGGTTCGAATCCTACAATGAGCTTGAGCTTTCGGTGAAGGAAAACATCGTGAGGAAACCATAGCACGGTGGTAGGGTACTTTGTAGTACCCGCCTGGCTGGCTACCACCCTCAAGTTGAAAATCTGTCGCCAAGCACCTTTCGGTGTGTTCCGACAGCTGCACTTGAGAGCCAGGCTTCTTCTTCCTTCTAGGCTTTGTGTGCTTACCACCTTCGGCCGCATCATCACTTACCATGGTGAGATTGCGGTCAAACACCGGCCTATAAATAGTAAAAAAAAAAAAGGCTTCCCAAAGGGTACACAATAGAACCCTATTGCATACGCTGGGGCCATCTGTCTGTGACAGTGCCATAAAACTTAATTAAACTATCTTTTTAACCGAGTTTTAAAAAGATTAACATCCTTTTTTTTCAAATTCAAAATCATTTTTATACAAATAGATCTTCGCAGGCACTTATAAAAAGAGACTCTAATACTCTGATACCGTTTCGGAAGGTTGCATTTGCTGGGAAGAGCTCATAATAAACTCAGCAATTACTTCACAAAACAAAACAAGCTTAGATTCATTACATTACATAATATTTACATTCTAATCACACTGATAATAATTGCGTGCCCGGTGCGGCAGCAAAACTATTTTTTTTAACTGTATTGTACATACAGTAGATTCCACAGTAGGTCCCATACATTTTTTATCATAAACAGAACATGAACTTTGAAGATATGATGGAATTCCTCAACGAAGAAGAGCATAAACGCCGCGATTGCAACATATTATACCACCAATTTATCAATTATATGCATATTCTCGGTCAGTGACAAATCTTGCGATATATATAACGTAAATGAAACTCAAAATAAAATAAAAAAACACTATAAATTACGCCGCCTAGACGCCATAGACGTAGAAACTAATCTGACACTGTTTTGAAGTCAGCGAAAGAGCACGACATGTTTTTGTAAATAGATTTTTATGATTGTACCTATTGTAATAGGTAGCTAGATCAAAAAATTTCACAGATTACGTATTACCTACTGTCCCCTCTAACCCAAGTAACGTACCCTTGAACGGGGTAGAGCGAGAATGTCTTTTAGCGCCCTTTGATTGACGACCCTGCCCGCCGCGTAGCCCCGCGTTTCTCAAAAGGCGCCATCAAAATGTTATGATTCGCTTGAAATAGTATTTCACATTTGGCATTTTGGCGCCCCTTGGTCAGCCTTTGGCGCCTAGAGCGACTACTCCTTTCGCTCTATTTAAGGCGCCGATCCCGTATCGGACGGTCTCAAGGGCGGATTCAGCCTTCAGGCCAGGGGGTGGGGGGGGTGGGGGGTGTCACACACTTTATATCCAGCTTGAATGGGTTTCAAAATACACAATACTATAGCTGTTACCCGCAGATTCACACGAAAATAAGAGTACATTATTTTGTAAGAATTTACAAAATCGGTCCATTAGTTCTAGTGATCACGTCATATAGAAAAGACCCACGCAGCGCGAAAAATTCATACTTAAAACCATGTCAATCACATTTTCATTACTCATGCGACCACAGAACCTATTGACAACACGATCAACGTTGTGATGCATGCGAGTGATTTAGATTTATAACCGACTTCAAAAAAGGAGGAGGTTCTCAATTCGAATGTTTTTTTTAAAATGTTTGTTACCTCATAACTCCGTAATTTATTAACCGATTTGGAAAATTCTTTTTTTATTTGAAAGGGTACACTTCCCGTTTGGTCCCATTGTCATCAGATCAGGATTTGATTACTTCTTAGTGTACTTTGAAGTCGGTTTAAGTTTTTTGTAAAACAGTCCAATTATATTGATTGTTGAAATTTTATAAATGATATACATCCTCGGTCAGTGACATCTTGAGAAGTATTGAAAACGCACGATTCGATAATATATAATTTTTTTTCCATGTCTTTATTTCAGCTAAACAGCCCATTATAACACATTCACTATTATTTTTAAGTTTTTGGTGTAACAATCTATCTATCTAATTTAAAAAGCTCTAATAAATACTTTTGGACTTTTTTACAAAAAACTTAAACCGACTTCAAAGTACACTAAGAAGTAATCAAATCCTGATCTGATGACAATGAGACCAAACGGGAAGTGTACCGTTTCAAATAAAAAAAAGAATTTTCCAAATCGGTTAATAAATGACGGAGTTACGAGGTAACAAACATAAAAAAAAAACATTCTAATTGAGAACCTCCTCCTTTTTTTGAAGTCAGTTAAAAAAAGGTATGAAAATGTAATAAAATCATAAAATGACTAATGTTGCAACTACTTACTATTAATTTCATAGCAAAATTACTTAGACAATAAATAGGACTAACAGAATCAGAAAATTGAGTTGGTTTGTTTATTTTACCTACGCTCCTCCTTGTTTGCGAGTCCGACTCACAAGTGGCTTTTTATTTTTTACATAATAACTTCACTGTAATTAATCAAAAAGTCAAAGTCAAAGTATTTATTGTGGAGCATAGGTAGGTACAGACGTAGGTACAGTACAGATATTATATATTTTTAAGATTCAACTATCAGGATAATAATCATAATAACTTCACTGTAATTAATCAGGAGCTAGTTTGTTTTTGTGGACGATATACTTACTGGACACACCCTTGTTCATTACGTAAATGCTATGCCTACACATTAATGTAATGTATCGTTATTGATACGACATACGACACGGCCGATAATGTAAAAATTCTGGTGGAAATCGAAGACAAACACACATAAGTAGTCACATAAGTTTGAATCAACATAATTGGACTGTTTTACAAAAAACTTAAACCGACTTCCCAACAAATACTTACAAGTTTAGGGGTACCGTTCCGTTAGGGGGTTGTGATTAGATTTTTTATTGAAGAGGGGTTGAAGGAAAACATTGTAGCAAACTGGCAGCAGAGCGCCTCCTAATGGAGTTCTGGCGACTTACCGCAGAACCACAAGCCTACATTAGGGTAATTTGGATATAATCTTCTTAGATTTAGAATAAAAACAGAAAAAAAAATTCAAATTAAATGTCAGGCCGTCACACATATTTGTTCATATCTTGAAAACTACTAAACCGATTTCGATGAAACTTGCACTGTTCCCTAAGTTGAAGTAAATGTAAACCAATAAAAAATGGTTACAATCCGTTTAATATCTTCGGATATATGCGTGGACTTACAAACATACATATACCTAGGAAATTTTGTAATCGATTAATAATGTTAATTGGTAGTAAAATACTTTTCATTTCTCGGTTTTATTGAGTTTTCAACCATCGTCAAGTGTATTATTAAGTAATGGGTCAAATTTTAGCTCGGTCACTTCAATACGTGTCATGGTCACTTTCTGAAAAGGTCACATGTCTGTATTACTGTATTATTGACCCCCGCGTTAACGATAGAATAAATGTTTTTCATATTATTTAAGGGTATAATATTTCAATATACGTTCAGTGCAGTGCAGTTATTGACCGAGCGAGCGAAGCGACTCCGTTTCAGTTTGGACAAAAATGGTTTGTATTGTCGGATGTCCGAAGAATGTCCTCTAAAGTACGCGATTAATCGGTTAAGAAATGCGACCTGCATTTAATAACTGATTCTCGTGAAATTTTGTAAGCAGGTTCGGCGGGTTCGGTTTGACGAGATGGGATTTTGGAAATTTGACAAAAAAATTACATGTAGGTATTATTGAGATTCGCAAAGTCTACAGCTCACCTATTTAATCAGTGGTGGTAAGTAAAGTAACAAACATCCATTTAATGCCATGATAGATAAGTGATAGTGAACAATGTTGTGATAGAGGTAGAGGGTTTACCTACATGAAGCTTGAGCTTTCGGTGAAGGAAAACATCGTGAGGAAACCATAGCACGGTGGTAGGGTACTTTGTAGTGCCCGCCTGGTTGACTACTTCCCTCTTGTTGAAAATCTGTCGTTCTGTATAATCCGGCATAATGCAACTTAGAGCCAGTTCCTTCGAGACTATATATGGTTACCACCTTCGGCTAAATCATCACTTACCATGGTGTTGTCAAACACAGGTATTTTTTTGCATCCATACAATAATTCCCAAAAAAAAAAACACATTTGTAATAGTCTGATAGGTTGATAATAATGGTAGATTGACAAGACGTGATATAAAAACAGCCTTTCGAATCTCACTGGTAGTTCCAGAGATTAGCCCGTTTAAACAAGCAAACAAACAAAACACTCTTCAACTTTTATTATATACTTAATTATAGCATAGATTGGATTTTAACATTTCAAATTAACTAAGGTACTCCACACAGAAGAGAATCTTCTTAATTAGATAATACATTAACATACATGCGCCATACCTACATACATCTCAGATAAATATCTCTTATGAAATCGTTGAGGGTAATGGAGGCTTTTTCGATTTTCAATTTAATTTACCTCTCTGGCTGGAAATCGGATTTACGTCCCACATTTCGAGTTATGTACGACTAACAGAGCATTAGTGATGAAATATAAATAGTGAATACTTTTCTCTAGTTTTTTTTTTTCATTCGCAATCCTGTTATATATAGACGACCTTTACCTGTGAGGCACTTAGCTAGGTACTACAACAGCTCATGGATCTGAGGGAGGTTCAAACTCGAACCTCACCTTGGGCAGTTAGTGGGGAGTGCTGATTGGAAAATTGCGTACCACACGTTGACTTAATGGATGGAAAAGGTGAGTGACTGCGTAGTACTTGAGGGCGTACTGGTATTAGTCCTCTATGTGAACGAATTAATTCGAATGAACTTACTACATATTTTATTGCATCAGATGCATATGAGACACTACCCTGTCTGTATAATGTTGAATGGTCTAATCTAGGACATACCAGAAGCTTCGATACACGTACAACTTATTTCATATAGTTTCGTTCGTTATATAATGTCAAATCAATGTCCTCACCTCTTGCACCCAACAGTAAAGCAAAATATCTATTGAAATTTTCATTTTATCTCTTCAATTAAACTTATGCTATTAAAGATCAAAGTACTTTTGCAACACCAGGGATATGACTCGCGCGTTGGCGACCCTGCAAAAACCTAATTGGATCTTTGGTTTGGTCCTGTAAAAGATGTGCACTTACTAATCGAAAAATCCTTGTTGTCTTTCTTCTGGATCGAAGAGTCGATTTAGTGAGCGGGATAAATTACGGAATATTCAGAAAATTACCTGAGAATGTTGTAAATCGCCGATCTGCCTATGGTTTATAGGTTAAAATAAAAAAAAAGTGTTTAAAATAATTTGTTTTATTTCATGTAACCTCATTTACTATGTCCAAGCATTATTGGCGTTAATATAATCATTTAAGAACTATAACAACAATAATTATACATATACTAATAATATATATTTACTCTATCAGCCAAAAATACAAAACTTTGGTTACTAGCTTATTCAAAATTTTACATTAAATATTATGTTGGTGTTGTATTTTTATTTATTCTGAGTATTTAATTCTTAAAAGGGGAAAAGCACGATTTAAACCTGAATTTGGATAAGTCCAGTTAAAGGATACAAGGACTAGACCGTCACATTTTGCAAGCATATTTACATAAAGGTAATTAATACAACGAAATTAAACTTATAACAACTCCTACGTTATCATCTATGATGAATATTATAGCTTAAGGCACGAATACAAACACGGCTTTAAGCCTCAACTATTAAATGTAGGACACGGATTATATACAAAACTTGGCCCCAAAAATAATCGAAATTTTTCAACGCCTACATCACATGAAATTTATTTTTCTCTATATTTTCTAAATATATCTTTATATGAATATATTATTTCTAGAGCCTCTGGCAGTCTTTCTGTATATTGCTTCACGTTCACAACACTGATGTGGCTGTTTGAAAACAAAATGGACAAATTATAATGAAATTTAGGATAAACTTCATTTAATTTGGACGAAAAAGAGACACAGTCGAATCAATCTGATGGCTTCATGAGTCCTCCGCAACTATCACAACGTCATCCAAATATACAATATAATATGTACTTGAAATGCAATAAGCACTTGTTTAGTACTTGAAATAGTCCACCACAGTTCACTATCCGAGTTTTTATGAAACATTCGATACTATTGGTTATATTCTTGATCCATTGCAATTACATTTTTAAAGTTTATTTTAGCAAACAGATTTGGTGATAGCCATACCGTATATCAAGTTTTATATTTATTTTATCTACTCGTAATTTAAAATCCAATGCATCACTATAACCAATACAGGCTCTTTAGTACCGGAACCTACGGCTGTTTCAGAGTCACGCTTTTTTCTTCCCTTTACCACTTATCACATCTTCGGTGAATATTTCATTGAATTCGTTGAGTAGTATATCTACGACGTTATTCTGCTGGATGCAGTCGACTGCGATGTTATGAGCTTGTTCCGCTGGGGCCCAGAGGAGAGTGGGCCCGAACACTATGGCCAAATTAGCTGTGTGCATCCTGTTCTTTTCGCTACGCTTTGTCACCCTGGAAATGGTAATTAGAACTTAGATATTTGGTAAAATATATGATTATTTTAACAGGAGTTGAACAGGTCCTAATATAGGGTTCAGAAAATGGTTCACAATTGGCTGTGTGTGGGAATGCCCTTCGCTTAGTTTTTCCGAATTTTATGTTTTCCGGAATTGGAAGAGTATTCAGTACTGTATTCCAGGTTATTAATTAAATGCGTCTCAATATCACGACTGTTGAGGTTTTAAGACCAAAAGCTAAAAACCAACTTTCGCACTGTATTATATTAGCATGATAGTAATAAATAAGAAGATAAAGTAAAGAAATAATTTACCTGAGTAAGTGTTCCAATAAATACTTGAGTGTATCTTTGTTGCATTGCGGTAGAGATTGTATTATATCCCGGAACTCTTTAATCTTTGCTTCTTTCGGTTTTATTGCTGGAAAATAAATGATAATCATGATTAAAACAGTCGATACGTGTATCAATATCTTTTCAATCAATAATTTTATAAGATTTAATGGGGATATACGTTAGAAATAGCCACACGCGGCTATTTAGCGCTATTCCAAAAATAGTACAATACTTCTTTTTGTTACTTATCTACTACAATTAAGTCATACTTATATCAAATATGATGTTAATTCATGCCAACTAAATAAGGGATAAATAAGGGTGTACCATTGTTGAAAGGACCTAGTCTGTACTTTTCGGTAAATGAACACATGAAGAAACCTGCATCTCGATTCAAATTCAAAGGCATGTGAAGTTTGCTAATCCTGAATGGGCTCACCCAAGTGGGACTCAATTGTAAAAGTGACTTATCAGGGCCTAAATTGAATAAATATGCTATGATTTGATTTGATGATGACGAGAATGAAGGTAAGAAAATTCAGAGTTAAAACTATTTATTCAGTTCAGCTACTGAAGTTACGTATTTGAATACACAATGAAAACTTACAGCACGCAGCAAGAATTCTATCAAATATGGTGCACGGTATGAGAGGCTCCTTGAGCTCCCTGAAGAACAGCTTCAGCGAGCCGGTGAGCACATGGATGTCTGTGTTGTTGCCTATCACCGACATGTTGTTCTGGTCTATCTGGAAGATTACAAGCATCTTGGTTAACTCTTGTTGTCGTTATTACTAATGGTGGATAGTAAATGAGTCAAGACATTAGACAATTCGCTTTAAGCTGAAAGAGTACCTAAGGGTCTACAGGTGAGTTAAGAGAAAGGTGTTTCAAATAAAACAGTATTTGGGCAGATTTAGTTCAGAACGAATTATAAAAAGAGATATATGCAATCATCGATTTGCCTGCAAATAGAGACGATAAAGATTCTGCTTTAAAAAAACCCCCTTAGCTGAATCTAGGGAAATAAGGGTAAACGCAAAAAATCTATCCACTTACTTCTAACCGTATCTTCTGAACCTGACTGAGGTTCCCACTGGCTCGGTACAGTCCATCAGTACACATGTTATCTTCTTCGCTCTCAATTTCGTCAATGCACCTCACTACGAATTCAGGTACACGGGGAGTGGTGAGCGGGCAGACCTCCTCCAAGTTTCGGCCGAAGACCGGCTCGTCTGAGGAAGGGAGGGAGGTATTATAGCTTGGAGACGATCTCAGTTTAACGATAGATCAAGAGCCATCGTTTGTTTGTGGAGATTTTTTTGGTATTGTTGTTGAACTGATCTTACTAAGCTAAAAATGTGCAAATATAGCAAGTGCAAATGGCTACAACTAAATGTGTCTATTTAACGTATTACTTAATTATTCTACACCCAAATAAAATTACATACTTAACTTATAGTTTTTACATAAATATAGAAATATAAACATTTATAAAATAGAAATCGGATTGAGAAATAAAATACATTTATCTTCAAAAATGAATTACAATTATCGATAAGATCTTTGCAATGGTTATTTACAAGTTCAAGCGCAAAGCTTTTTTAAAGTAACTTATACTAAATCGATTATTTTATGATATTGGACAAAATATTCCACAAAATAAAGCCAGAATTATACACATAGTAGTATACTTACGCTAACTATCTTGGATAAACTCAAAATTGTTTATCTAGATGATATGCTTATATCATCTTTAGATGTCCGTGCTCAGAAAAAAAGTTAATTCAACTATTTACTAGTGTAATTCTATTTCTACTGATATGTTAATTATCCCTTGTACTTAAGGCAAGAGGAGATAACCAATGCAAGAGGAGATAACTTTTAGTTAGTTTATAAAACCACACTCACACCACAAATTATTGAAAATACAGAAATAATTATGACTACAACTACCGTTAACCAGGATTACAGGAGCGAGGCAAAAAGTTAAAATAAAACACCGATTAATAATGATATTGTTTTACAAAAGATAATATCTTGGCAAGTTACATAGCACCCTTAAATACATGACTTACCTTATTATACTTTTCTATATTGTATTGTTATACAATCTACATTATTTGGTAATCATATGAGTATTTATTTAGATGACTTCTATGATTACAATACTGGATGGATGATGATGATTTTTATTGCGACGTTTTATTCAAATGTTAACCTAATTTAAAGTAATCTTAAGGTTAAATGTAAAAATTGAAAATCTTGGACTAATGGTAAAATATTACAAGCCTAATGTATTGAAATTCATCAAATGTTATTAAAAACTCGTTAATAGTAATATAAAAAACCCAAATGAATATCACACATGTTAATATTAAAACTACAATAAACCCTTTATCTACAACTAAAAGTGCAATTATATTCAACAAAGCATCAAACACCAACTTATTTTTTTAATTCCGAACCTTGATAGATGCCCTTTCTGACAAGGACCTCCATTGCAGGCCGCTTTGCGAAGAATTTCCGTAATCTACTCCTCACATGAGATTTTTGTATTGAGGCTTCAGTTGAATCTGTAAGGTCTTCGTTGCTGCTACCACCAGCTGAAAAAATCAATGAGAAACAAATAGTAGAACAAGTTTTAGAAGACACATTCACAAATGGAGGTATAAATGATAAGAGAAGGAGGAAAGATGTTGAAGCAAGAGATTAAGGCTCGGAAACAGAAATGGGTATGAATGTTAAATTTCCCCATGAATCAGCAAGACTTCCAACGATACCAAAGCCATAACCAGAGACGCATTTCTGTTATAAGCGTATAATCGTTGTGAGTAATTTGTTCAACTTAGCTTATTTTTATAACTAAATTATAGACCCAAAATTAGTCATTGTAAAATAAAGTTCAGTCGAAAACTTTAGCATCTAACTTTGCCAGTTTCAATTTGTTTTTGTGGTTATAATTGCACGTTTTATTATTTGATTAAACAACATAGTAACTTATTCTATATTAAGTTAGATTACCTGGGTTTATTATAAAGTTCATATTATTTTTAGAAAAAGCACTATTATTTTCAAATTATAATAGAGCTTTTATTAATCATTGCAGAAATTGTAATTCTGTGGATTAAAAAAATAGAAGAAATGACGAAAATATTAAAAACAAAAGAAACACATAAGTACATAGGCAAGTTAGGACAGGCAATGGCCGAAACGTACACAATATGAACGATAGTCAGGAGTAAAATCCATGTTTTTATCTATTTACCTTAGATACTGTTGATGAAATTCACTGATACTTTTCTGCTTTTATGATGACGATCGACGATTTGAGATGACAATCTTATACTTGTGACTATACAATTACAAATATTGCTACGAACAATCCAAAAAACGTTCCACTTTCTCATCATATTCAGAATATTTAAGACTTAATTTGCTAATTTCCTCAGAAAAAGCCAAAGTAAGCGCTTCGACCTAAATTGAATTCCCAATCTACACACAATTTGTACAACTCATAAGATTTAAAAGAATTTATCTAATATTTTTACCACATAGATGTACCAACAATGAATTTGTCCGCTGGTTGTAAGATAAATAGATAAGATATGTGCTATATCTCTGTCATATATGTCGATAGCAATATCTTTGTTAATTCAACGATTAGCCAACGACAATATCGATGAAGTATCAGAAACTTCCAGGACTGAGTAGATTTTGTCATTTGCTAAACCAGAACAACGATTAATAAACAATGGTCTAGTATCGCACAGCTCAAAATAAATGAGAAATTTTGCATAAAGTTAAGGCTTTGAAAGATATTTACACAACCATGTGAGAAACACTCTTGGGCAAAAGCAGTGTTTTTTGAGGGAATAAAAGACCGGAGACCAGCGGGCGGGAAGCTTTTTCTGTCAACGCATTAGCATGTCTATCCAACGAGAAAACGCTACCAGCCTGCTGGGAACCTTGCCGTTAATTGGTAGCAGTGGGAGACTCGAGAAAAGATTGTATATATACATAAATTGTATTATGTATATTCGTTGTAAATAAAGATTTATATTATACATTTCAATAATAATCGGTATCAAAAATATTACAATAGGCTACTTTCCTGAAAAAAAAAACTAATTAGTCCCTCATTTACATTATCAAAAAATATTGGACACGTATTTTTTCTTTTGTCAATTAAACACAAAAATACGAAGATATCGTGTGTTGAAGTTCCGCGTGACGTCACGGTGTGGTACACTTTTTAAGAACAAGTGACGACACGAGCTCCCCACTCCCGAACTTAGTCGCGCTTTATCTTCGTCAATTGTTAATGATTTGGTAAAGCAAAAAATACGTGTCCAATGTTTTTTGATAATCTAACTGACGGACTAATTAGAATTATTATATTTTTACCCGGGCAACATCCCTATTGAAATCAGTTCAAAACCTATTATGGGCAGATTAATTATAAATATAAATGAGGCAGTGAATGTGTATGTATTGATCTTTTTGGTAGTATTGAAAAATATAAAATAAAATGACGAATCATTGAGACAACTAATTATTAAAATGAAAACTTATTTGAATCCCATAGTCGAGAACTATACGCACATTATTAGCTTAGTAAAAACTGT
This sequence comes from Polyploca ridens, assembly GCA_951394255.1. Taxonomy (NCBI): domain Eukaryota; kingdom Metazoa; phylum Arthropoda; class Insecta; order Lepidoptera; family Drepanidae; genus Polyploca; species Polyploca ridens. The sequence goes on from OX596260.1 coordinate 2,354,622, forward strand.
TTTTTCTGTTACTAATAGTAACGTAGTTTTCTACATGAAAGCATGTCTTTACGTAAAATCTTGAGATTCGACAGTTCTCAAGTGTCGAACAATCATCATTTCATCAACTCAGCTTTTGTGTCGATGGCATGACGTATTTTTGACAACAAAAAAGAAAAACCATTATATCGTATCGAGATTAAGAATATTTAGTACGTTTTATATGAAGGGAATGCTGCGATCCAAAGAACTTCAACTTTGAATGATGTAATTTTGAACTGTTCACTTTCTCCGTAGGACTTCTCTTTGGTTTACTCATCACTACACCACCGTCAGTTATCCAATGACGTGACACTGCATCAATCATTTGAAACTCCATGTCTTTGGTAATAAAGTTCAATGTTTAAACACTACAGAGTTATAGTCCACATATTTTTAATGTACCTAAGTTTATGTGATTGAAGTTCGCACAACACTGAAAGATTATAGCGTTTAATCATTCCGATATCTATTTGCAATGATAAATGATAATGTGTACAATCTAATACATTTTGAAATTGCTATTCAGTATAGTGCACTGTTCGATGTATTTTTATTTCAAATTACCTGTATTTAACCTAAATAATTGGACTGTTTTACAAAATACTATCAAATCCTGACAATGGGACCAAACGGGAAGTGTACCCTTTCAAATAAAAAAAGAATTTTCCAAATCGGTTAATAAATGACGGAGTTATGAGGTAACAAACATTAAAAAAAAACATACGGATTGAGAACCTCCTCCTTTTTTTGAAGTCGGTTAAAAATACTTTTAACTTATATAAGGTCTTATTAAATTAGTGAATTTCCTCTTGAGGGATAAATATATAAGAAACAAAAATAATATTAGAAAAATAATCCGAGGTAAAAAAAATCTTCTTTGACTTGTATGGGGAGTCTCGATGCAAGTTTTTTTTCCCACAGATTATTTTTCTAATATTATTTATTGATTACTAATGACCTATACATTCATCCCACAAGAGGAAGTTCACTAATTTATTAGGACATTAAATTTTTTCATAATTTGTTTTTCATTCATAACTGTACACCTTTGTATACATAATCGTACCTACCTACACTAACTGCGATAAGTAATCGCGATAATTATAATTATAATTATATCTTTGCGAAGACAAACAAAGGCCCGCAAGTTTCAATGGTCAACTAGCCGTATCCTAACTGTATATATGATATTAGCAAACGCTCCTATCCTATTACATTTCTCATCATTATTGGTTCAGCGCCTCTCGCGGATTCTCATGGAACTATCCTATGCACAATTTAAGGTAACCCAAACGCGATAGTATCGTCCCCACGAGTTCACATGCGTTACCGCGACAAAAAGTACCTATACATGAATAAATATCCTATTAATTTAATAAAAACAACTGTATTCTTACACAAACTACCATAACCATCCGGAATACATCCACAAATTGCCATTATACGCACTCAAAATGTTCAGTTTAATCAAAAACAACACAGTTCAAATTATTATCAGCACAAACTACACCAGTTTAATATTTGTCTAAATTCTGATGAATTAAATATCGATAATTGCAAATTGTAATAATAAAACTCAGTTCCCTAATAATAGGTCATCTCTGTGTGACAATGAAATACATTTTGAACAATTAATTGCTAAAACAAATGATCAAAATAACTAAGTAAAGTAATACAAGGAAAATTACTATGTGTGATATACCGGGAAAAGGGTGACCTAAACTAGGAAAACACTATATTGGTAGGTATTTGCAATTTACCATAATGTTTTTGGTTCAAATCGATAGATGGCGGTAGCTTACAGTCGTACAATACCATATTTGGTAATATTGGGCTAGATCCATCAAAAATGGCGTCACTAATGAAATATATTTGTCAATACAATAGACATATAGTTACGTTATATAACGAAGAGCAAACCTTGAATCTGGGTGCCTAGAACAATCGTCATCGTTAGTAAACGATCAACCTTTGTATGGGATTGACATTTCAAATCTAAATATCACGTGATTTTTAACAATCTCTTATATCAATCTCATACAAAGGTTGATCGTTAACTAACGATAACGATTGTCGACAACCATCTTGTCTAGGGGGGCAGATTAGTAAAAATATTACAATCATACACTTCTTTCCACTCTTTAATTAAAAGAGGTAATGCGAAACGTCACTGAAATTTCAAAGACAAATAGACTTCGCAATGTAGATTTACCTTGCTTCAATCACTGAGCCCCTTTGCACATTATAAGAAAAATTTCTTGTGTCTTATCAGACATGTCTTATAAGACATTCAGTCGCTCTGGTGGTTATATGAGACCGTGCATATTACAAGAAATGTATTTTATGTCTTGTATCTGACAAGACACAAGAAATTTTCTTATAATGTGCAAAGGCGCTTAAACCCACTTGCTTCAACCTGGGTTGTTAATAACTCCGAGTGAGTAACGGGGGATAAAAACTTAATAATGTAAAGTCAACCCTAAATGAGCAACTCTGAGTTGCAACATTTGTGCCAACCTGTGTACATCTTACCTGAAGCTACATCTTTTTTTATAACAATATATTTTTTTATAATATATTTAAAAGGCGATGATAGCTCAGTGGTAGTGACGTCGGATACCGAGATGAAGGTCCCGGGTTCGAATCCTACAATGAGCTTGAGCTTTCAGTGAAGGAAAACATCGTGAGGAAACCATAGCACGGTGGTAGGGTACTTTGTAGTACCCGCCTGGCTGGCTACCACCCTCAAGTTGATAATCTGTCGCCAAGCACCTTTCGGTGTGTTCCGACAGCTGCACTTGATAGCCAGTTCCTTCTAGGATTTGTGTGCTTACCACCTTCGGCCGCATCATCACTTACCATGGTGAGATTGCGGTCAAAACACAGGACTATAAACAATAATAAAAAATAAAATAAAATAAAAATATAACACGAATTAGTTAAACAAGAATACGGCCCCTGCTCGGCATATGATAGTAAGCGTTACACAGGAGGCATCACACACGTCACGCATTACTGTTTCTTCCCCCTCCCCAATGAGCTCTGGCTCACTTACGCGTAGGAATACAACATTGTTATTTGGCTGCGGTATTCTGTAAGGTGGAGTTACTTGTCCAGTCGAGTTGCTTTTTGAACGAATAAACGGTATGTCAATGGCAAATTTATTTTAATGGTATGTTTTACTTAAAATTACACAGAACCTAAATGGTACGTCATTTTGGCATAACTTTTGGGTCATGTAACATCGGGTTTAGTGGTTAAAATTTTATCCCAGGTTGACGCAAGTGGATCATAGTAACTTCAAAATTAAGTCTAGAAGTAGAAAACTACATACTTACCTAATTTCACTTACCAAATTAACGTATCTAAAATGATTTATAAATTGTATAGTAGGATAAATTATGCCGTACCTTTCTGTTTGTTCCTGTGCCTGGAGGTGGGCGGCGTGCGGCTGAGGCTCTCGAGGTCCGTGTTGCTGCTCTGCGTCTGAGGAGTCAGGTACCCGTCGCCCACTGGGTGCTGGTGCGGGTGCTGCTGCGGGTGTGGGTACTGTACATAAAAAAAAAACTCACCCCCTTATTCATAATGAAGTTATCAAACGTTGATTAGCTAAAATTCTGAAGTCTCTATCTGATACGTGACTTTTGGTGATCGAAAGAGTGAGACGGGGCACACTATTACACTGATTTAGCTAAAGAGCGATTATGAATAAGGGGCTTAGTTTTTAATTTGCTCAGAGACAGTTTTTAATTTGAAGGCGATGATAGCTCAGTGGTAGTGACGTCGGATACCGAGATGAAAATCCCGGGTTCGAATCCTACAATGAGCTTGAGCTTTCGGTGAAGGAAAACATCGTGAGGAAACCATAGCACGGTGGTAGGGTACTTTGTAGTACCCGCCTGGCTGGCTACCACCCTCAAGTTGAAAATCTGTCGCCAAGCACCTTTCGGTGTGTTCCGATAGCTGCACTTGAGAGCCAGATCCTTCTAGGCTTTGTGTGCTTACAACCTTCGGCCGCATCATCACTTACCATGGTGAGATTGCGATCAAACACAGGCCTATAAACAGTAAAAAAAAAAAAGACAGTGTTCTAGAATTTAAAATGAATTCACAAGCTTCATTTTATATTAATCCTTACTAATATTATAAATGCGAGAGTTTGTATGCATGTCTTTCACGCAAAACCTACTGAATGGATTTTAATGAAATTTGGCACGCTGATAGAATATGTTTTGGATTAACATTTATGGGTATTTTTTATCCCGGGCAAGCAATATCTCCCCCGGGTACGCGGGTAAAACCGCGGTATTGCGCAGATATTCTAACTAATATTATAAATTCGAAAGTGAGTTTGTTTGTTACGCCTTCACGCCTCAACTACTCAACGGATCATCATAAAATTTGGCATGCAGATAGCCTATGGTATGGAGAAGGACTTAGGTATTTTTTATCCTGAGAACGCGGGTGAATCCACGGGAGACAACTAGTATTAAAATAGATCTAAATTAGCTACTGGCACATTGGTCACTGCGAAATCGAAAACTGGAAACACACATTTTATAAAATAAACAGAAACAGTCCATATAAACTGTAACTCACCAACGACTGGATGACATTCCGTATTGACTGGAACCACTTCCTGGCGCCTTCCTCAGAGTCGTCCTGGATCAGGTACTGGTCGTGGTTCAGTATCAGCACCAGGGAACGCATGTGCCTGTTCAAATTGTAATTACATTAAGTAATTTCATCATCAACAGTGTTATAATTAAACCAGAAATACCATTAGAAAACATAGCTTTATTTAACTAAAACACAATATACGTAACAGAAAGATAACGAGTATGTCAAAACGTCAGCCAAGTGATAATGGAAAACCATAGTCAATGTCATAGACACACCACAAACAGCTCATGATGAGGCTACAGTCCATTAGGGACTTGGGCACAGTGCTGGGTGGATTTCACATGACGCAATTAGGCCCAATAGTTAGTGAACACTCGTGTACATTTATTTGGCGTGAAATCTGTTTAAATAGTAATATCCTGGGACATTTTCCACACACGGCCACCTGATCCTAAATAAAGCAGAGCTTGTACTGTGGAAACTGATATACTAACATCTACAATTTATTGCTTGTAAGTACATACTTAATATACATAATTACGTCCAGAGTTGTACTATTATTCTGTGCCTAGACTCAGGACATACAGACATATGTTTATGCACACAAATGTTGTCCTGGGTAGTGGTAATCGAACCCACGACGTGTGGTGTGACGGGTCTTTCGAACCGAGCCAACCAGTCAGTCTAGAATGGATAATTGGATAATCGTGAAGTTTTCCATGCGTTTTATTACGCCAGCCATCGCCCTCCTCGCCATATTGGAGGGAAGTGGGCAACCCGTCACACGACGCCGCCGCAAGCAAATGCCTTAAAGTGAGCATGACTTACTTATGTCTGCCTTAAAAATAATTGGACTGTTTTACAAAAACCTTAAACCGACTTCAAAGTACACTAAGAAGTAATCAAATCCTGATCTGATGACAATGGGACCAAACGGGAAGTGTACCCTTTCAAATAAAAAAAGAATTTTCCAAATCGGTCAATAAATGAAGGAGTTATGCGGTAACAAACATAAACAAAAAAAAAAAATACAATCTAATTGAGAACCTCCTCCTTTTTTTGAAGTCGGTTAATTCAAAATGAAACTAAAAGTAGACCTAGTACAGACGGGGACAGGTCAGTTGGCGCAGTTGGTTAAGGTTCACTTTACGTGCCGTAGGTCGTGTGTTCGATTCCCACACAGGACTTGTATTTGTGCGCATGAACATGTCTGTATGTCCTGAGTCTGGGTGTAATTATGTATATTAAGTATGTATTTACAAATAAAAAGTAGTATATGAGGCCGTGTGTGAGAAATGTCCCTGGATATTTATTTTGTGGTGTGAGGTGAGATGAGGTGAGGTGGAGTGAGGTGAGGTGAGGTGGGGTGAGGTGGGGTGAGGTGAGGTGGAGTGAGGTGAGGTGGAGTGTGGTGAGGTGTGAGGTGAGGTGGTGTGGTGTGAGGTGAGGTGAGGTTAGGTGGTGTGGGGTGGGGTGGGGTGGTGTGGTGTGGTGTTGTGTGGTGTGAGGTGGTGCGTTACCTCCTGGTGTGCGCCTGCATGCACTGCAGCACGAGCGCGCCCGAGAGCGGCAGCACGAGCTCGGCGCGCGCGCCGCTCGGGCTCGGCGGCGTGCCCGCCTTCACCACCTTCTGTACCACACAATAACATACACTGCACTGCTGAAACTGTACAGTACCCCTAGACTAGTTAGTTCCTCACACATTTTGAAGCGTTTCTATTCGCGCAAACGCAACGAAATGTACTTTGTCTAGGGGTACAGGGTGCCTAGACAAGATGGTTGGCGACAATCGTCATCGTTAGTAAACTATCAACATTTGTATGGGATTGACATTTCAAATCGAAATATCACGTGATTTTTAACAATCTCTTATGTCAATCCCGTACAAAAGTTGATCGTTTACTAACGATGACGATTGTCGACAACCATCTTGTCTAGGGGGGCAGGTCGGTTAAACAGGTCTGTGTTTCCTGACTCGTACAGTATAGGGACTTTCAAGGCCAGAGTGAATACGTTCCTTTCTGGGTAAGCGTGTTCCATCTTAAGCTTCGTCTTCATCCCTTATGGACGGGTCAGTGGCCAAACGCAAGCCCATGTAATAAAAAAAAAAAAAAAAAAAAAAAAAAAAAAAAAAAAAAAAAAACTAAAACTGGCACGTTCTTCACATTTACACTTTGCGCTTGTGTTGTGTCTCTGAATAAGCGCGTGGCGTGACATCTCACTGTGAAAAGTATATCCGTCTCTCTCGCGCGGTCAAGCTATAAGCTCAGAGTATATAAATACTACGTACCTATAAGTATGAAGGAGACAGTTATTGTTTTGCTTTTGTTACTCATAAATAGAGTGGTATTTTTTGCATTCGTCCGTTAGAACTGACCGACTGATTACTGTATCGTGAAATTGCATATGTGTGAGTACTGTGAACGTGCCAACTTTCGTTAACCGACCTGTGTATACAATCTTTATACTATCTTACATATTAGCAGATAGCAGTCTCATCTACTGATACATTTATTAAATATTTTAAGGTATGCGCGCACATACTGACTGTGCCATTATTCGAGTAAAGACGGGCAATTTAATTTAAGTGGATCGCTTATCATCAGAATATTGCTACTTACAGTCGCCTGATACGTCCTCAGGTCCTTGTAGAAGACGACAGCAGTTTGGGTCAGGGTCATATAGCATTCGGTCCAGTTTTTCTTACTCTTTTTACCGTTTTCTGCGAACTTCGTTCGTTTCACCGGTCCCTCCATTATAATGTTTACTGATGATGGCTGGAATTAATGGAAATATAACATTATTATCAGATCAAAAAGAGCTAGCTTGGCTTGTTGCGATAACAGTGTTGAAGAAGATTGCGTTTTAGTATAAGCCCACAATGATTTATGATGATCTGGCAGAAAGCCGACTCAACACTTAAAAATATGACGTACACCAGAAGATTGAAAATTAAGGGTGGTAGTCAGTAAAATGGCCACAATAAAGATCATTTACAATGCCATGGTACCATCATCACAAGTTTAAGTTCATTGTAAGATCTAACTATATAGTTAAATTTTAAAGATCAATCATTCTTCATTCCATCAGGAGACCTCGGAAACCTAAAAACTCAATTTAACTAGTAAACCCACCTCAGTTGGCTGCTGCAGCAACATCCTTGGCGCGGGCACAGGTGAACGCATCCTGTTCTTGGGCGCCACCATGGACCTGGACTTCCTACTCCTCGCGTACCCCGGCTCCCGGTCCCGCATCTCCACGTCCAGGCTGTCCCCGGACGAGGACGCCGGGAGCTGCAGGTGGTTCGGTCGGCGGGCATTTGCTATGAGTAGGTTCTCTGTTGAGCCACCTGGAATCAAACACGTAGGCTCAGATGTTAATTTTCCCTCGGTTGCGTACCAACTAGATACCACCATACCTAAGAACAATAGCTCCTTGACCACGAAATATCGCGCGTGTCTTCCAGACTATAGATTAATTGATTCGCTATACTCCAATTAAATACCGCCCAACTAAAGAACGATAGTTCTTTCAATGCGGCAGTGCAATATCGCGCTTTAGACCGGCCGCATACTATAAGAAATTTTCTGTCAGAAATTTTCGGACGCCCGCTTGCTCATACATTTTTGGACGTCAGACACGTCAGAATTTTCGGATAGTATGCGGGGTCTAAAACAAAATGTATGAGGAAAGTGCCTTCCGGCGGGCGTCCGAAAATTTCTGACAGAAAATTTCTTATAGTATGCGGCCGGCCTTAAGAAGATTATCCTGATTTATTGTCCTGGTGTAGCTATTAGACTAGAACGCATTGGGGGCTTGGCTACGAATCGTTTTTTTTTGCCTTCGTGGTATAATTCTATAGTTCAGATGGTAGACCGCTAATTAAATATGATGAAAAATGAAATGTTGATCTCCTCCACTAAAAACTAGATCTTAGTTATAATGGTGCTGATTCTGTTGTAAATGGCACTAAACTAATTTTAGTTACGTCACATCTCTTTCTTACAAACATTATTGAAAAAGGATAGAACATATTTAAAGCTGTCAAATTAGTCTTTGCCGTCTTCATTTGCGGGTATTTAGACGTAACTGCGATAGATGGCGACTAAATTTACATTGGAAGCATTGGACTAATTTGACTGGACTAAATTTCTTACATCTTTAGAAAGAGACATAGTGAGACTACATTATCATAGGATCAGCACCAATATCTTGTAAAATTGTAATACATCGGACCACGGCACCGGACTATCAAAATAATGATACATACCAAATCTGGGGCTGATCCGCACAACAGGTGGGCTATCCGAGTTGGCATTACTAAAACTCCTGTCGATGTCAACCCGGCTCCGTTCCGAGGTGGGGCTCCAGTTGTGGAGCTTGCTGTACTGCCGGGAGTACCTCAGGGACCCCTGCTCGGGGATGTTGTCCTGGAAGTGGAAGAATTAGGAATTGAATATTCTACTCACGATAGCCGTGTGGTTTAACCCGGATTAAAAGTAAGTAAAGCACTCTAGAGAGCTTTCCATAAAAGATATTTTAGGGTGAAAACGCAACGCGTAGAGGGATAGATTGGCAGACCAGAGTAGGGAGTGAGAATTGGTTTTCTATAAGTCAAGGGAATAACTATTTATCAAAAGGCTCTTAGAAGGCTCTGAATAAAACAACCTCTAGTTTAGAGCTCTTGAAAGACACGACGATATGAAATTCGGGGCTTCAGGCAATTTTAAGACTATTTGCTGTCCACGAGATTTGTTCTGTCAATGGTCTGGCAATATAGAAAGAAGGAGAGTTTGCAGTTATAAGCAACGTCGAAAAATAACGACGAATTTTATTACAGCTTATTAGAGATTCTATATTTTTGGGTAAAATGGACATTTCTAAATATATAACGTTACTCCAATTGACGTAATTCCGTTACCAAATGACAGTCAATGTCAATGATGAAGGCCGTTAGTGGGTGGGTGTTAGGTAGATTCTCTGACCGCAAGGCTACAGATTTCCGATACCAACACAGGACAAACATTAGTGTGCGTGAACGTATTAAACAAGATAAGCCAGAAATCAGAGTATAGCATTAATTCTATTAAATTTAATTGTCCATGGAGATTCTTCATACGGCCATTTTGTCCCTAACTAAGCAAAACTGCTACGGAAACCAGATACCTGAAATATTCTAGATCGTAAATCAATGATTCAAGTCTTTGAGTCCATATTAAAATATTTTGATTTTGAACCTCCACCAATGACATTAGGTTTATTTTCAATTAACACGATCTATTCTTGAGACTTTATCTGAGTTTTGATCTCGTTCTTTATGACAGAGTTAATTAGTACTAAACTAATCAATATGAACAACATGGGGCCAACTAAAAGACTTCAAAAAAAGGAGGAGGGAGTTTTTTTTCATAACTCCGTCATTTATTAACCGATTTTGAACATTCTTTTTTTATTTGAAAGAATACACTTCCCGTTTGGTCCCATTGTCATCAGATCAGGATTTGATTACTTCTTAGTGTACTTTGAAGTCGGTTTAATTTTTTTGTAAAACCATTCCATTTAATTGCGATTACAACGTAAAATTATCGTCAAATTTCATATAAGTATCTAAGTACATCCACCCCTTGAAGCAGAATTACATTGCAATGCATAAATAATGCTTGTAATAGTAATATTTTACCTAATAAATATTTGTTTAACGTAAATATAATTGGCGAACAAGGAAAAACAACTATCATGTCGTCATCCGGTGGGGGCGGTGAAGCATGGCGTTTATCGGTTTTACTTATCAACTCGTCCCTGTGTTCTGTTAATTAACGATTTATATATGCAGGTACCATCACCGAAAAGATAAAGGTTTACGACGAAATTAGGGTTGTTTAATGGTTCCTTAGTTCGTTAAACCTGTCTTGTGTCTTCATGGCATTTTTATAGTACCTACTTCTTGTTGAAAGCAATTTGATTGCCCTCATCATCATCGTTAATCTTACTAAGGTTCATCATATTATGCCCATCTATATTTTTTTGGATCTTGAAAAGATCTTCATTCATACCACATTCTCTCATATCTGGTCCTCTCCTTTTACGGCTACCTTTTTATCCTTGTTACCTAGTTATTTACTTTTATAGGTACCTAATGTATTCGTAATGTTACCTATCTAAATAATGATTACGTGGAAAAGTCGTCATCGGTGACCACAAAAAATAGTCCAACAATAGTTTTTACGGGTCTGATCTATAGGTTAGTCAGACTTAACCACGACCAGCAAATAACGCGGTGCTGTTTCAAAGTCATTTAAGATAGTAGTACGTAGAAGTAAACACATTCCTAAAGCTAGGATTGTGATTCTCCGTCTCTTTCGTTCACTAAGAAATCACATGAGAAGATCTATTTGCAACAACGATTCGCAGCCTCGTAAGAGTCTTCTTACGGAATGCAGAGGCTGATCGCTCACTTCTCCGCAAACGCTCGGCATTTTTACGATGACTGACAGGAATTTCGTTGACAGCAGCTGATCTTGGACAGCGGAAGATCAGGAACCACCAATGACATTATAATAAAAAGAGGTAGATATCGCATTATCGCACGCTAATTGTTGCAGACAATTGTCGTAATTTTCCTTAGCGGCTACATATAGCTGTCTCTTTCTGTACCATACGTTCCGTATTATCTATCGCATTCACCTAATTCAACAATAATTGAACGCCGCTTAGTATGAGGGTAGCATATCTCTATTATAATACATTGGGCACCATAGAATCGCTAAAGCCTACCTTAAACAGGTGAATTTCATTCAGAAACCCAGTGCTTCATATCGTTTACGTTTTGTTTTGTCCTGTCCCAACTTTACGCAGGTGCGAGTCAAGCTCATCTAACATTCTGTGAGGACTGTTATGGGCTCTAGGTAATTATGACACAAGCAGGAAAGACTGTACGCCCTTTGAAACTTACGTATGAACGCTGTACTGTTGAAAAACTGCTGATTTATACGTTAAAGTTATGAATAAGCTTGACTTCAATATTTTCCCGAGGGACCTAGTCCTCATAACACAAAAGAAGGTTTAGTCAAGTCTAGTAAAACCCAGGCTAGTATATCCGTCACTTTTTAATGTCATATAACAAAAAGGGATGAGCTATCTGGGATTGTGTTTCCAGGATAAAATGCAGTAGTACAGTAAGTAGTTTCTGTGGAAAAGAGTAACAAATATTCATAGTCAAAAAAATGCGCGTTTATTATAAGTATATTAGTAGGATTGTGATACATGTTTACCAAGTTGAAATAAGCAGAACTGCATACACTTAATTTTGTATTCCTAGCGCAGACAATGCGTCTTTGATAACCTTATTCAATAGTTTGTTGGCATTGCTCAATAGATGGCACTACTTGGCTGATCAAATTGCTTACTCTATTTACAAATATTATATTGACTATACACACGTTATACTATTGAAATAAATAAGAGCACAGATATACATAAGTTAGAAATTCTTTACAGACAGTTAATTTAAGGTTTATTTTTTTTAATGTATTTTTAATAACAATAAATTCAAAGTATTACCTCCTTGAACCATGTTTTCCCTCTCTTCAGTCTGAATACATGCATAACTTTCAATTTCCACACTTGTATCGTTTTATATCACTTTAAACGAGTTTTTAATATCATTTCTTTTCACTCGCGACGAAACACTACATATTAGATGGTGTTATTTAATTAAACTATTAAACGGAGTGTAATTAAAGGAAAACGTCTGTGTGTGTACAACTCATCAAGGGTGTGACACACAGCGCTCGGCTGAGGAATAACATGATACTGACGTAGTGTTGTCACTATGTCGATAGCATTTGTGCAATTTTTTATTGGAAATGTAATATACTAGGTATTATTGAGTAATTCATTAGTAATAGTTTTTATACTGTGCGATAAATCACTATAATCGTACTCGTATCGTACGAAGTAGGTACGTATTTTTTATTTTGAATTTGTCTACCAATCACAAAATGCAAAGTAAAATGTTAAGCGCTCCCCTAATATGGTTTGGTAATGCCTAGCTAATAAGTTGATATATCAGAAAATAATTATAACGGTCGACAGTATACTTCATTCAAATGTAGATTCTACAACGTAGAACATAGACTTCTTATTGTTATTAATACAAAAATAACCTGAAAAAAAAAAACTCAAGAGACAGATCAAACAACATCACTAGACGTATCACATATCTTAACGTGGTGCAATCAAAGACAATAATATAATTAATAGGTATATACTGAGTTACAGACTCTGCCGTATTTCAAACTAAGGAAAAATTGCGATAATTATACGGGTTAGTAATTTTCGAACGAACTGTACCTATATTCTATAAGGAAACTCACTTGCTATATTGAATTATTTTATGACGTATCTACGTATAATACTTTACATTGTCTGTCCTAATAGCTACAGAATATTCGTCTTTATAGTGCCAGATGTAGAGGCTGTTTTGCTTTAAATATGCGGGAAAAATAGACTGGACCAAATATGGATATTTTGGAGTCGATTTAACTGTTTCTAGTTTTGTTTTTAAACATATGGTAAATATAATTCTTTTCTACGTTACAAATGGATTAGCAAAGATGAAAATGTAAGTAATTTATTAATACAGGCTTAGGACTAACTACTACGTACCGAAATGAGCTTTGTCATCACACGATTGGGCAAGAAATATAAACAAAACAGATAATTATAGCTAAGATTGATAATATACTATTGTCAATATACTTGTACATCGTAAGTTATGTAACGCCATCTAGCGGGCAATAATGGTAATACATTGTAGAGGAAAACGAAAGGATTTTTATTCATTACGAATAAACAGTCATAGGAACAAATCATTTAATCTGTCATACAAAAATCATTCAGCAGCCCAAAACTATCTCGTTTCTTGGATACCCTAATCTAGATCATCTGATAAAGCAACTGATCCAACTTAGTTTATTATAAGTACCTGGGAAACGCGTTTTCCCAGAGATGAGACTTAGCTAGATTGACACATAAGCCTTTCAGGCTTTCGTCAGGTGGTAATGTAAAAGTATGTGCTATATAATTTTTTTGGCCAATTAAAAAAAAATTTCGTCCGCAAAAAATCCTATATATCAAATATCAAAAAAAATGGTTAGAGCTGTTTTCAACTAAAATTTTTGCTCGTTTAATAGTATAACATTTTACAGTATCATGCTGAATTGAGGTCAAAATTACTTCGCAGGTAGGTACCCCGTTTTCCCCAAGCACTTTGTAATTCTTAATAATAATGGCAACAAAGACTATATTTAAATGAACTTTCAGGTTACAGAATGGTAATTTGAGTTCAACATATCAGTTCCTGTAAGTTGAACAAAGACACAATCATCCAAGAACTTACTGGAATCCGCAAATAAGGTGGAAGACAAGAATATATAGTGCGTTTCCCTGCACTTGCATCGCCCTGGCTATGTGAAAATTGTATGAAAGTATTTAGAACAAAAACTATAATAATAAGTATTAAGAGGACTCAATTCGTTATACTTTTCATATAAAACCTCTGTACTTATCATGGCGTTGTTAAACATTTTTCGTTAGATGTTTTGAACAAATTAGTATCTTGTGCACTATATGTAGCCGTGTATCTAGGCGTAATTTAAAAAAAGTGTGAAACAAATTCAGTCAAAGACTCCGAAAAACAGCGTTTTTGCCTGAACTTTGGCCATATCTAATGTACCTATAAATTGTAAAAGTATAGAAAACATTTAGATACCAGGCTTGCAAATGTATTGGAGATTCTAAATAACTAACTTTTTTTTCACAAACTTGTAAGATTTTTTCACAAGAAGTATACTCCTGGAACAAGTTTTATGAATGCGAAATCATGAATGACGACCTAGCGAAGCGGCCGCGAGTGATCAGCGGAATTTACCGACTGATAACCGACGGCTCTGATGCTGTCTCTCTTTTTTCGCAGTCAAACATTACGTTGGATGAAGCAACAAGCTTTTAGACTATGCTTGCGTTGAAGTTGCGCCGGCCACAGATGGCCACCTTAAAAGAAAGATCCGCATAAAAAATGCCTTGCTGAGTTTCTTGCTGGAGTCTTCTCAGTTTAAGTGTATAACAAACCGGTGGTAGATAGAGTCAGCTGTATGTAATGCTCATAAGTGCCTTATAAGGGCCTAAACTGAATAAATTACTTTTTGATTGTTTTGATCCCCTATTTTATCCCCTGTGGGGTAGAATGTCGGGAAATCCTTCCATACCATTTAGGGTACTCAAGAATATTTCCTCCATCTTTATAAATACGACGACGTTGGTAAACAAGCGTACGGCCCTGATGGTAAGCGGTTATCGTAACCATATAGACGCTTGCAACACCATGGGCATCTCGCGTGGTTAATTCCCTTCCCTCCATCCCAATGAGCTCTGGCGACCTCCCTCACGCGCAGGAACACAACATAAAGTTATTTGGCTGCGGTATTCTGTAAGGAGGTACGTCCCCAGTCGAGCTGAACTTTGAGCGAAATTACGACTCTACTTCTCTTAAAATCTGTATGTCCATTGGTTGTGCTACTTAACTAGGGACAAGAAATATTAACACAAGCCAGAAAAGATACCCACTAGTTTGTCGTCGACTATTATCAAAATATCGACAAACCGGAATAAGGTGTTCTCCCAACACTAGCGCTCCCTTATCAAGGTTCGTTCGTCGATTGGTTAGGAAGTGTTCGTTGCTATCTCTCTTTATTGCCGCTCACTGATTATTGTATGCGACTTGATGCTTGGATTGTTCTAAATGACGCGGGACTTGAAAAGGGAACTGCGTTTTAATAGTACTATCGTGATCTCAACGCTTCAAAAAATCACTATAGAGTGAGAAAGTTTGTGAGGATGAATATTTGTTAGTCACTCTTTTATGTAAAAACTACTGAACAGATTTGCATGAAATTTGGCACACAGATAGAATATGTTCTGGATTAACACATGGGGTACTTTTTATCCCGGAAAAACAATAGGTCCCTCGGGAACACGGGTAAAACCGCGGAGTGGAAAATTGGGAAAGCGTTTTTCCGCTCGACTAGGGAAGTACTTCGTCCTTACAGAATACCGCAGCCAAATAACTTTATGTTGTGTTCCTGCGTGTGAGTAAGGTCACCAGAACCCATCGGGTGGGGGCGGTAAAGCGTGAGTGATGGCCCTGGTGTTGCAAGTATGACGACTCGCTTTTTGCAGTTGATATGGATCGGCAATTGTCAGAT
Organism: Polyploca ridens; assembly: GCA_951394255.1. Classification (NCBI taxonomy): domain Eukaryota; kingdom Metazoa; phylum Arthropoda; class Insecta; order Lepidoptera; family Drepanidae; genus Polyploca; species Polyploca ridens. Next base: position 2,370,530 of record OX596260.1, read on the forward strand.
AGTTCCCAAAAAAGCTCTTTGTTTTTTTTTGTCGGATTTTTTTACATTTATTAATCAAGAGATTCCAAAAAACATTTTCATGTAAAATGTTGCGTAGACCATATGGTTCGCACTGTCCAAAAGTTATCAAATCTCATGTAGAGCCAAGCTTATAACTCTACAAGCCCTAAACAACACAAACTCTACCTTAGTCAAAATATGAGACTTGACCGCTTCGCTACCGTCACATAGGCTTAAAGTGAAAAATTTATTCACTGTTAATTACTTTTCTGGAATACAATAGTTCTTTAAGCAGCGAAACGGCCAAGCCGCATATTTTGACTACGGTGTGTAGAGTTTGTGAAGTTAGGGCTTGTAGAGTTAGGAGCTATGTTATTGAAACTTAATATGTTTAATAAGTTCACTATTGACATCATATACCAAGAATTTTGTTTATCTGGTATAATCCAAACCCAAGTTACGAGGGTTCAAAAAAACAACGAAGCGCTTCGGTAAAAGGTAGTAGTGCCCTTGCGCTTCGCTTGGCTGTCTTGGCGGGGGGCACTTCCGTGCCTCCAAATATGACGAAGATATTAACAATGATGGGTGAAGTCATCGGAATCATAAAGAGCAGTATGTATATTTATGTCGTTTCCGCCTCTCCTGCTTTGTCAATTTATTTCGCCAATTCTGTTTATGAAACCAATGTTTCTCCTGTATTTTGCATACTCTTTTTACTGAATCCTGAAAATTTAAGTAGCTGAAGTATGAAGTAGTTAAGTTTAGACTATTATAATATAAGATTCAATCGAAATCAACGCCATTTATTCAATTTAGGCCCTAGTATGGCACTTATGGAGGTCAATATCATAACAAGCCAATTTCCACTCCGCGGTTTTGTCCGATAACATTTTTGGGATCTAAATTGTAGAAAAAAAAAAAAAAAAGACTAAACATAATAATTTTGCCAACGTTCATAGGTCTTATCAGGGCCTAAACTGAATAAATACTTTTTGATTTTGATAACCGACTTCGAAAAGAGGAGATTATCAATTCGGTTGTGTTTTTTTATGTTTGCTACCTCAGGACTCCGTCATTTATTAACCGATTTGGAAAATTATTTTTTTGTTTGGAAGGGTACACTTCCCGTTTGGTCCCATTGTCATCTGGTCAGGATCTGATTACTTTTTAGTGGACTTTGAAGTCGGTTTGAGTTTTTTGTAAAACAATGTTCCAATGTTCCAATTCTGTGTTCCAATCTATATGTATATGAAGTATCCATCTTAATATATTTATCGTCATTTATTGATTAAGTAACAATATAATTAGTATTAATATTCAATATATACACATCCCAAACATAGTATATAAGTATATGTAATACATAAATCACTAATTATCAAATAATTCAATTAACCTTTGAATCTGATAATATTATGTTTGTTTATAACAGGCAGTTATCTAGTCAGTCAATATTTGTTTGTTAGTGTCGGTAGATAAAACGCATTAACTCATTGATAGTGGCAATGAATCAACGAAACATGTATTTGGCTATTTAAGGAATCCAAACTAAAAGGGAGATAGCTTGGCATTTATATATATTCGTCTCAATTTTGTCAAGCTGGAGCGGGGCTACCCGGATCTATTGCGTATCTTTGGTGGTAATCGTAATGTGGATTTCATCCAAAGACGCAGTATAACGAAGACTACTACACCTTACACACCTTACAGAATACTACTATCTACAGCAGTACAGTTTACAACTCGTGTCTAGTAGGATTCAAGATAAAATATACCTATGGTGTAGATCAGCGGTTCTCAAACTTTTTTGGCGACGGACCCCTTTTAGAAAGCGAAATACTTGATTGATGGAGTCCTCAAATAATCAAAGAATAATGTATGTATAGGTATTCCTTATTTTTGTCAGTTATTATATAAAGAATACAACAGATAAACTATTATATAAGATGTAGGTACTCAGGGTATTTAAAATAAATAAAATTATTGGACTATCGTACGTAATCAACAAAACTATTTCCAATTATTTATTAATTGAATTTATTTTCTGAACTTGCCTTCCTGAACTATACAGGGTGTTGTTTTGGTCGGCGACAAGCGACCCAGGAGCGGTAGTACAAAATATATATTCCCCAAAAATGGACTTAATTCCATTAAATACTGTAAATATGTCGAGAAATACCTAATTCAATTTGAAATAAAATTACCGCAAAGTATGGTTACTAGGCTCGTGCACAGACTAGAACTAGGCGCAAGCCGCCATCGCCCCACCCCTTTACTCCCTCGTACTCCCGTTGAGTATTATGTCTACACTTTAGCTTATTACATGATTTTCAAATTTTTTTTTTTTTATTTTTGTTATTAAAAAAAAATAAAGTATTTTTTTTATATTTTTTTTAGCACCAGTATCATTTGTATTATCGACCCTGAGTCGCTCGTCGCTGACCAAAACAACGACCTGTATAGTGTATTTTGGACTGTAATATAGCGGAGCCCCCACGAAGCCCTAGGGCCCCGCAAAGCACACTTTGAGTACCTATGCCTGGTGTAGATGATTGCTTCTAGATATTTTTTATCTGTTGAACATACTTCTACGACAATCCTTACAAACACCAGTTCCTGGATTACATTGCAGTTTCACAATGGCTGTATCACTCAATGGACACAACACAAATGAATCGCGTCCATTCAATCAATACCACGAGTCCACCGGATGTGCGTTATTGGCGCGCAAACCGCCGCCATATTGGCTCGGTCGGTTCAAGCTAGGGTTACCAACATTTTTTTCATCCTGTTAATAAATAGTAGGTGGCGAAAAAATTAAATAAACATTATTATGGTAAAAAAAATAATGTTTTAAATTTAAATGTTGGAATACGAATTGGTTTTTTCGCTATGGATCGAAAAATTTATAATCAGGTTAGTATCCCCATGAAATATTGTAGTTTCGCCTACTATATATTTTTTGTAGAATTATATACAGGTCGTTGTTTTGGTCAGCGACGAGTGACTCAGGGTCGATTATACAAATGATACTGGTGCTAAAAAAAATATAAAAAAAAATACTTTATTTTTTTTAAATAATAAAAATATATTTTTTTTTTGAAAATCATGTAATAAGCTAAAGTGTAGACATAATACTCAACGGGAGTACGAGGGAGTAAAGGGGTGGGGCGATGGCGGCTTGCGCCTAGCTCTAGTCTGTGTACGTGCCTAGTAACCATACTTTGCGGTAATTTTATTTCAAATTGAATAAGGTATTTCTCAACATATTTACAGTATTTAATGGAATTAAGTCCATTTTTGGGGAATATATATTTTGTACTACCGCTCCTAGGTCGCTTGTCGCTGACCAAAACAACACCCAGTATTTGGACCCCTAATAAAGTAGGATACCATATTATTTGGCAACCCTAATTCAAGCACATTGTATGCGCGGGTGCATAGTTAATGAACGACGAGTAATCGCAAGAATTAACACAGAATTATGGCTGTCGTCCGGGACTTCTTGACTCATGTCGACCTCCATTTTGATTGGGAGTTTCGCGATTACAAATATTTTCGCTGTCTCTCTCCCGCATCTTTGAAATTTTATCACGCGCGCTCTATGTAGGGACTGTACAGTTATAGCGTATAGTGTCTGGGTATTTCATGGACTGTCATAGAGTAAAGTGTCTCTATTATTTTCCTGATACGAGATAAAACTATGAAACGCAAACTAAATCAATCATAAATGGCGCCTAAAGAAAATAGATAGCGCTGAAGCGGCGAAACATTGAAGGTTTTGTCTCCTATTGAAGAACCAGAAAAATTTATGAATTTTATGAGAATTTAAGAGAATTTTATGAGAGGTAGAGAGAGCATAGCGTTTATTCGCTCAAAGAGCAGCTCGACTGGGGAAGTACCTCCACCTTACAGAATACCGCAGACAAATAACTTTATGCTGTGTAAAATTGTGTTGCTGCGTGAGTAAGGTCGCCAGAGCTCATAGGGGAGGGAGAAAAGATCGGTAACGCGTGAGCGATGCTTTTTGTATTGCAAGCGTCCATATCGCTACGGTTACCGCTTACCATCAGGCGGGCCGTATGCTTGTTTATCGACTTAGTTGTATAAAAAAAAATTTAAAGACTATATAACTGACACAGGTAAATTGGCATGGTATGGTTCAGTATGCTGAATAGAATGAATAATTGTAACGTACGACCACTCTCATTGATGCTTTATTGACAACCAACATACATAGCGAATTAGTATCGGACACATAGGTAATAGAAAGATCTACATTTGACTAAAATTAAACGCAGAAGAATCTAATTCCACTTGAAAGTGGACATTTTGATTGTGAAATACCTATATTGCGTGAACGCAGTGAGTATGATTTGGCTATAGAACACATACCTCAGGGTAAGGATACTGCACATGCTGCACCCTCGGCTCCCGACGTGGCTGCCGGTACTGAGTGATGCGAGGGATGACCAGCGGCGGCCGTTGCTCTCTCGTGTACACCGCACATTCTTCAGGTGTGATCCACTGTTGACAAACAATATAATGTATCACATTATTGTTTTAATTGTGAAGATTTTAAAGAAGGTGCAATAGTGAAGGATTTTTTGCTTCTGCTGCATATACAGTAGAATCCGTTTATTATGACATCGAAAGAAATTGACAATCACGTCATAGTAAGCGGACGTCATACAAAGCGTTTTGTGAAAAAAAAAATGTTTTACTTAAGTATTTTATGTATACATATATATTAAGACTCCGTTGGCATAATTTTGCCGTTTTCGCTGATTTACCTAATTTAACAGACGTGATTTTACAGTTAAAATGCTGTATTTCTACAAGTTTGAATTCACAGCATGAAAGATCATTTCAATTATGATCTAATAAACGGGCTACTTTTTGATTTTTATTATTTAATTTCGATTAATCGATGTTTAAACGGATGGCTGTTTCTGAATTTTTGCTGTAAGAGGTTTAGAATATCACATATTTAAGAATCTTCTTGACGTCTAAACGGTACGAAAAAATTACAATATATTATTATGAAAGTTATCTATAAAATAAACCAATCACTTTTTACCACTTTCATATAAAAATGTTGAGTAAAAAAATATTTAACTTAGTCAAATTGTAGAGAATTTGCGTTAAGTATTGCCTTTGATTTTGGCTACTTAGAACTCTCGTTTTTTAAAACTAAAATAACATAAATAAACTTCAGCTCAAAATCAAACCAATTCCCGAAAAAAAAGTTCAAAAAACAAAAAAATTGTGGCTTTAAAAAATCTTTTAAAACTACCTAAATCGCGCTATATAATACTCGACGCAAGCCTCGAGTCAGCAGACCGCGCCGAGCGCTTCCAGAGGGTGGACGTATCGCTCTGCTCTGCGCACCGAGTTGACACTCTACGTACGACGCGACGAGTCGACGCCCTCAGTTACAGACGAAAATAGTGCGACCGTGAGTTCTTGATTCTTTGGTAATTAATGTTATTTATTATTATTTCAAATATTATGTGATGATTTCAACATGCTTCCTGGTCGTGTTTGGACATGTTGGAATTTTCTTGAGATGAACTTTGACCATGTATAGTTTTAAGGGTCTGATGATGGAGTAGGAGGGTAGGTACTGGAACTCCATAACGGAGCAACGTTTCCTAGCCGTGTTTAGGCTTTTTGGAATTGTCTTATGATGAACTTTGAGCATATATGGTTTTCAGGGTCTGATGATGGAGAAGAAGGGTAAGCACTGGAACTCCATAGTGGAGAATCGTATGCTAGCCGTGTTTGGGGTTGTTGGAATTGTCGTAAGATGAACTTTGACCATGTATAGTTTTCAGGGTATGATGATGGAGTAGGAGGGTAGGCATTGGAAATCCATAGCGGAGCAACGTATCCTGGCCTTGTTTCAATTTGAGAGTCCTTGGGGTCACAAAAAAAGAATCAATTCTCAAATTTTTGAAAAAGTGTCCGCCATGTTGAACTTTTTAGACACTGGTCCGATTGCTCTCAAAATCGATATTTGAGAGTCCTCGGAGTCACAAAACAAGAATCTTTTCTCATAATTATGAAAAAGTGTCCGCCATGTTGAACTTTTTAGATACTGGTCAGATTGCTCTCAAAATCGATATTTGAGAGTCCTCGGGGTTACAAAACAAGAATCTATTCTCAAATTTTTGAAAAAGTGTCCGCCATGTTGAACTTTTTAGATATTGGTCCAATTGCTCTCAAAATCGATATTGGAGAGTCCTCGGGGTCACAAAACAAGAATCTATTCTCAAATTTTTGAAAAAGTGTCCGCCATTTTGAACATTTTAGATACTGGTCCGATTTCTCTCAAAATCGGTATTTGAGTGTCCTACGGGTCACAAAACAAGAATCTTTTCTCAGAATTATGAAAAAGTGTCCCCCATGTTGAACTTTTTAGATACTGGTCCGATTGCTCTCAAAGTCGATATTAGAGAGTCTTCGGGGTCACAAAACAAGAATCTATTCTCAAATTTTTGAAAAAGTTTCCGCCATGTTGAACTTTTTAGATACTGGTCCGATTGTTCTCAAAATCGATATTTGAGAGTTCTCGGGGTCACAAAACTAGAATCTATTCTCAGAATTATGAAAAAGTGTCCGCCATTTTGAACTTTTTAGATACGGTTCCGATTGCTCTCAAAATCGATATTTGAGAGTCTTCGGGGTCACAAAACAAGAATCTTTTCTCAGAATTATGAAAAAGTGTCCGCCATGTTAAACTTTTTAGATACTGGTCAGATTGCTCTCAAAATCGATATTCGAGAGTCCTCGGACTCACACAACAAGAATCTGTTCTCAATTTTTTTTTTAAAGTGTCCGACATTTTGAACTTTTTAGACACTGGTCCGATTGCTCTCAAAATCGATATTTGAGTCCTCGGGGTCACAAAACAAGAATCTATTTTCAAATTTTTTTAAGTGTCCGCCATGTGGAACTTTTTAGAATGCTAAAAATCTGCATACAAAAACGTGAATGATCCTCATTGGCATACATTTACACAAGTTGGGTGTGTTGTACTGAAAGAGATATATCTCTATAGAAATAAGCTTGCCGTTGCAAACATGTTTTTGTAAAACTTCTATAGGGACGACATGTAGTTACACTACGTTGAAACAAAGGCGAAAGCGCTATGAAATCATTGGCGCTTAAGACATTTTGGTCGCGAGAAAACTATACTCTATGAGCGTCTAGCGCTGCATTTTTTAATAGTTTGGTTAGACGACACAGCCCAAATTAGCGCTGCAACAGTCAGTCCACTGGGCGCAGGCCCCCCGCCCGCGCCCCGCTGCGTTTGGCAGATTTTTTTTTAAGAACAGCGCATCTAGTGGTAACATAGAAATCGTTGTATGAAATAAACTAATACTATTTATACACAAATACTATTATACTTTGAGATATATACAGTAATAAACTAATACTTACATACATAGAAAAAATAAAGATAAATAGGTGAATAAACTAAATACTAATATTAAATAAGTACCTGCGAAGGTCTATTTGAAATAAATGATTTTGATTTGATTTACTACCATAATTTCATTTCAATAGAAAAATCCACGAGAGTAAAAGACACGTAATAAATATCAATGGATCAACACCATTTAATCGCCGTATTGACCATCAATGACTCCCGGACTCACGCACACACGTGACCGAGCGCTCCCGCGTGTACGTGAACGTGTCAAATACCTAATTCGGCCCGTTTAGATTTTGATGACGGCCTCTTAAATCAAAATAAAAATTGCACGTTATGATTATGTTACATACATATTTTTTAATATAGGTAATCTGTAATTTTTGTCTACTTTTGTTTTATCATTTTATTGTAAAAACAGTCTAATAAATACTATTGTGTAAAGAAGACATCGCCATGGTCAAATTATCATTTTCAATATTGCAATGAACAAATCGAGATAATAATTCTGCAGCTTTTAATGCCTCTTCTGCGGTGTAAAGAATCATGTCGGTCATTATAACCGGACATAATTTATTAAAAATTGATCATAATAAGCGACATGTCACTGTAAGGAAGTCATTATATCCGACTTTTTTTATAAAGAATTTTATATGAAAACCAAACTTCGCAGTGTAATTAAATTACGTCATTATAACCGGTTGGTCAATACAGGCGGAGTCATAATAAACGGATTCAACTGTATAGACATCGATACAATTAACTAGCAAAATATATTCGGGAGTCAGGACCGGGGGTAGCGGTCTAGATCAAGGAGGGGCTGTTCCCCCCATCCTCATGTTTGCAGCCATGGCTTAGCACTATGATCCCTGTATAGTCGCGGATTGAAAATGTTTATCACTTTTCAAACTCGATTCCATCTCATACCGCACGCAATAAGGTCTAATATGTCATATCAACAAACATAATTACATTTTATAATTTGTGGAATGTTTTTAAGTATCGAACATAGCAAAAAGGCTGTTTTTTTATTATATTGTGACATTTGTCAAATTTGTAAGCAAATAATAATCTCAATAAAAATACAAAGGTAATAAAATAATGGCAAGTTTAATCATGAAGGGTAGTTTTTTTTTTGCAAACTCTATATCTAGTTTAATGAACACAATTCTTAGGTCAAATGCAAGCCACGCCTATCAATAGTCATTTTATTTCCGGTCAACCCTATGAAACAGAAATGTGCAAGCGATTATAGACCGTAAGGTGGTTAACATTTTTAGTCCGCGACTGTACATTTTGTAGCCATTGTGATTTCAGCTAAATATGTTATGACGAGATCGAATTTTATAGATTCATGTTGCAGAGTATAATAAAGACGAGTTGTTTATCTTCAATGGTACACACGGCTACACATCAAGCTATACATTTCCAGTTTATGCTAATCTCGCATTGTATAGAATTTGTGTACGAGAGGTCAGCTTATATTGGAAATGTATAGCTTGATCTGTAGCCGTGCGTACTACTCAAATTTATTTACTCTGCATATTGTTTGCCATTAGTCCCTTCCAGAGAAAGAACTGTAGGTTGTTTGTATTTCATTGAAATGTTCCATTTTCCTCATAAAGTGTGAGGCTGCACGACCTTGGTTTAATAAGCATGACCAAGAAGTAGAGCACTTTCCTTGTCGTATTTTTTTCCCATGTAGCAAATATCGTTCTTATTAGTCGCTTATGTCACGCAATAGTGCTGATTCTGTTCACAACTAAACTAATTTAGTCTCACTATCTCTTTCTAACAAAGATCATAAGAAAAGAATGTAAGAAATGTAGTCCAATTGCTTGTTTTCAACAAAAAAGTCGCCATCAATATTGGTTAGGTATATTTATCCGCAAATGAAAACGGCAAAGACTAATTTGACAGCTTTAAATATGTTCTATCCTTTTTCAATAATGTTTGTAAAAAGAGTTGTGATGTGAAATTATTTTAGTGCGATTTACAACAGAATCGGCACCAATACCTCCTGATTTCAATTGAGTGAATTGGATCGAGAGCAGATGTAAGATTTAATTTCAATAACAAATTGGGACTCTATTGCATATTTTGTATACTACTTAGGTAGCAAACAAGCATACGGCCCACCTGATGGTAAGCAGTCACCGTAGCCTAATTTCTTACAGATAATTTTTACTAACAGTTTTCATAATCAATGATATCCCAAGATAATCTTAATATCTCACATCGAATGAAACTACAAGACGAAACAAAACAACCTTTCAACGCACATGTTGGAGAAATGCAAAGATTTCCTCCCGAAGATCAGGTTTCACGTAATACAGAGCATATTGTTACACTTCCTGCCGACAGCGGAATTAATTCCATACCGGCTATAACCAGACATCACATTGCAGCCTAGACTGATTCATAACCGAAGAAGCATCATCTTATGCATAAGAAACTAACTTGTGGGTCTGTGAGTTGCAGACCTCGCGAGTCTTGATAATTATAGGAATTCCCTTACAAAAACCGAAGCTGCTCACAAAATTTCACAAGAATCGTTTGAGAAATGCAACCTGTAGAAACAACCCGCGGACATCTGGACAGACACACGAAAGCTTTTATGCCCAAGATGAAACGGAGACGCTTCGTTCGCGCTCGATCAGTCAATTATACTACTAAATATGCTATGATTATCCTCATCCAAAAGATTCGAGTTAAGAAGCTACTCATCTCAAGAATTTGGGGAAAACTCAGTCAATACATATCATAGAGTAACAAAGTTCCCAAAAGTAGAAAGGAATCAAGATTTAGGCCAGTCACTAATCAGTCTCGCAGCAATTATTTGAGATACTCTGTACTAAAACGTCAGCTGTTCGTTCCAAATCAACTCATAATAAAAATAAATCGGAGTGTTATGTTATGTGAATAAGATTATCGTCTCTAGACGTTACCAACACACACTAAATACTTCTACAGATTGTTAGCATATGAGAATTTTGTGTTACAGCATTCACCATCTCATTATCTTCAAGAATTTGCTCTATCACCTCTATTATTATGTCTCTATAATCGATTATAATACAATTTGCAGTAACGATGCCGGTTCTGCAATACATTTCCTGCCTTCTAGCAAATTGTTAATCTACTTATGCAATATTTGACATTTCTTAAACACTGTTTTGATATTTAAATGTCAATCGTAGAATTGTCGAATGATTTTCGCAATTGTTGCTGGTATTTGGATGGGTTATCGTTTGGTGTATATTTACTGTTTATGGTTAAGCATAGCATTTTTAAGCTCAGTGGTAGTGACGTCGGATACCGAGACGAAGGTCCCGGGTTCGAATCCTACAATGGGCTTGAGCTTTTGGTGAAGGAAAACATCGTGAGGAAACCATAGCACGGTGGTAGGGTACTTTGTAGTACCCGCCTGGCTGGCTACCACCCTCAAGTTAAAGTCTGTCGCCAAGCACCTTTCGGTGTGTTCCGATAGCTGCACTTGAGAGCCAGTTCCTTCTAGGCTTTGTGTGCTTACCACCATCGGCCGCATCATCACTTACCATGGTGAGATTGCGGTCAAACACAGGCCTATACACAGTAAAAAAAATAAAAAAATTGCGTTATTCTGCAGAAAAAGATCTTGCCGCAAGGGATGCTTTTTGCCGATGTATAAAAACAAATGTTTTGCAATGACAGTGTTATATGTAAAATGTTTACAATCAAAGAAGATTAGCCATAGAACCTAGAAGGAACAAACAATGCTATTTGCAAGCAATTTTAGTATTCAAATATTAAGGTGGCCCTCTGTGGCCGGCGCAACTTCGACGCAAGCATAGTCTAAAAGCTTGTTATTTCATCCAACGTAATGTTTGACTGCGAAAAAAGAGAGACAGCATCATAGCCGTCGATTATCAGTCGGTAAATTCCGCTGATCACTCGCGCCCGCTTCGCTAGGTCGTCATTCATGATTTCGCATTCATAAAACTTGTTCCAGGAGTATACTTCTTGTGAAAAAATCTTACAAGTTTGTGAAAAAAAAGTTAGTTATTTTGAATCTCCAATACATTTGCAAGCCTGGTATCTTAACGTTTTCTTTACTTTTACAATTTATAGGTACATTAGATATGGCCAAAGTACAGGCAAAAACTCTGTTTTTCGGAGGCTTTGACTGAATTTGTTTCACACTTTTTTTAAATTACGCCTAGATACACGGCTAGATAAAGTGCACAAGATACTAATTTGTTCAAAACATCTAACGATAAATGTTTAACAACGCCATAATAAGTACAGAGGTTTTGTATGAAAAGTATGACGAATTGAGTCCTCTTAAAATGCAAGTGCATAACAATTAAGCAAGTCTATCTTTCAATAGCGATACCCGAAACAGTTGTTCACCTTGATCAAACCTTGAGTGCAGATCTCTCTAGTCTATAGTCTACAGAATAGAAACGCGGATATTTAGTTATTTGTGCTATGAATCATATCATAAGAAATATACGAGGTACAATCTCGTCCAAGCATATCAGTCTAAGCCAAACTTACTGCCAGTTTCTGGCAAATCAAAATGACCTAATCAAGTAAAATATTGTCTATAATTTCAGATGTCATGTACAATAACAGGACAGGTATACTTTCAACAAGTGATTAAAATTGATCAGGCTTCTAGAAAGAGAGCTATCGTATACAGAGGGATGATTTGAAATTGTAGAAACCAACTTTGAGGTCATGCTAAATAAGCTTTACTATGGAGACAAGTCAGAAGTCACTTTTGTTTTTTTTATTATAAGGCTTCATCTGCGTGACGAAATAATTATCGTGATACAAATTATGCACTAAATGATCGCCTAACGTCTAACGACATTAATAATGCCATTAGCAAATTAACGCGCTAACATCCGGCCATATCTGCGTACTATGTCAAATAACGAGCTACTTAAGAGTGCGTACCAAGCCAGAAAAATATCGCAATGTCAGATGAAACAAACTTATGTCTAATCTTCGCGTGGAGATGAGATGGAGATAGCGTGTTTCGCGGCACAAAAATGAACGAAGCGCTTCTTATCTAAATAACTCGTAAAGTATAGAATATTTTAAAAAATCGTTAGTAGCAGCCCTAGGTCATATGTTAGTGATATTATTTATCGAATTTTTGTCTTAATTAGATACACCATGAACGAATAAAACCGAAAATTCATTATTATTAGAGGTAGCTTTGTGATTTTTTTGTATCGAGGAAATTTCATTCCATTATGTTTTTGCTCAGGCAGAACCCTCGCGTATATAAGGAGAATACCCATATAAAAATATTTTTTCATTTAAATACTATTTACTTGGGTAAATTTCAATTCTAAGATTGTTATTTTGCTTTATACGCAGGTAAAGTAAGGCATTATGGTAACAGTACGCCTACCATGAGTTTTCTGTGCTGTGATCTACACACGCTAGCGACTAAGGTGAAACATTTTGTATGAAATCTTTCCAAAAGTGTCCACTAGAGGTGCTGCTTGTCATACAAAATATTTCACCGTAGTCGCTAGTGACTAGATTACGTTAGCATAGGAAAACTCATGTGGAGGTACAGGATCGGTAACAGTGTAACGGGAATATAAAGTCAGTGCTTTAGGATATTCATAGCCCAGACTAGATAGGAATTTGTAGACCTACGTGAGGAACTGAACTCACTTAAGCTTTTTATTTTTTTGATTTGTTAACCCTATTTAATTTAAGGTATGGTCAACATTAACACATTCAGGAGCCTCCTAGGCTTGAAAACTCCAACAGTAGGTTGACCACTAGCCTACCTCCTCCGACCCGCAGTGGACACGTGTGGCGGAGTATCTGCCCATTCCCTTTCACCCTCATTTGTGAAAGGAGGCCTGTGCTCAGCAGTGGGACATTATAGGCTTATGATGATGACGATGAAGTGGTCACCGCTGCCTGTAGACATTATTAATTCGAGAGGAATGTCAATGCCTTCTCTACCTAATTACGTAAGACCAATGACTAACCGATTAAACTAGGTTAGATCCTATAAATACCTCAGACAGTTGACTCCAGCATATGTTACTCGAACTTTAAAATTTTTGGTCGTTCCCTGGATTTGGAAACCCAACGACAAATTTTTATTTTTTTATATAGCACTTAGGTGGCAAACAAGCATACGGCCCGCCTGATGGTAAGCAGTTACCGTAGCTTATATACGCTTGCAACACCAGGGGTATCACGGGCGCGTTGCCGACCTTGAAAAAATCTCTCCGCATCCCTTTTGAAGGACCCCATGCTGTACTCCATTGGGAAAACCAAGAATTCAATCAAATTTTCTAAAATCCTAAACTTTATGGTAAGTAAAGAACCTTGGAAAGGCCAATATTTACCTGATGACGTTTCACAAACTGTGATTGAATATCATCATCAGTGATTAATCGATGATATCAAGATAGTGATGATTCACACTGACGTCACATGAATGGGAGACAGGTTTCCACAACTTGTTCTCTTGCGGTCGTTGTTACCTTGGCCTGGTCAGGGTTAAGCGGAGGTGTGCACTAAGCTTTATTGCTTGCATCCTGTTAATCCATACTGTCATACTAATACTTGTATTATAAATGCCAAAGTAACTCTGTGTGGACTTTTTGGCGGGAACTTGCAGAGTGACGTTGCGTTTTAATTTTAATTTTCATAAATTCGTGTATTTTGAGTTTTATTGCATATTATACGTGGTATTTCATCCAATACAGATCAATCTACGTGCACCAGTGAAGTGAAATGAAATGAATCATGTATGTGTATCGTGCCTTTATGACTATATCTTCAGTCATGCCATTAAGACAGATTATATCTTCATTGAAAAACGTGCTAAACCTGTTCAGTTCCATAATTTATAACAAACAAACATTCATTCTTATTAGATAGCAAACAGTAATGATGTAAATAAAGATAACAAAGTAAATCATTTTAAACGTATTACTGTTCCTTCTGCGTTAATTGATATCTTGCATCACTTTCATGCATTATGAAATTCATACGGATATGAATGAAATGACGTAGTAAGGCGCCGATCCCACAGAAAGAGTTCTAGAGTTCCGAGTTCTGCATTCCGTGTTGACTATTGTGCACACAGCAAGCAGTCTAGAGTTCTGCAATATTCGCTACTGCTTACAGTCAACGCGGAATGCAGAACTCGGAACGCGGAACTCTAGAACTCTATTCTGTGGGATCGGCGCCTAATAAATTAAATGGTTGAGGTGTAGCTTGGAAATTTATTGGAAGAAAATATACAGTAATAATTCGACATGCAGGCTGATTCTGTTGTTTACAACTAAACTAATTTAGTCTCACTATGTCTCTTTCTAACAAAGAATATAAGAAAAGGATGTAAGTTTAGTCCTCTCAAATTACTCTAATGCTTGTTTTTAATAGAAATTTTTTACGTTTAAATACCCGCAAATAAAGACGGCAAAGACTAATTTGACAGCTTTAAATATGTATTATTTTTCCGGGAACGCAGGTGAATCCGCGGGGGACAGCTAGTTATTGTATAAAAAAGCTTTTTTGGGTGCTTTTTTCACAGACAGTTTACGACTCAGCATCAAAACTGGGAAATTTACGCTCTATCAAATGGGAATCTCTAATTTGGTGTCACAGTATTTCCCTTAACTCCATATCAGGAGTTGAATCACCTTATTGACCTTAAAGTCAATGAGAATGTTTCATTCATACATTGCATGCGTCTATCTCTTTCTAGCTTTAAAGAATTAGCGATGGAAGAGCGAGACGGCAGAGCGCCAAGGAAATGACATCAATGAGTGACAATTAATCGAGACCAATTTAAATTGGATACGGCACAATGTCATTAATTCCAATGTTACTTTTTATACTCAACGAGTCTTTGTCTGCATGACACTCTATGGACTTTTAAATAATTTAAAAATGTTTTTTCGGCTTTTGTTTCCATTTATAAAACAATATATTTACCTAATAAGAAAATTAAACACTTCAAAAAGAGAACATATAATTGGACTGTTTTACAAAAAACTTAAACCGACTTCAAAGTACACTAAGAAGTAATCAAATCCTGATCTGATGACAATGTGACCAAACGGGAAGTGTACCCTTTCAAATAAAAAAATAATTTTCCAAATCGGTTAATAAATGACGGAGTTATGAGGTAACAAACATTAAAAAAAAACATCTGAATTGAGAACCTCCTTGAAGTCGGTTATAAAGTTTAAAATGCTTGGTAATTTTTTCTCAAACTGTTCACCGTCAAAATTGATTTTTGAAATAGGATAGACTACTATATCTCACATCATCACTTGAAGTATAATTTGAAATGTGTTAGACCAAATGTTTCCATATCGTTTCTATTGACATTTGTTATTATTGGAAAGGCTTTGTTTATTTGAACTTTATTATCCTTTTAGAGGAGATGGATCTATTCCTAATACTTGTTTATGTATCAATCTTTCGCTGGTTCATAGAGTTATTTAATGGTGCGTCCATGCTACGCGAGCCGAGCATGAGCCGAGGCACAAACGAACAGAATTCGTTTGTTGTTTGCGTAGCGTGGACGGGACTTGCGAGCCTTGAACGAGCGTTCGTGTCGGGCTCGACTGCGCTTCGCCCGATTCTCAGTTTTTTTACGAACACAGGGATTCGCATCGCGCTCGTTGTAGGCTCGTAACGTCCACACTTGACACCACGAGCAACGAACGAATTCTGTTCGTTCGTGGCTCAGTTTGTGCTCGGTTCGGTGTGGTGCGTCCATCACCACATTACAACATTATTTGACATAACTTACAAGAATTGCGAATAGAGTTTCTTGCCGGTGTCTTATCAGTTTAAGTGTATTCCGAACCGGTGGTAAATTCAACTGTATGTACCAATTTAACATTCATAAGTGCCATACTAGGGCCTAAACTGAATAAATGACTTTTTTGAATATTATGTAACGGAACGTTTTTGCGTGAGAGTGGCGATGTTCAATAGGCGACATCAAAACTTGTCAGAGTAGAGTTCATCGTTAATTTATTTTATACTTGAGGCTACTAACCAAAAATGAAAAAAAAAAGAACCCGTATGGTGAGTCTGTCCATGTCCATCTGTCATCTGTCGGTATTTCAATATTGCTTACCCAACCTTATTGCAAATGATGCTTTTTTAATCTCTTTGCAAATGGGGCCGAAATGGAGAACCGAAATTATCTGAGTATACTAAATGGGGTACCTATCATATGAAAGGGTTTCATTTGTACATTCAAATACAGGTTTTTTACTTTTATGTTACGTATTTTTAGAATTATGACAAAAAAAACACTTTTTGGGTTTTCTTTTGTTAAATGTTAATTTTATTTTTACTTCGGATAGGGTGACCATATCATCATATTAATTATTAATCCAAAGGAGGTAAGCAAACAAAGCCAGCTCTCAAGCATAGTTGTTTAAAAGTTACAGAAAATATGGCGTCCTTTACGCCATCTAGTTTATAAAATACACAATGTTTATGAATTTTCCTCCTGCACTTTTATATAAATAATTATTACACGTTGTACCATAGACAAAATATACTATATCCCCCTTGTTCGCACAACAAGTACGTAATATTATGGACACAGTTCATGACATATTTATTAGCAGTAGGTCAACTACTATCTACACTCGATTTAGGATTGGTACTATGGCAATAATTTCATCTATTTTTTGTACAGCTAATAGGTACCTATGTAATATTATAATGAAATGTTTTTTATTTCAAAATTAATAAGTAAAAAATTATTCAGCATTATACAAATACCATGAATAAGTCAAAAGGAAGGAACGCAAAGCCAACTGCGTCAGCGTAAGTTAGTAAGGCGATGATATGTAATCAAAATTCAAAACATATGACATAAAAAAGTCTTTTCCGAAAACAACGTAGATAATGTTATGTATAAAAATATTTTTATAGTAATCTGTGTTTAAGTGGAAAGGATATTTCTATTAGAGGGCCTCAATGGCCTAAACTCAACACCTAGATTGTGAAACTTTATGGTAATTAAAACTTGTAGAGGAATTTTCTGCGTGTAAGCCAGGATGATTCATAATTAGATGATCCTGTCTTACTACTGTTTAATAATAACTTATACTGTGACGATGGGGTATTCCAAACAATCCGTTCTATATAATGGGACAATGGAATGCCAATCATTTTGTGTGCTTTGACATAATGTTTATTTATAAAGCATGAAAAGGTCACATTATCTCATGATTAGTTCAAACTCACGATTCAAACAAGATCATTGCTATACAGAAAAAAAAATACAAACACATCACAGTATAGTACATAGCCAGGTACATCGAAAGATTTTTGGCAGTCTGTGCCAGTGCTGCCATGTATATTTTTGTTAAAAAATCTGTAACTTATTATTATTTTTGTGGTTTTCCTTTGTATATTATGACCTTTTTATGGTATAATACACTTCCCATGTTCTAAAATTTTAATGTAACCAATATTTTTAGTCGAGACGACAAAATACGTTGATTTATCTTGTTTAACTCGGTTATGGTCCAAATACCTATATTAATATTAAATTGAATGTTGATAGAGTTCATTATTAAAAAAGTTTCAAAAATAGATTAAATGTGGGATATCCGGTCACAAGGCGTCATTTATTAGTTCCCTTTGATTTTGTTACCCAAATGAATGCAGTGACGAAATATGACTGTCTTGTTTTTTTTTCTACTTCTTGACCAAGACGTGATGCCACAGAACAGTCATATTGGGTCTTTTTGGCATTTTTTGTGCCTATAGTTGCATCCCAAGTTTGTATTTTTTTTATTTTCTTTATTATGCTTTGTATTGTAAGTACTACACCTATCCTTACTATATTATTTCAATTAGTCAAACTTTTGAAAAAGAAGATAGACAATATAGTCAGATAGTCCAAAAAAATATAAAAACATGACAGTTTCTTCCCATGTCTTCTCAGTTGAAGGCCGACCAAGTGCCTTCCTAGGGGCTAAACAGAATACATAGCTCGGTGGTCCAGACTAGAAAACTATTTGCTGCTGAAAACTTTTACACTTTTACGCGGACAAGTTGAGTAACCAGGTAAGGGTTATGTGCCACAGTTACCTAAGGGTGGGGCTCAAACCTCAGGCTCAGGGTGTTGCGTAACATAGGATTTCAAGAGTTATAATTTCAGGATCAGCTTGGGGCGCCTCGGGCCGCTCGTATGGTCCGAGACTGGTTGGGGCATCGCGGCGACAAAACGCAAAATCAATTATGTTATGATTGTACGCAAAGCAAGACATGGCGCCTCAGGATGACTTAATCGTGTATGATGACTTCATTAAAAGATAAATCGTCGTGAATCACGTGGTTATATACTTAAGTATGTGCTTGCATTAGAGAAATATACATTTTAAGAGCATATCGTTATTTCGCTCAAAGAGCAGGTTGACTGGGAGAATCGGTTGAGAAATGCAACCCGTAGAGGAGAACTGCCGGACATCCTTCGGACATCAGCCGGACATCTGGACAGACATACTGAAGCATTTTTGCTCAAGCTGAAACCAAGACGCTTCGCTCGCTCGGTCCATAAACTACTGACCTACTTAGGGTTGCTTTTTTTACAACAAATAAAGTATATTTAAGTCTGAGAGGAATATTACACAGTATTTTAGAAAAATAAACGCTATATTTTATATTTTTTTAAATAAATATTTTGTAGAACTTCTCGCACAACTTATTAATTTAGAGTCTTTTTTAAATACTTCATACGCCTCACCACAATTGTAACTTAAATTAAAATAAATGAGAAGCAATTTTTTTATTAAATTAATAGTTGCTCTATTTCTATCCTCCCGCCACTTTGCATTCATGACCGAAAAAGCTCTTTCAGTAAATGCCGAGGTGGCGGGAACAGAAAGTAAATATGAGACAATTTTAGTGATATTTTAAATTCCTCTGAGGTGTTTACTAATAAATGGCTCCACTTTTGGCCAGTACTCATTTCATCATTCAAAATTGTGCGGCATTTTGATGCTGAAAACAGTATTTTGTATACTTCATTTTTATTGAACAGTAAAAAGTATAATGTAGTGAAATACTGTTTTTAACAGTTTAGTTGGCAACCTTAGACCTACTGCCCATTTCCTAATAAAAAGCTGTCATTTTGAACTCAAAACTCCTAACGCAACAACTGCGTCACATACTATTTGGTGAAAATAGGCATATACCTTTTAGCCTCAAATAAACTTTGCGTCAAACACTATAGCATAAAAAACTCGGGCGTCAAACATTTCGATACGTTTACCAATTTTACATCATATATTATTGCCACATCAATGACGTCATGCATAGTACCTTCTTATCACGGTTATCATGCACCGTTAGATGTTTAGTAATGCAATGTTAACTAGATATGAATCATACACGTATGTAGGTTTGTTTTTAACTTTAAATATGTTGTGTAAAGAGCAATAACCTACATAACTGACCTGTGTTACTACTATTTATACTCGAAGTTAACTCGCTTTTGTGAATGTGTAAAATTTGTATTGTGGGACTATTGTTTTTGGTTTGCTGTTGCGACACGCATTTCTTAGGAACTCATAATTTTAGACACAAAAGATCAAAATCAAAATCAAAAAGTCATTTATTCAGTTTAGGCCCTAGTAAGGCACTTATGAACGTTAAATTGGTACATACAGTTGAATTTACCGAACTGAGAAGACTCCGCAAGAAACTCAGCAAATAAGAGATAATGAAAGAAATTCCAAAAAAATATGGAACACTGAATGACTATGTCGAGGCTATCACTAACTCATCTGAGTGATGAGGAATATCAGAATCATTTCGTAAGCCTACACAAAAATTGCGACTAACGAAAAGCAAAATCGTCTTTTATGTGCAGTAAACAGTCACAGGAATACAATCCTCTTGATTTTCAACAAAGTGTCATTCCAAATTTTTTTTATGGTTATTTTCTAATCCTAATAAAACAACAAAATGCTACAGCGCCAATAATTTACTAACAATATAATATATTTTATAGAGGCTTATTACACTGTGACCAAAGTAAGTACACTATCTAGTTTTGAATCGAGTTTTGATCGGGTTTGGTTCGAGTTATAATAGTAGGGTCGTTGTTTGTTTATAATGCAGGAAGTCCCGGTGTTTAAGTCCACAAGCATGGAAGAACCGACGCGTGCTAGTAGATGTATTATAATGAATATGTGTGCATTTGGGTTTGCTTGTTATAAAATAGGCATAGGGTCGCCCACTTCCCTCCAATATGGCGAGGAGGGCGATGGCTGCCACACGCGTCATACTTGTGAATAGGTGGTATTTTGAAAAGAGTAATTCCTGAGTTTATTGCCGGTTCTTCTCATATCCGAATCAATATTAGAGTAATTAGAGTCGGACTTTTCATAAGTGATAAATGATTATGAATTTGAAGGCATGACATATTTGATAACTGATAAAAATATACACATATTATACACTACCTGCCCGGCGCAACTTCGTTCGCGTAGTGCTACCCTACCCTGTGGTGTTACCTTACCCTACCCTACCGTAGGGTAGGGTAAAGTAACACCACAGTCACAATCACAATCTAAACCATCCAAGGACTTAATTCTACTGTGTATGTTACTGAACACCTAAACGGCTGGACCGATTTGAATGAATTTTATTGTATGCATGTGGGTGGCGCCCTGGATGGTTTAGATTCACAAATTAGCCCGGCAGACGGCGCTGCAGTCGGTATCTAGGTTATATTATCGACTGCAGCGCCATCTGCCGGGCTGATTTGTATTCTGTGAATGAGTGCAAAGAACCAATCTACAAAATTATTATTATTTATTGTTCACATTACGAAAATAAAATTTTAAATGTAAAGGAAACCTCTCCTGTTTTTATATACAGAGTAGCTAGTCTATTGTGTTGTCTGTCTGTGTGTCACACGCTTATTGACTACAATGACCTATCACCGGAGCTATTGTTAAGTTCTGTTGTGAAAAAGTATACAATCATACAATCATAGAAATAACGTCATAATGTATAATTTTTGCAGCGAAAGTAAATTATACAACTGCTGTAACATTTTAATTAGACTTATGTCTATTTATTTGTGGGTTGTGATAGATATTTGTGCTGATTCTGTTGTTCACAACTAAACTTAATTTAGTCTCACTATGGCCCTGATTCTGTTGTTCACAACTAAACTAATTTTAATGTCACTATGTCTCTTTCTAACAAAGAACATAAGAAAAGGATGTAAGAAATTTAGTCCTGTCAAATTAGTCCAACGCTTGTTTTCAATATAATTTTAGTCGCCATCTATCGCGGTTACGCCTAAATACACGCAAAATAAGACGGCAAAGGTTAATTTGACAACTTAAAATGTTCTATCCTTTTTCAATCATGTTCGTAAGAAAGAGATGAGATGTGACTAAAATTAGTTTAGTGCGATTTACAACAGAATCGGCACCAATATCTCTTTCTAACAAAGAACATAAGAAAAGAATGTAAGAAATGTAGTCCTGTCAAATTAGTCCAACTGCTTGTCGCCATCAAAATTAGTTACGTATTTACCGACAAATGAAAACGGCAGACTAATTTGACAGGTTTAATGTTCTATCCTTTTTCAATAATATTTGTAAGAGAGAGATGTGATGTGACTAAAATTAGTTTCGCAATCTAGCCATTAATTGAATTAGCCGACTTATGAAACAGTTCATAAGTCGGCCTACAACCTACAACTGAGAAGAACAGGCAAGAAACTCAGCAAGTAAAAATAAATCTTATAATTGTACTGAAGCTACCACCAAACTTTTAGTTTTGAATCGATTAAAAGGAAGTGCTAGCCGCAGATGGATTTTATACCATACGCAGACAAACCACTTAATTGTTAGACTAGTATAATTAGTAAATATATTTGGTGCTCTAAAAATAGGTGCTGAAACGGGATTACCTACTTCAAAAATTTTACCAAACGCAATAGCGAGTACAGTTATGCAACTCATAATACATGTGTGCAATGTTGCTCATTACACACGAGGCGGTATTAAGCTGTAAGATAAGAAAGCCGAGATTGTAATGACGCGTGCGCGTGTGCATGCGTGTGCGTATGGCAGTCTCGGAAGCTGACCCGAAGAGTTAAGCTCAAGATATTCGGGTCCAACGTGAAGTCTGTACTTCTGTACGGATGCGAAACGTGGAAGGTAACCAATGCCATCTCGCACCAGCTCCAGGTTTTTGTCAACCGATGCCTTCGCCAAATTCTCGTTATCCACTGACCCGAGAAAATCTCGAACGTAGAGCTCCGAGAACGGTGCCACGAAACACCGATCGACCAACAGATCAAGCGTCGCAAATGGAACTGGATTGGCCACACTCTCCGAAGGGACCCCGACCATATACCCAAGCAGGCAATGGACTGGAATCCGCAGGGGAAACGAAAGCGTGGCCGTCCCAAACAAACCTGGCGACGCACTGTGCTTGACGAAGCGAAGAAGATCGGGAAGTCTTGGAGTGAGATCAAGCGCGAAGCTCCGACCGATCGGGATGGAGAGTTTCTGTGGACGCCCTCTGCCCCATCTAGGGGACATAGGATCATAAGTCAATGCACACGATGTTTTTCAACACACTTGCGATGAATAAAACAGACTTGTATTTTTTGAAGTAGATTTTTTGATAATCATCAACCACAATAAGAACGTTAATCAATATGGCACGCAGGTTTTTTTTTACAGCAATGCTTTCAAACTGTTTTACTCGTTCGTCTACACACATTATCACTTGTAGTGAGGTACAAACTTAACATAATCGGGATTATACCTATCATAAAACTGTGCGGTAATGTAAAGTTAAAAGCACTAGTGCATAATAAGCTGCATTATGACACTAAATTCAGTGCAATAAAAGTCACTTTACTAGCACTGTGTTGAAAATAAAATAGTCTCTATGAAGCACGTTCAACACCAAAATCTATAGCCACTTGACCGACCACTACCGCAGTCTAAACCAGGCATAATGTATATTAATTAGGGCCCATCTAGGAATACTAGTCAATCTAACAAGGAAGGGCCACTATTAGCACTAGCACTAGTAAAAGACGTGCATACATTTGCATAGCACTTAAGACAACGATTTAGTATTCAAAGTCTTTGAGATGCTAACCATGCTAAGGTAAGGAAACGGTCCTTGCAGGAGTGGAAAGCGATAAGCGATGAGCAATAGCGGGTGCAAAATTTGATGCAAATTAAGCTTTGCTTGAT
The DNA here is from genome assembly GCA_951394255.1 of Polyploca ridens. Classification (NCBI taxonomy): domain Eukaryota; kingdom Metazoa; phylum Arthropoda; class Insecta; order Lepidoptera; family Drepanidae; genus Polyploca; species Polyploca ridens. The sequence continues at coordinate 2,394,227 of OX596260.1, forward strand.
TCTTGGGTGACCTATACTACCCCTGAGGGCCAACCTCTTAAAACAATATTATTACATACTTGTCTTTTGTCCTTCTTTGACATCCGACGTCAAAACAGGACAAAAGACAAGTAAGGTTATAATTAGAGTATTTTGAAATAAAAACGTAGGCAGGTACGTGATTCCTTGTAGCTGGTAGATCATAGGTTATTCAGGAGCTCCATCTTAGGCTTCGTCGTCGTCCTTTATGGACGGGACAGTAGACAAACGTTAGCCCATTTAATTTAAAAAAACCGGCCAAGTGCGAGTCGGACTCGCAAAAGGAGGGTTCCGTACAATATTAAATAACTCAACATCAAAAAAAGTTTCTTTCATTTTTATTATTTGTTGTTATAGCGGCAATAGAACTACACATATCCTGAATTTCAGCTCTCTACCTATTACCGTTCATGAGATACAGCCCACTGACAGACAGACGGACGGACGGACAGCGGAGTCTTAGTAATAGGGTTCCGTTTGGCACCCTTCGGGTACGGAACCCCAAAAAACTGGAATTTAAAAGTGGATTCGATTAAAACCAATCCCTGGGATTTAACGTGTATGTTTGCGGTTAATTTAATACTTGTTTTCTTTGAATGAAGTCAGAAACCGCAAGTCTTAAAACACCTGCAAGTAATGAGTAAACAAAACTTCCAAAACACATGTGTTTACTGACACACCTCCAGCGCATACGTCATACGCTGTACTCTCGTCGCGAATCGCCCGCACTTTGAACGTTGCCTTACCTACCACTGGAGAATACATAATACACACACACCTTACTTATAGAAGACATATAAGGATTGCTATTTGCGTGGCTCCTTGCTGGGCGTCTGTCTGTCTGTCTGATTGGCTACGTGACTGTCGGCAAGCTTTGTCTTTGTTTCTCTAATTATAATCTTTTGGCTATTACTTGGCTCGTTTTCAATATAGCAAACTACATAGTTCCTGCCTTATTGATTTCCCCGCGTTATGTCGCAAAATCCTTTCGATTTAAAAGTCATCTAAATTAATAATTGCGGTCAAGGTGTTTAGACAATGACATCATAGTCAGATTGTCCAAAAAATAATTAGAAAATGTATCCTTGCTGAGTTTCTTGCCGGCTTCTTCTCAGTTGAAGGCCGAGTTTCGAACCGGGTGGTAACTTCAGTAAATGTGACCTTCATAATTCAAAATGCAAGCAAATAAATAGTTAGTTTTGATTTGAATTTGATTGGTAATACGTATGAGTCTAAAATGTCTACATAGATACCTACTTAACTTAAATATTCAAAATAGATACATCCGATTGCCGAACGTGACCAAAATTTTGCATCAAATAGGTATCTATATTATCCTTCTTTATAAACAAAAACAAACTAAATTCGCGGAATCCGACCGCGTGGCGACATTGTACACAAAACAAAAACAGTAAGTTTGTATACTTATTCTTGAAAATTTGCAATCAGTTGGCATGATCGCGCATGTGCAGTCCAAATGTCTCTGTGACATTGCCGGTTGATTTATCGCAATATGTTTAACAAAAACTTGTTAGCATTTAATATTATTTTGTCATATTATTGTTATTCTTAGCGTATTATTAGGTACCTATCTCAAGTACAATTCAAATTCAATTCAGCTCTGCTTAGTTTGGGATCTGGGGGCTAAAAAGGAAGCTAAAGCAATATTGCAAACTGAATATTTTTTTCGAATTCTCGAATCTGCCGAGAATTAAATTCAATTATGGAAAAACAGGAGAACCTTCCTTTATTGACCCGGAACGAGGGTAACGTTTTGATAGAAGAATTGAAGTCGTTTCAAAAGAAAACACCGCCGCAGTAAATATAGATAATGAAATCAACGACGCTCCGGATGAGTGCCCTATTGTTTATGCAACAATACTATCAAAACCGCATTTGACGTCATATTGTCAATGGGTGACCGATGGGCATGATCCAAATGAGATTTAATGAATCAACTGTAGGTACCTACTTCATTTTTAAGATTCATCAGCCTACAGACAAATGTGTATCTATCGTCTCGGGATTTTTCCGTTCCTTATTTAATTTTAGCTTTCTGATATCCCATTTAAATGTAATTCTCGAAAATAGACAATAGACAGCTTAAATTGACATCACAAAGATAAAAAAAATTACAAAGAATAATAACATTACACGGAATGCAAACAACAAAAACAAAAGGCGTATGCTTGTTTGCTAACTAAGTTGTATATAAAAAAAAAAAACATTAAAATAAAAAGAAATAACAAAAAAATAATAACACACAAAAATCTAAATTCTGTGCTATTTTTGTATTAACAGCTTCTGAAGTGGACGTGGTGTAGCATGATTAGCCGTTCTTAATCGATCGGCAAAGTTAAGCTACCACCGGAGAGGATGGTAACTGGATGGGCGACCGCCGAGTGCAGTATTTCAACTCGAGCGTTTTCCATGCTTCGAAAGGTACGTAAAGCCGTTGGTCCCGGTTATCACTTAACTTGGATAGTCGTTACACTAGTTGGAGGCCTCCTAGGCGGCCTGATAAACTCATTAGTAGGATGACCACTAGCCTACCTCCACCGATCCGCAGTGGGCACGCGTGATGGAGTATTTGTCCATTTACTTTCTCCCTCACTTGTGAAAGGAGGCCTATGCTCAGCAGTGGGACATTATAGACTAATGATGATAAGCTTCTGTGTGATCAAAATCTCACCATGGTAAGTGATGATGGTGACACATAACCAGATAGAACTAACTACTTGGCAACTTTGCTACTTTTCGGAGATCAGTCTCTGGCTCTCAAGAGCAGGTGCGGGAACACACCGGTAGGTGCCTGGTAAAATGTCACTTATGCCCATCTTCACCAGCCATTGGGAGAAGCCTAAAGCTTGGGAGACTCCTAATCTTAACGAAACTCGAAATTGCTTTGCATACAAATGTCAGTTCTTAGGAATTTCCTTAAGGAAGTTAGGCATTGATTGGTGATACTGGGCATACATTTTAAGGTGAGATCTACATAGACTTTGACAGATAATTTCTCCTTTACCCTTTGCAATTAGTCGCACGATAGTTGCTGTCAATGTCAGCTACATTTTACGCGATAAGCCATTAACTAAATGACACTGACAGCTTAGTGGGCTGGTCCCTTCTGGTCTGGATCCTCAGGATAAGCAATAGTATCTCAACAACAGCTATCGGCTAAATAACTAAAGAGATATAAAAATGAAACAATGCAATCTATGTTTACAATATGCCTCACAATTTCAGAACTTTAAAAATATGATTCCCATCAAATAAGTCTTGCTGTTAAACTAACTACCTACCAAAGTAAAAAAATATACACAATTACTGGGTGTTAGCGAAGCAAACACATATAGGTGGTACTCGCATATCCAAGTTCTTTGGTGGTACTCTACTGCATAGAGTCACAAAGATGTCTTCTAAAGTTCAGTCAACCTTCCACATTCAAAATATCCTTCCATATAAGCACCATAGACAACTAAGCCAATATTTTAATTTCATAACACGCAATAGCCAATACAACAGACAGCCAAACGCATTAACCAGCCAGTCACCGAGCCAGATGGCACGGGAGTGACCTAAATGTACGATAAGTGATGTTCTGCCACATCACTTGTCAATTACGTTATTGTTATTGGGCTATTTGTGCATTGAGTTTATATCACTTGGGTTGGATCTGGCCCCTTGAAAAGGAAGCTAAACAATATTGCTAATAGCATTATTTTTTTCGAATTTACATCAGATCTGATGCAATTCATCAATTCAGAATCTTTTAATGAATTGAATTGAAAACATATAGGTAATACGTATAGGATCTGCCGAGAATTCGTAAATATTAATTCCGTTACCCAATAAAAATTGCTTTGGCTTCCTTTTTAGCCCCGCAGGTATTTCTCAATTTCTTTTAAAAAGAGGTCCTTTTAATATTATCCATGGAGCGATCTCAAGAGTACAAAAGTGATTTGCAAATAGCGGTGTTTTTTGGTTGTTGGAAAAATTTGGCTATTTGACTTAAATGGACAAAGATCGGAACTCTCCCAATTTACTGAGTGTTCTGACATTTTCTGATCCAAACCTAAAGGACACTTACATGTGCAAAAACTGATAGGTATTATTTCGTTTATGTAGTGAGAAATTGAAAAAAAAAATCGTTTTGTTTTTTAGTTTAGATTGGTTTGTATTTTTTCTCGCGTAGTTACTAGAAAGATAACCAAGAATTAACTCGTAAGGTACCACTGCCGGGACTATCAATATGGGGAAATTTACACTGACAGTTTTCTATTAGTTGACAATAGGTACCTAACCTTACCATAAACAAACTTGAAACTTTAAGCGTAACATATCGTCATTCATATATTGTAATTTAAAAAAGTAGCCGGCATATTAGCAGTCAATAGTCGTTTTAAAATTGACTTCCTGTCCTTGGGCATACATGCCCAATGATTCGGAACTGATGCCGCAACGCACAATAACTCACTTGACAAAATGGTACTGCTATTCCAACAATATTTGCATATCGGAAGTTATGTAAAGTTTGGCGAATTAAAAATTGTTGCTTCAATTTCAGTCACTATTGTGGTCAATTTAAGTTTAACAATTCCAATAAAGTGACATTTGCATTTGACAGTGATGAAAGTGTCAGGGAGGGAAATTCTCAAAAAACAAAATAGGTAGATAATGGTGCCAATTCTGTTGTAAATCGCACTAAACTAATTTTAGTCACATCTCATCTCTTTCTTACGAACATGATTGAAAAAGGACAGAACATATTTTAAGTTGTCTAATTAATCTTTGCCGTCTTATTTTGGGTGTATTTAGGCGTGACCGCGATAGATGGCGAATAAATTTATATTGAAAACAAGCATTGGACTAATTTGACAGGACTAACTTTCTTACATCCTTTTCTTATGTTCTTTGTTAGAAAGATACATAGTGACATTAAAATTAGTTTAGTCGTGAACAACAGAATCAGGGCCATTATACCACAGAATATATAATACGCAATAAAGCCTTCAATTGTTTCTACGTCTATGTTCAATGGGTATTGATACCTTCTACGTAGTAGTAGGCTGCGAAAGTAGCTACTATAAGCATAGCTAAGTACTTTTATACTGAAGACTTGAAAAACCCGTGACTTCAAAAGAAATAGTCTTTTGATCGTAGGCAAAAGCGGAGCCACAAGAAAACTTCATATCTTTTCTTTAACATCATTTCAACACCAGAAATAAAACCTTACCTTGTACAAGGAATTGCAACAAAACGATTCTATTAACAAAGAGTGCGTGCTAGAAATTATACAAGTTTTTTCACGTGTTTTTACGAGTTTCTTGCACCGCACCGCAGTCAACCGAAACGGTTGCTTTTCTTTCTAATCAACATTACAAATGAGTTCAAAACGATGGTCAGAGACCTATTAAACAGTAATGCGGTGATTTGTAATGACATTGATGGACAATGCCCGCTTATTTAATGATTTCGTCATTATTTACTATCGGGTGATAAGTTTTATTGTTTTTTATGATATATTACCAGTTTTGTGAATGAGTTGTTTGATATTAAAATGGATAAGGGACGTTAAATAATGATTTATTGTTTGTTAGCATTGACTTTTCTTTAGGAAAGGATAAACTATTTTACATAACATTCTTAAACTATGACATGCATTTTACAATGTGGTGAAATTTTATAAGTGCTAGTTTACGTAGAAACGTTAGACATTTCAAATATTGCACTATTTATTGCTAAGCTAGTGCCATCTTTTGACAGCCCATAAAAACTATGTATATAATAAACAATCATTATAGAGACGCCCTCCTGTGAAAGGCGTCATAGCTTGATCTTAGTAAAAAAAAGACAGAAAGTAAACATGTAAGCTAATTACATATATTAGCAATTGGTAATTCAGTTTCGAAAATTGATGTAATGCATTGAACTCAATTATCGGCCATTTAAGTAATTATGATATTAGCAGCGATAAGGCTATAAATACAGGCTGCGAATAGGGTTGCCACAATAAAAAAAAATGCCAGAAAAAGCAGAAGAAAAGCGTTTAATGTAAGTAAAATATGATTTGATGACGAGATACTAACCCTTGTCGTAATTTCGTGCAAAAATATATTTTTTTGGGATTACGTTTCTACGTAGTCGATCTACCAAGACTTTTATTTTACCTGACTTAGGCTAAGCTAACTAAACTATCTAAGTGCATACTAAAACAAAAATAAATTTAAATCGAAGTACAAAATTCAAAAATTCAAAATCATTTATTCAAATAGACCTTCGCAGGCACTTATGAAAAGTCTGACTCTAATCTAATACCGGTTCGGAAGGTTGCATTTGCTGAGAAGAGCCGGCAATAAACTCAGCAATTACTCTTTTCAAAACAAGCTTAGATTCATTACATAATATTTACATTCTAATCGCACTGACAACAATTGCGTGCCCCGGCGAGGCGGCAAAACTACAAAGTAGTCTGAATCTATATTTAATAAGTAAATAAATAAATGGCAAACTTAAGCAGACCAGCCACCACAAGCAGCACCTGTTCACAAGTATGACGCGTGTGGCACCCATCGCCCTCCTCGCCACTATATAGTTACACATATATATTATAGGTACAATATAGTTACCTACTTTTCGCATGAACTAGTGACTATATATTTTGTTTTTGTTTGTGTTAATTGCTTCAAATAACGCCCTAGTGGCAGCCCTGACAGCTAATGTCACAACAATGGATCAGTTGGCTATCTGTCCGAGTTGACTAATAGACCAATTGCTAATTGCTATAAATGTAATGCGCAGACACATGCAACACTCAGCTATTGCAAAAAGGTCGAACAATTTACGCACCGATGAATTGGTGAGTGAGTATATAAAACTGAGTGTATTAAGATAGTTTTTTTACTACTAAGGTAGCAAACAAGCATACGGCTCGTCTAATGGTAAGCGGTTACCGTACCCTATAGATGCTTGCAATTGCAACACTATAGCCAGTCTAGACTAAAGCCAAACGTGGGATATTTGCCCTGATTCTGTTGTTCACAACTAAACTAATTTTAATGTCACTATTTTTCTAACAAAGAACATAAGAAAAGGATGTAAGAAATTTAGTCCTGTCAAATTAGTCCAATGCTTGTTTTCAATATAATTTTAGTCGCCATCTATCGCGGTTACGCCTAAATACACGCAAAATAAGACGGCAAAGATTAATTTGACAACTTAAAATATGTTCTATCCTTTTTCAATCATGTTCGTAAGAAGAGATGGAATGTGACTAAAATTTGTTTAGTGCGATTTACAATAGAATCGGCACCACTATATGCAGCAGTCAAGTGATTTATCCTTATGCAATTTTCCATTAAAAATAAACGTTCCGCAACGGACTTAGGGTGCAAAAATCTCTCCAATATTTGAATAAGTACCTCAAAATGTCCAACTGCATTGGCACTTTACTATTGCTGAAATGATACTGCAACCACAAATGATATATGTTTACATTTTGTGTTGCAACCAAAGTGATCGAAGTGTAAAAATCGTGGGTCTATGTCTGCAACCGTTGCGGTGGTAAGATACTTCTATGCCTGGCTGACTATACTCTCGGAATCTACGGGCCTAAAAGGAAGCAAAATAAATATTGCTAACAAAATTCACTATTTTGAAAATTTTGCTGAAAAATCCAAGATATTTTGATAAAATTGACACTCATTATAATTCAATTCATTTAAAGATACGGAATTTATGAATTGCATCCCCTAATGCAATTAGTTATAATGCTTGAGTGGCCTTTTTAGCCCCCCTTGACTAAAAAGGCCGCTCAAGCAATATTACTAAAGCAATTCATTTTTTGAATTCCCACCAGCAAATCGTACGTAGTTCCAATTTTTTTTTTTGTAAAATAGACACTCATTATAGCAATATTTCAAAAGCTTCCTTTTAAATGGTGTTACTGCCAAGTCCTATAGAGAAATGTCGTAATTACAAACCCGTTAGTAAGCTTTTACTAACGTCAATTCTTTACAAGGTACCTATAATAGACATTAGTAATACTTACGTATAATACGATTAAGTAAAAAAATAACTAAACGGAACAAAGCTCGTTTGATTCCTCGTGTCTATGCTTTAGGTATAAACACATAACACACATTTAGATAAAGGAATTATCAAAACAAATGAATTAACTCGTGTTATCTAATCTCTGCGCACATTTACATACAACTATATACATCTACCTACTATAGCTGCCAGCTAATAAAGCCAGTTAATAAACTCAGATTTAATAAATAAGTTTTTGTTAAAAAAAAATTTTTTAGTACAAGCTATTTTTGGTGACTGTACTTTTTGTTGACTTTACAATTGCATTGTCTTTTATACTAATGTATACCTAATATTAAGTCAATCCGACCACTGGAAATGGGTGAAATTCTAGTTGCAGGATTCCACCCGAACAAACATAGTTACATACATACATCGCAAGTTAAATAAAAGCTTGTAAAAAAAATAGTGCTTAATTTTACCAAGAAAATACCTACTTGAATTACTCAAACTCCTTTCTTAATGCACCCCTTAGGATACATTTTCGTTTCACACATTCGATATCTTAGAAAAGACAGAAGTCCAGATCTTTACCGTCAAATGGCCTCTAGATAGGCCACTGTACAATCTTTGGCATTTAATGAACTAAGTAGGTTGGATAGGTTAGCCTATTTATAAGTTTTTTCTGTTTTTTTTTCTTTTCTTGATTTTTTTTACCTTTCTTAGTTCGTAGTTTTAGTTATTAGTTTATTATTACATATATTAAGTTATTTAGTAGGTATAGTTTTATTTATAATGTTTTCATTTAGAATAAATACATTTGATTAAATGAAATATTAAAAAAGTTAACTAAGTAGGTAAGTAATTAATTAATCAAAAATGCAAAATGACATTACATAATTACATCACAGTTAATCCCCATGTATGTATATTTTAGTTTGTATTATCAGTCTACATTACCAGTGTCCCACCCCACACGACACAATGACCAATAGTATTCTAGAACAATATACAATTATTGTAAGCAATGAGACCATCACTTTCTCAATGGGTTTGCCCGCAATTGAAGCGGGATTCATGGGAGTTTTATGATATATTCCCACATCATTCATAAATTAATCCGGATTGGTCAAAAGTCTAAACATTTTAATCCTACTTGGTGGTTTACCAACGTTAAGTTAGTGTCAAAGCATAGACTTAGGATTTGGATGTATTTTTTTTAATTTAAACTGAAATATGTCAAGCACACATCATAACTCATACATCCTGTATAATTACGATAATATGAATTCGAAACGAATAAAAATGAGGGATATATATATCATTCATTGTGATTACTATAGATACAAAGACAATAGACCTACCTATTATATTATTTATTTATATAGCTAACAATGTAACTGGACGATATTCGGATGTGACGCCATACACCCGCGTCATTCGACATAGGAAAAGCTAATTCAAACTGAGAACAAGAAGTATAATGAAAATAGACACAGAATATGTTTTAAAAATTGGCACTTTGAAAATGGAACTCGATCTTTTTAATTGAATTGCATGCGCATTCTCCATGCTACGATAAAACCAAGGTCTGCGTCTTGCGGCATTTATTTTAACCGCTTTGTTAAAGATTATACAAGAACTTGCATTTCTGAAATGCTTAAACCTACATATTTAGAAAATAATGAATAAGTAATATAGTTTTTTTTTTTTCAAACTGGCCAATATACAAAACACAGGTACAATTACGAACGTTGGCAAAAGTAGTGTGGGACGCCCCCCAGCCCGATGGACTGACGACCTGAAAAAAGGGATATATATGGGATAGGCCTTTGTCCAGCAGTGGACCGATAAAGGCTGATGATGATGATCACTTTTAGTGATAAGGCCGCCCATTGTAACATTTTCTTTTTTATGTTCTCGTATTTTTTTTTTCATGTGGTGTTACAGTAATGCTAATTGCTAATCAATCTGTCTATGATGTGGTACAATCGTAAAAATCGTTGTAATTTGTTGTAAGATCATCCTAGCGTCATTGCTATTTAATTTATTAAATTCACATTGCAGATGCATAATTTTATCCCTAAAATTATTTAGTTTCATTAAACTAAATAATTTTAGGGATAAAATTATAATAGGGATATTTTAATTAAAATTTTATAGATTCCACAATTTAATCGCTTGGCTCACGGTTAAAAATATAACGATGACATCAATTGTTATAATAGGACGCGCGTCCCTCGAGAGAACCAACGGGTTAAGTAGGTACACAGCAGTGCACTTAGCCAAGATTGAAAAAATCTATGCGACATGTCATTTATTACTCACGTACTATTTATTTATTTAATATTCTTTAGAAATAATAATGTTGACTCATAATTATTTTAATTGGTACATAAATATTTGTTTGTGAAATAAGAGCGATGGATGACAAATGTTTTGTTTATAACATCCTTTCAATTAAACTATGGAACATGACTGTAACGGGAGTCAGAATCACACTACCGTTTACATAGTAGTTGAGTAATGTTTATATAGATAATATAGCTAGTAATATAGTATAGTCATAGTAATGAACGAAAGAAAAGGCGGAAAAAAATAAATTACTTTTTTATTCATTACAGTAAGCTGCCAGCATCTTGTTAACGATAGTCAAAGGAATGAATTGATAACAGACTTGAAATGTTCCAAAATACATATGAAATGAAAGACTGGAATAATATGTAGTTAATCTGAACAATAGTTAACGAGAGCTGATCTCATCTATGGGTGTGTTTACACACAATTCATTAACTAAACTAAACAAAGAGACATAGATACAAGTATCTATGGATAGAGTCATCATAGAGTAGAGAAATTATGATATGATAAGACAGGAATTATTATGTGTAATTATGCTTACATTTACTGAATGTCTGCCGCGTCTTATTAGTTAGTCATTGTGTTTTTATGTACTCCGTTTACATAGGTACGAAGTTTATTTCTATTAACTAATGTAAGAATTAAGTACTAAACTGTGTTAAAATTCATCGCATCGCGCATGATCCTTGCAAATTGCAAATAAGTATAGTACACGCGTCGTCTTAGTCACGAGTTGTCACGACTACTTGAACGTCACCTCCAACAATTCGCATCATAATGGGGCTAACATTAATATTCAATTATTAACTCGGGCTCACCATAAAATAACAATTAATCACGGCTGTTCCTGTCCACGGACATGTCTGTTGATTTTCTTTTATTGCTCAGCTCCTTATATTACATAGTTTCATTGCACATTTAAATAATACAAGCTTTACATTTGTGAAATCTTCAATGAAATCTGCTAATGAATTTTCGAGGTTCTCTCAATTAACAAACGATGATTCGTGTCAATAAAGATTTACGTTTACATCGAAAGTAGCTATAGGTTCGCTGTTTACTGCATTTTTATGACGACGAAATAGACTTCCTCACATCGTTTCCTAACGTTAATGGTATTCGTAAACAATCATCAAAAAACGTTTACCACATCAGTGAAAATCGCATTAAATCTCTCAAACGGCTTCCAAAATAAAATATATTAGAAACTTCACATACGATTGGCAACATTTTGGTAACATAAAAGATTAAACATACCTCATCTTCTTCGTCTTCATTGTAGAATGGATCCAACAACGTGTTTTTCCAATGAATAACATCTGAAGGTACGGCGTAAGCGTCATGGTCCCTCAGATTCGCGTACAGAGGACTCTCACGACCGACACCTTCGGAACTGGCACTGATGGAACAACTTTCTACCTCAATACTACCCCCGCACGAGCAACCCTCATCGGTATAACTATATCCATACTCAATCTCTTCATAAATATTCTCGTCCGTGCAAAGCGCGTCGCGCACCGGTTCGTAATCATCGTCGATCGGCTTGTCCGGCGTCATGTTAGCGACTGTCTCGGCTTCGCTGTCAACACACCTGTCTCCCACCTCGTGTAGCGCGTATACTGAGTATTCCGTGGGCACGAAATCGTGCGCCGTATCGAACGACAATCGCGAAACGGTCGCATGGTGTTGCGATAGTACACGTCTTAGTATATCGTCGGAATTGTGAAAGCCGCTCGAGTGCGACCACACTGCAGCATATGCGTCTTTCAGCTCGCTTTCAGCATCGATGCTACACTCCTTGTAGCTCCAACACGTGCTCTCCGAGTCACTATCCGTGTCCACATGCTTACCAACATCGAGCACAGTGTTATCTGTTTTGACTTCCATATTATCGTAAACAGAGGAAGATGTTGACGGTGTTTTTAATCTAGTCCTTCGCGGGGGCACCGGTGTACCGTCACCTTTATCGAATATTGTATTTATATCACTTGTCACTTTAGCCGGTGTACTGGTCACAAACGAAATGTTAGATAGAGTTGATTCACAGTCACTGCACTCCTCGACACCGTTTTCCACTGGTTTCGCGTTCTCTTCAGTCATCTGCTCCAAACACTCATCGAATATGTTTAGGATGCTGAGTGACACTTCCTTTTCCACCGGCACGAGGTTTCTCTGATATTCGTCGAGTTTGAAGATCTCCTTGCCGAGCTGTGAGAGGATCTCATCGAAGGCACTGTCGGCTGCGCTCGAGGTATCTGATTCTGGGGACGGTGGTCGCACTGTCACTAGAGGGTCGTATTCTTCTATCGAATCTCGTATGGTCGTCAGCCACGCGATTACGGGCTCCGCAGAGCGGTCCGTGCGCAGTGTTGCTGCGACGGCGTTTGGAATCCAACTTGCGACCTCGCACGCCATGACTGCCGCTTACCGCTCAGAACACCGATAACCGGTGTATGATTCAACGCGCGGGATTCCGCGAAGGGACAAGGTTTGACGTCTCCATTGTATACACACAGAATGAATAGTTTAGTTTTGATGTAGCACTGTGCATTGCGACTTGTGATATCGCCGCGACATTTGCACTCGACCGCGATTGCTTATCTCGACGTTTTCTTCCTAATTATATACGGCGGAGCCATCGCTGACCTTTGCCGATAGCGATGATATTTTTGCCATCTTTTAAAATAATTTACACGTTCTGATAATTCACAATTTATTCCTTTTTCGAAAGAGCACATACGACCACAAAGTTGTATGTTTTGAAAAAATAAACAAAACACGATAAAACGTATTTGAAAATGGAATTCCCGCGGGTCGGGCGTCGACCGCCCGTCGTACGTATGTTCGCGCGCTTTTTTCCCGGATTTTTAAATTGAACGGAAGCGTCCGCGCGCTCCACGTCCACCACGATAGTGTTGCGCCGTCCCGTCCGGCAATTAAATCGATGCGTTCATTCTGAGACTGAGTCTGTGTGACCGATATTCTCTACGTTATTTGTGGTGTGGTGCGCGGGCGCATGGCTCATGGCGCAACCGCACTAAAAACTAAAAGCAAATGCAATGTGCATTAGATAAATTAAGGCAGATCAAGCGATACACGTTTACCGTGCATATAAACCGATGATATAAACCGACGCGTATATCTAACTAACGCACCGACCTCTGTAATTGGAACTGCGTTTGGTTCCCAGAACTCAGTTAGTAATGTTTAAGTTTTCAATCACATTATTTGTGTTACTCCTATCTTTGTTTGTCGACAACCGAGACACATTTTGCTTTGCTTGTAGGTGAGCTTGTTTATGTTCATTGGTGAGGTAAAATGTAGGTTTTCCTGTTACTTATTGATGGAAATAAATCACATTGTTATTTAGTACCTTAATACATTGATATATCCAAGCCATTAAATGTGTACAAGACTTATGTAGCTTTGTTTGGATCCTACTATCCTACTTCCTATCCCACTATACTGGGTGGAGATATCGAGATGGCATATTTTCGAAACCTATATTGGGTTAGTCATGCTGAACAACTTTTACTATGGGAACAACACTGAATTCTCAAAAAAAAATGTTTACTTTTCATACATTATGATCGAGCAAGGTTGACATTTACCATGGAAAGTAAACATTTTTTTTTTGAGAATTCAGTGTTGGTCCCATAGTAAAAGTTGTTCAGCATGACTAACCCAACATAGGCTTTGAAAATATGCCATCTCGAAATCTCCACCTGTTATATAATATTATAAACGCGAATGTTTGTTAGTATGCGTGTATGTTTGTTTTGTTACTCTTTGACGTAAAAACTACTGAACGGATTTGTATGAAATTTGGCACACAGATAGAATATGTTCTGGATTAACACATAGGATAATTTTTATCCCGGGAAAACATACGATCCCTCGGGAATGCGGGTGAAGCCACGCGGGACAGCTAGTACGGTAATTTCTTGCCGGAGTCTTCTCAGTTTAAGTGTATTCCGAACCGGTGGTAAATTCAACTGTATTTACCAATGTAACGTTCATAAGTGCCTTACTAGGGCCAAAACTGAATAAATAACTTTTTGATTTGATTTGATTTTGAGTTCCTGATAATGAGGGAAGTTTTGTTTTTGGAATTACTGGTTTCCTGGACACCTAATTCATTAATGTATTTCCCCATTAATAAATTAGCTACCATTGATATTGTGATGAAATTAATTAATTATTATAATCTATTTTAATTGATAAAATTAATGCGCCGTACTTTTAATTGCATGATATGATGTACGCGTGCATTAGTGACAAGACGGACAAGACTAACAAGTCACAACATGTTCTGTTTGCTTTTTCACCCAGTAAATTGTTACTAACCAAAAATAACTATAAAGTTACTACAAACCTTCCTCACCCATCAGTCAATCATTTCACAATAATTTCCTCGAATTTGTTTGTAAGATGGATAGCGAACTACGCTTTTAAAAATACTTGAACGAGATAAACTAACAAAAGAATTTTATGAGCGTTTTCTTTGTTTTATTTGATTGTTTCACAAATCTTCCGTCTCTAAAACTAACTTAATTTTCTTTATTTTAAGGGATTTTAAGTATATTCCGAACAGGTGGTAAATTCAACTGTATGTACCTACAACTTAACGTTCATAAGTGCCTTATCACGGCTGAAACTGAATAAATTACTTTTTGATTTTGACAACAATTTAAACATAAAATTCCGTCCATTTCATAATACAAACAAATTGAACTTGGCCGTTTTTTAACAGAAATATTTTAGATTGGATTATTTTTGACAATAATTTCATCTTAAAAATGTCCTACTTATTTAAGGAACTTGGCTTTTATTTACATCATGCAAAGTATATAAAGAGAATATTATTCGTCAACAATTTTACTTTGTAATGAAATGGTTCGAATTAAAAACTTGATGTGTTATCGCGGTATGAATTTCACAATGTTCATTCATAAGAAATAGTACACAAATCATAACACCGATAAGCAACCTAAACGATATTTTAATAAGAGTTAAAACCGTATAATGGAAGAAATGGTCAATAAGACTTTTAAGATGAGATGGACAGTGAATTGGAGTCTTGTTCAAGTGATGTGCGCATGCTCATAGTATGCGGTTCGTTACAAAATTTTGTTTGTTTTTCATTAAACCAACATCCCGAGAGATGCGCTGAATATTCGATAATTATTCGGTATGATCGTTTATTTACATTATCGTATTCGGTCGAATATTCGGTTCAAACGAATAATTACCATGTCCAGGTGGGAAATGTGGGAAAACATGTGGGAGTCTCTTACGTCACTTTTTCTTTAATTTTTTTCAAGCACAGGTAAAACGATTCCAGTGTATTCTCAAATTCTACTTCTACTGTCACCATATCCGCTTCAAGACAAAATAAATAAATAAAAAATATAAAAATATATCATTATATCCCTTTGGTTTCATAGTGTCAGTGTCTCCTTTACTCTGTGGTGTCACATTGCCCCATTACCCGTCAGAAACAAAAAATAATTATATGGCTAATAAAATAAATAAAATTCAAGGTATGTTCAAAATTCTATAGATTACAGAGCTTTTCTCTTTTCAGGTGCTTTTCACAACAAAGCAAATACAAATTCAAAATCGAATACCAGCTACGTGTTTTTCAATTTGTATTTGCTTTTTGGCCTCACTCCCGTGTTCCGTGCGCTCCATCTACCTTGTTCTGTAATCTTAAAAAGGAAAGGATGGCTGCAAGAAATTTGAAAAATAGGTTTTTAACATATTTATTGGTGTCGCGCTGTGCTCGAGCTATCCCGCCCGAGGGCGATAGAGACTACCACAGCTTTGACCGATTATACCTATTTAAATTAGACGAAATCGCTTTTTCGTAAACAACGGTTTTCTACTCCAAAACTGGACCGATTAAAAAAAAACAAGAATCATAATAAGAAGGGCTTTGGCTATGTCTGTCGGTTTTCATTTGTTTTTTTTATATTCGTCAAATTTGTTCGCTGGACGTCTGATAAGAGCGTTAAAAATGCTAAGTTTTTGTGATTTTAGAAGGCTCCTAATTCTTATAATAATTAATTTATGGAGAAAAACAACCGAGGCACATACAGTGGTACAGAGGAAAATGAGGATTACAACAAAATGAGGAGGATAAATGACTATGGAACAAACGCCACCAGCATTTCCTCTTAAGACAAATCGAGAGACGTTAGGTATCATCAAAATCGGCCCACGCGTTTAGTCTCTTGAGACCGCCATAAAGGAACAAACATACATACATAGGCTGATAAACACATTACCCTTCTTTGCGTCGCGCAGTCGGGTAAAAAGGTTAAGTTTTAAGTTTGGTTATAGGGGGTAATCTCAGGAACTACTGATCTGATTCAGAATCTTCTTTCACTTGTAGGAAGCTACACTATCCCTGAGAGACTTTTTATCCCGAGCACGTGGTTAAAACAGCTTGTAACTAATAATAAGACTCTGTACTGTGAAATGTAGAGCTTCTATTTAAAAAAAAAAAAAAAAAAAACGGACTTCACGGGACTTATCACCCCAAACATGTGAGAGACTTAAAAATACCTACATAATACATTAATTGAGCTACATTGGCTGTAATTAGCGATTGCCAGCTGTAAATTGTCTGAATTGGCTGCGCTGGGTGACTGTACACTTGGTTTGGTCTCGGTCTTGTTTTTTTAATCAAACAATATTTAACTTTTTTATGAGATAAGTACTTACAGACCTACTTATTCATATTTAGCGATTGTTGATGGTTTTAAACTGGCAGATAGTGTATGATATACGAAGAGAAACATAAAACAATACCTATGGATTGACCGTACTCATGACCGTGTGTAGAGCTTCTAACAATGATTTTCAGTAAAGACCTCTTTGGTTGAAAATTATTTAAAAAGCAAAACAGATACTGGCAGGAGACTTTTTTTTTAATATGTTGGCGTCACACGGCTTGTGAATTTTGCCATTTTCTAGTTATATTATAAGTACTAGTTACAATAAATCACTTTCACATAGTCCTCAGTCAGTCACCGTCCATAAAAGTCATGTTTTTGTACAATGGTGTACTCAAACTTTTCACGGACTTCTTGAGACAACTTGAAAAGTCACGATACACATGATTTATTTCATTTCAGCTCACTGGTGCACATGGATTGATCTTTATTGGATAAAATACCACCGATTATATGCAATAAAACTCAAAATACACGAATTTATGAAAATAAAAATGAAAACGCAACGTCACTCTGCAAGTTCCGGCCAAAAAGTAGGCAGGATACCTACTATTACCTACGTTCCGAATACCCACTTCTAAATTCAAAACAAACTCTATGACTAGACATTAAAAAAATACAAATAAAAAAGTAAAAAAGCAAGTGCATGCATAGAGGTCACACCACATGACCGCGGCCCGCATACACCTAACATAATATTAAAATTGAGCGATTCAGATAACACAATCGAGGAACCCCTCTATAAAAAGCAGGCACGGCTAGCATGGGAGGTTGGTAATAACAACCTGTTGTTAGAAAAGAACTACGCATTATTTTTTAAAGTTTTTTTTATACTACTCAGGTGGCAACCACACGGCCTGCTGGTAAGCGGTTATCGGCCTTTAGACCCCCGTATCATATCACTCGCGCAATATTATAAATAGTAACGAAATTAAACATTCATCAATTATCTTTTTTTATCTATATGTCAAGTCTGAGTACTTGGGTATAGATTTAAGAAACTTATTTAAATGTTGACCCATCAGTTTTCCCTCGCGTTCCCGATGGATGTTTTATTTTCGTATAAAAAGTATCCTATATGTTATTCCAGGTTATAATCTACTTTAGTGCTAAATTCCATCACGATTGGTTTTGCTGTTGAGGCTTCAACACAAAATAGAGGCAACAAACAAACAATCAAACTCATATTCGTAATAGTAAAGTGATTTTTACTAAACATACCTACTTTTATTTTTTAATTTCTATGTTAGTTTGTAACAAGATTGTAATATATGGGCCAAAGTATAATATTTAGCTTTTATTACTAAGTATAGAGAAGCTATCATAAGCAAAGGTTATGTCCAGCGTTGCCAGACGTCCCGATTTTGGCGGGACGTCCCGATTTTTAGCCCAAAATTAAATGTCCCGCGCGGGACAGGCTCAGTCCCGCTTTTCGAGGATTACTCGACAGTGAAATTGAAATCATCGTTGGACGTAGAAGTGGGTAATTGTAGACACCACTGCACAGAAATGGCAACAGGTTTCCTGGGACGCGTCTTAAAAACCGCAGTGGTGTTTAAGTAGAACCGCGCCAAAGTGCGTTAAATGTCACTGTGACTTACAAAAATCAAACTTCTAGTTCTTCTGAGTCAACGCAATCAAAAGATACGGCCGTATTTGCCGCATATTTTGACGTCCGCAAGGGAATCAAAACCTATAGGTACCTCATAAAAAAGGTAGTTAGGTAGGTACATCATAAAAAAACCAATCAATCATTGGTATCATAGGAAGAAAGGGAAAAAAATCTTCGAGATTCCCGTGATGAACGAACTATTTACATACCTACAAGTTTCTACGGAATCTTCGGTGAGCGAGTCCGACTCGCACTTGGCCGGTTTTTTTTTTATGTATGTTACGCTTTCGATGATAGAATCCCGCTTTTTTTACTCAAGGGAGTTCAAAATCCCGCATTGCTCGAAAAAAAATCTGGCAACGCTGGTTATGTCCCATTTTTTTAGAGTCAACTAAAGATCTCTTTAGCGCTGAAACAATAATTAGTCGTCTAAGCAGACAGTAGAAACACGTAGCGCTATCAGAACGCTTTTAGGAGTAAGTATTTTTCTCGCAAACACCATGATTTTCACTGCGCGGCGCTTACTACGACATAGTTGTGATATGTGGCGTCTTCTCTATACGTAGTAATAATAGCACAATGGATAATAAAGAGATTATTTTTAATAAGTTCATAAGTGCCTAATCAGGGCCTAAATTGAATAAATGAATAGAAGTCGGTTTTTTTTTCGTTATATGCTTATAGCAGTATTGTTATAAAAGTGTACACGCTAGCTCCACTATATGTATAACTTTTTTAACAAGCACATCATAAATGCACCAATTCGATACATCGTAAACATTTTATTGATACAAACGTTTCTAAGCTGCGGTATCGATAAACATTTTAAGTACATATAAAAACTATTCGTAGACAAAATTATCATCTAGTTGGAGAGAGCTTTAGTAATAAAATTTTATTATTATTATTGTTTTAACTTAATCTGTGGTGTCTAGTGAAAATAATATATTGAGTTAATAAAAAAAAATAGAAATCAATTAAGTAACGTTACGTCTAGAATACTAGCTCTCTCCCCGCGGTTTCACCCCGTTAAGGCGGCCCTCTGTGGCCGGCGCAACTTCAACGCAAGCATAGTCTAAAAGCTTGTTGTTTCATCCAACGTAATGTTTGACTGCGAAAAAAGAGAGACAGCATCAGAGCCGTCGGTTATCGGTCGGTAAATTCCGCTGATCACTCGCGGCCGCTTCGCTTCATGATTTCGCTCTACTTCTTATAAAAAAATCTTACAAGTTTGTGAAAAAGAGTTAGTTATTTAGAATCTCCATCTCCAATACATTTGCAAGACTGGTACTTAAATGTTTTCTTTACTTTTAAAATGTATAGGTACATTAGATATGGCCAAAGTTCAGGTAAAATTTGAGCAAAAACGCTGTTTTTCGGAGGCTTTTACTGAATTTTTTTCACATTTTTTTTTAAGGCTGCGTATAAAGCAAAATAACAATCTTAGAATTGAAATTTACCCAAGTAAATAGTATTTAAATGAAAAAATATTTTTATATGGGTATTTTCATTATATACGCGAGGGTTCTGCCTGAGCAAAAACATAATGGAATGAAATTTCCTCGATAGAAAAAAATCACAAAGCTACCTCTAATAATAATGAATTTTCGGTTTTATTCGTTCATGGTGTATTTAATTAAGACAAAAAATCGATAAATAATATCACTAACATATGACCTAGGGCTGCTACTAACGATTTTTTTAAATATTCTATACTTTACGAGTTATTTAGATAAGAAGCGCTTCGGTCATTTTTGTGCCGCGAAACACGCTATCTCCATCTCATCTCCACGCGAAGATTAGACATAAGTTTGTTTCATCTGACATTGCGATATTTTTCTGGCTTGGTACGCACTCTTAATTACGCCTAGATAAACAGCTAGATATAGTGCACAAGATACTAATTTGTTCAAAACATCTAACGAAAAATGTTTAACAACGCCATAATAAGTACAGAGGTTTTGTATGAAAAGTATGGCGAATTGAGTGCTCTTAATGCAGAATGTACACAGCATTCGGGGATAATGTAGTATCTTGTTAGCGAAAGAATTTTAAGAATATGATCCGTAGTTCCGGAGATTACATCCTATCAAACAAACTTTACCACTTTCAAAGTCAAAGTCAAAGCCCTGGGGACTTATGAAGGTCAATTTACTGAAGTTAGCAACGGTTCGGAAATCTGCCTTCAACTGAGAAGAATTCGGAAACAAACTCAGCAAGGTTTGCTTTTTACCCGACTGACCCGGAAGGAGGGTTATTAGTAGGTATATTATAGATTAACTAATTCCCAGACTGTTTATTTACACAAACGTTTATCCCGGTAATCGAACCCACGAACAATGGCGTGGCTGACAGCCGTCCGTTATTAATAGGCAGTTTTTTCTCTCAAGTCCAACAGACTATATGTATATCCCGCTATCATTAGTTTTTAGAGTGATTACTTTACTTACTAATATCTAATCATGCATAACCATATGTCTGTCTGTTAAAGAGAACATGACGGTAACGCGAGAGCCATCAATATTTATTATTAACCAGGAATCGAACCGACTACCCCTTCAGTAACAAAGTATGTAGTCATTTATTTATGATTTAAGAGAGGTAGAGCATAGCGTTTATTCGCTCAAAGAGCAGCTCGACTGGGGTAGTACCTCCACCTTACATAATACCGCAGCCAAATAACTTTGTGTTGTGTAAAGTTGTGTTCCTGCGCGTGAGTAAGGTCGCCAGAGCTCATAGGGGAGGGGGGAAAGGTCGGTAACGCGTGAGCGATGCTTCGTGTGTTGCAAGCGTCCATATGGCTACGGTAACCGTTTACCATCAGGCGGGCCGTATGCTTGTTTACCGATATAGTCGTATAAAAAAAAATAGTTTTTACTGCGCGATTTAAATAAGAACAGGAATGACTTTCCGCCATATTGTGACGTCATAACTGAAAACAGTTGAAAATTTGAATTGATTTTGTAATTCATACAGAACAGTGTCACACAGTAGAAAAAGCTCTGCTTAGATTGGGAGCAGGTGAGAGTGACCGTGTTGATAAATTTCCCAGGATACATTGAGTATATTTACCTACTTACTTACTTAATTAAAGTTTTACTAAATAGATAGTTAGTAAAAAATCATATTAATATTTAACACTTTTTTTGCTATAAGACATTAAATTAGTTTTATTCCTGTCTATCAACCACACCATACAAAAATCTAATTATATTTGGTTATTTCAAATATGGAAAGTACCTAACACCGGTACATCCAAAATAGGCACTATGATGATACATCCAACCCACTGCTGCCAACCAAAAGATACCAATAAAAACTTACAAAAATGGCCATGAAGCTATTTAAATATTTTGAATTGGGAATAAGTACCTACTACATAATCTATGTGTCATTAGAATTTTTATTTGTCGACGATCCCGAGCTCACAAGGTCTAGCTAGACTTTGCCTCCTTGTGTGTGTTCTAAGCACTGGTTCTACGTCTACAACGAACAGTGTGCTGAGGAGTTGACTTGATGCCCACGGCTACCTTCTACCATCGACTGCGGGTCCTCCATCCTCACATCTTGGAACCAAAATGGTGTCGCACTTATCGCACGGGCGGGAGGAACTTGGTAGGTAGGTAGGTAGGTACCTACCGAGAAAGTATTCTACGTTTTTGTATTTTACATTTTGACTACGGAACCCTAAAACTTTTAATTTGTTCATTTTGGTAATGTTGTAACCTGGGGTACCCCTATCGTATTGTCAGGAATAATGATAAATCAATCATTCGTATTACAACAATAGGGGTCGAGGCTTCAATCGAAATTATCGCCTTAGTAAAGACATCATGAGAGAAAAATATGGGTATGGATACTATATATCTATACATTTTTTTGGACAAATCTATGTAGTGTTGAACTTAAACCACATTTTTTCCTTGCAGCGCCATCTAGTCATAACAAAGTGAAGCTGTACTCACAAATAATTTTCAAGTCAGTAGTTTGGAAAACTCGTACTTACCTGCAAAAATAAAAGGAATACAATAATTAAAAAATAAAGTAAAACCATGTTACTAAAGGAATAATTCTATATATTCAATCGTAAAAATAAATTATGGACTTTATAAATAGCTTACGTCCGGGCGATAGGCACGTGTTGCCGTGATTTATAGCGTTCATTCATCTCTATTGGTTATTAGAATCAATAGTTCTAATTATGTTTAAAGATGTGGTGCAATGAAAACGTAATAAATTTCGTCCTTTCTATTTGGGTGGTCGATATTTTTCAATGTTTAGAATTAAATTAATATTTTTGTGTTATCTCCAAAGCAACTAGACTAAATTTTTATATTAAATACAGCATTAGTTGTAAAATTCGCCAAGCAATAATATTTTTTTTGATTGTGTCTGGATTTCTCAGCACGATTTGGTTTCATCTGACACAGCGCCATCTAATGGTAGACCAATAAACCACGACGTATTTTGTAACGGTATAAGTCAAACGTAACACCACACCACTAAAAGTTTACATAATATTTAACTAGATGTCGCTAATAATACTCAATGAAAAATATTTTCTTACACAAATTACATTCAACGAAACATTCCCGTTCCTATAGATTTGGAGGGGGATATTATCACGGTCTTCTATCAGTAATACCATACTATAAGTTAGATAAAGCAGATAAGATCACAACCTACCTACTACAAAGTTCCCGTGCTAATGTTTCGTCACGAATTAACAATGTTCACAGAAAGCTAGGATTCGAATCCACGACCTCGCCGCGACCTTCTCCAACACTACTACTAATGCTATAATCACCTTATTACTCATTATTAATTATTTAAAATGTGGGCGTAAGTAAGTACCTGTTCTCAGTTTTGATATTCTGCCTACCTAGTTTTGTAGACAGTGGGCGTGATGTTTAGGTTGTATAAGTATTTTAAGAGATGCGCAAACTTTCTTTTGCCTCCAAATCCAAACGTGTCCTGTCGGTGAATCACCGACCTTGGTAGGTCAAAGACAGACTGAACAATTGGCTACCCACTAACGATTAGGGTTGCCACAATATAATATGCTATATCTTCTTCTCCTTTATGCTTAACCATTCACAATCTAATTGTCCCGTAACTTTTAGACGAGAGGGGTCCTTTTTTGGGACATGGATATATATTACTGACTGTTAAAACGGACCTATTAACTTCTGATGACTTTAGCTAAGTTCAAAGGTCAAAGTCTTTATTTGTATAATGTGGTAAAGTGTTGGTTGGTAAAAAAAAATATTAAAATAGTAGGTATCACACATTAAACCAAATTTGGCATACAAATTTCAATACAACAAATAAAATTAATCATGTCATCAGTACTAGTACTTTAAATAGTGCCATCCATAGAGTTAGATATAATAGTAATAGATTATATACGGTCCTTGAGTACGGTCCCTTGAAACGAAGTGCGCGTACGTAGTTTCAACGACTGAAATACATGTAATTCATGCCAATTTCACATGTTTATTATCGATACTTTTACCGACAACAAATGACAAGGAAAAAAATACAAGAAAATCTAATAATATATATAAAATGCTTTTGTGGGTACGTAAATACGCAGTTTTCTCAATCACCACCAATCCCAATCAACTTCCCGTTGGGGTGGTAAATACCCCTTGGTCTCCAGGTGGTAGTAAGGGAGTTTGGTCGCGGTGGGTGGAAGGGGGTGGTTGTGGGTGGCGAAAATGTTAAAACATATATTGCTGTCCTTTTCTAACGCATGAGGACTTCTGAAAAGATCTCAAAAATTCTGGAATGGAAAGTTCCAAAATGTGTAAAACGGTTATAATCGATCTGGAATGTTCTAGAAAGTTCAACAAATATCTGGAATGATCTAGAAAATTCTAGAGTGAATGCAAACTATTATAATCGATGTAGCATGTTTTGAGAAAGTTCTACAAATTTCTGGCTTCATCTAGAAAGTTCCAAAATGTCCCAAACTGTTATTATCGAGTTAGAATGTTCAAGAACGTTCTAGAAATTTTCCGATTGATCTGGAAAGTTAAAAAATTAGTGCAATTCCTTTTTTAAATATCTGTGGTGCAATTGATTATGATCGATTTAGAATGTTCGAGAAATTTCTTGAATGATCTAGAAAGTTCCAAAATGAGTAAAACGGTTATAATTTATCTGGAGTGTTCTAGAAAGTTCAACAAATATCTGGAATGATCTAGAAAATTCTAGAATGAATGCAAACTATTATAATCGATATAGAATGTTTGAGAAAGTTCTAGAAAATTCTGGCTTCATCTAGAAAGTTCCAAAATGTCCAAAACTGTTATTATCGAGTTAGAATGTTCGAGAACGTTTTACAAATTTACCAAATGATCTGGAAAGTTCCAAAATGAGTGCAATTTATTATGATCGAGAAAGTTCTAAAAATTTTCCGAATGATCTGGAAAGTTCCAAAATGAGTGCAATTTATTATGATCGATTTAGAATGTTCGAGAAAGTTTTAGAAATTTCTAGAATGATCTGGAAAATTCCAAAATGAGTGCAATTTATTATGATCGATTTAGAATGATCGAGAAAGTTCCAAAAAATGTCCGAAGGTAAGTTCCAAAATGAGTGAAACTTATTATGATCGATTTAGAATGTTCGAGAAAGTTCTAGAAAATTCTTAAATGAGTGCAATTTATTAGAAGCGATTTAAATTGTTCGAGAAAGTTCTAGAAATTTCAAGAATGATCTAGAAAATTCCAAAATGTGTAAAACGGTTATAATTGATCTGGAATGTTCTAGAAAGTTCCAAATTGAGTGCAGTTTATTATGATCGATCTAGAATGATTGAGAAAGTTCTAGAATTTTTCCGAGTGATTTGGAAAGTTCCAAAATGAGTGCAATTTATTATAAACGATTTAAAATGTTCGAGAAAGTTCTAAATATTTCTAGAATGATCTATAATGTTCTAAAATGAGTTCAATTTATTATAAGCGATTTAAAATGTTCTAGAAAGTTCTAATTTTTTTTGGATTGATCTGGAATGTTCCAAAATATGTACACACGGCTATACATTTCCAGTATAAGCTGATATGTAGCCGTGTGTACGAGTGTTATTAGTGATCTATAAAAACCAAATCGAAGTGATGTACATCTAAATATTCTAGAGTGATCTGGTACTGGAAATTTCGGTATATAAATCGAAATTCAGAGACATTTCGTCAGTTCAATTGTGATTTCAGTCGAGTAAAAGAGTAACCAGTTACAAAAAAAAAAACAAGTGATTTTCACAAGTGAAAAAGAACAAACTATTTGAATGTTCTGGAAAGTCTCTCAATATCGAAAATAGAAATCTATAATATGTTAAAAAATTTATACTTATATATTTTTTATACCATTAAACATGCGATGTATTTTAACCCGAGCAACGCCGGGTTTCGCTGCTAGTTGCGTATATAATTAAAGAATACTTAACGGTAGGGTAGGATATCCCTCGCGTACGCGGGTGAAACCGTGGGGCGCAACTAGTAAATAATAAATACAACCAAAAGTGTTTTTTTTTATACAACTATGTCGGTAACCAAGCATACGGCCCGCCTGATGGTAAGCGGTTACCGTAGCCATATGGACTCTTGCAACACACGAAGCATCGCTCACGCGTTACCGACCTTTCCCCCCTCCCCTATGAGCCCTGGCGACCTTACTCACGCGCAGGAACACAACTTTACACAACATAAAGTTATTTGGCTGCGGTATTCTGTAAGGTGGAGGTACTTCCCCAGTCGAGCTGCTCTTTGAGCGAATATTACGCTATGCTCTACCTCTCTCGAAAATCTCTCGGATTAAAATTTAGAGTTCAGTTTATATTAATAAACGTCGACGATACCGGTGTTTATTATACTATAGTGTATAAATATTAATAATAAATTAATAAGCTAATTTTAGTAGTCACCAATGCCTGTTTATTGTTTGGTGACAGCCCTACTAACGCCAGCCGATACTGGTGCGCCCGCGCAGCCGATGCGTTACGGCTCGCGCACACATTTAATTACATTACCGGCTACATATTACTATTGCGCAAGTTTCCGTAATTAAATCGATGTGGATGATGGCATACTATCAGATTCCCATAAATACGTTGAAATGAAGAAATCAATGCTTATATTTCACTAGCTTTCCACACCGCGCGCACCCGCGCGGCCGCACGGCCTGCCTAATGGTTGTACGTAGTATTTATATACTCTGAGCTAATGGTAAGCGGTTATAGCAGCCATATGGACGCTTGCAACACACGTCACTGTCGTCGTTACCGACACTTCCCCCCTCCCCAATAAGTTCTGGCGACCTGACAAAAGCGCTCGTAAACAACTTAAAGTTAATTTTGTAAGGTAGTAGAGAGTAGAGTAGAGTAGAGTAGTGTAGTCGAGAGTCGAGTAATCCAAAAGATTTATTTAAATAGGTCCTGATAAGGCCTGATATGGGGGCACCGAGCGCCACTTTAATGAAATCGAATCCTCCTGAATTTTGTTCTGTACTAACGCATCTTTTCGCGCTCTCCTATACCAAAATGGAAGTCCCATCTCTGTGGAAGACTGCCCACGTGCACCCAGTGCATGCCCAAAAAGGGCGACAGATCAGACCCGGCGAATCACAGGTCGATCACGATCACCTCCCTTCTCTCTAAGGTAATGGAGTGAGTGATCAACACGCAACTCTTGAGATACCTAGAAGATCACAATTTGTTGAGCGACCGTACGGTTTCCGCTACAGTCGCTCGGCTCGTGACCTCCTATTGTATCACACACCGTTGCCGTTGGTCACTCACCATCGAGACTCCAGGTCAATACCGGATTTAGAGGTGTGGAGGCCCTGGGGCAACAAGGGAGTGGAGGCCCCTAATTATTTTTAAAATAGGTTAAATAATATTAATCTTGCGTTTCAATAATTTATTTATATAATCGTATGGCACAAAAAGATCCCACCAAAAACATGTTCATGTAAAATGTTGCCAAGACAAGATCATATGGCTCGTACTCTCAAAAAGTTATCAGATCTCATGTAGAGCCAAGCTTATAATTCTACACGCCCTAACTCTACAAGCCCAAACTCTACAAGCCCTAACGTAACAAACTCTTTATGTTATGTTATTAATTTATGTGGGGGCCCCCCTCTTGTGGAGATTTTTGATTTTGCCCCGGGCAGTTGCCCCGATTGCCCTCCCTTAAATCCGGCCCTGGTTCAGGTATGGCATTGGCAGAGAGCCTAGATGTGGCGAAGGATTTTAATCCACCCGTTTTTCCATCACTGGTGAAACTATATCTTGTACGTAGTATTTATATACTCTGAGCTATAACTATCTAGTATTCAATTTCGATCGGGCGCCTACTAGAGGGCGCCAGGGTACTGATTGCACCCGGGCGCTACATGGGCTAGAGCCGGCCCTGGATACGTCCCGCCTAAAAGTAAATATAAATAAATAGAACTGCTTGGCTCATATGCTTAGTAGACAATGCACCATTTATCCTATAAATCCTAGTAATTTAAATAGTACTAGCTATAGGAGCAACTAAATCTAACGTTTCATAGCTCTAGGGTTGCCATCCGTCCGGGTTTCCCCTAGTTTAGAGGGCGTCCGGGCGGGGTTTCATTTGTCGTCCGGGTTTAAAAATTTCAAGTCTGAAGAAGAAGTAAACAAGCATACGGCCCGCCTGATGGTAAGCGGTTACCGTGGCCATATGGACACTTGCAACACACGAAGCATCGCTCTGTTTTGTAACATTTAAAATGATGATAAAGGATGACTAAAGGGGTACGAACTTTTTTGTATGGGAGCTGGCATAGCCACCCGCCGCCATTTTGATTTTTTTTCAATGTGGCGGCGCACGGTGTAAGTGGTATATTTGGGTAGAGGACACTTATACACACAAAAAATGTTAAGCAATATGGTGACCTAAAGTGTCACGTTTCCGAGATATTTGGAGGTAAAGATCGCCATATGAGAATAACGACAATCATTAAAAATGAACTTATTACGTGTTTATATGCATTAGATTGTATTCAAATAATAGTTCCCAGGTTGATTTAACTTTTATTAGAATATAGCAAAACAAATAGCACGAAAAAACAATATTCATTAATTGGTTACCTACTAAACCGCATCGCTATATTCGCAATGAAAGACAATGTTGTCAAGTTGCTCGGATCGTAGTGGTTAACTTGTTTTCCAAAAATGACAATACTTGTCTTAAAATATAATGTTACCGAGATTTTGGAATATCGATGTATAAATAATATGAGAAGAATGACAATAGTTTAAAGTTGATCTTAATCAACTTTAAACTATTGTCATTCTTCTTATTGTATAAGTACAATAACATAAATTGTACTTATACAATTTATGTTATTGTTTTTAAGCAATAAACTATGGTCAACTAATTATTGCATCACGGTTTTAAAAATAAAATAATACACATAATAGAAACAAGCCGTGACCTCAAACCTTTAAATAAAAGGATTTTTTTAAACTACTTAAGTAGCAAACAAAAATATATACGGCATGCCTAAGCGGTAAGCGCTTACCGTAGCCTATGGACGCTTGCAACGCCAGTGGGGTCACTCGCGCGTTGCCGACCCTACAGAAATATCTTCACACCTTTTTTAAGGAACCCCACGCTCCGTTGGGAAAACCACGGCGGGAGCCGGGAGCTCATTCCATAGTCTAAGCGTCCGCGGAAGAAAGCTCCTTTCAGACCGCATATTTCGAAACTATTTTGGTTCCAATGTGTGAGGATGGACTCTCCGTCAATGGCGAGACTTGCGATGGTAGAAGGTAGCCGTGGGCATCAGGTTAAACAATTCTACAGAACACTGTCCGTTGTACAAGCGGTAGAACACACATAAGGAGGCAAAATCTCTCCTCAGATTGAGGGGCCCTAAGTCGCTTGTGAGCTGGGGACCGTCGACAATTCTAATAGCACGTCGCTGAACCGAGTCTAAAGGCCCAAACTGGTATCCAGGAAAGAGCAGTACTCCATATAAGGCCGGAGTTGCGACTTGTAAAGTTGCAGCCTTTGCCCCGATGTTAAGTACTGCGTCGCTCTGTTGAGCACTTCCAGTTTTTTGAAAGCTAGCTTAACCTTGTCTTCTAGACGGCCTATTGACGTCGTTAGAAATGTCGATGCCGAGGATCCTATGCTTTCACTGATGTTCGTGTTCTGGAATTGTGAAGTCACAGCAAATGGGGTTTTCTTAGCGGTGAACGACTTGAGTCTTAGTGGGGTTGAAATGGACTAGGTTTAGTCGACCATAATCGGAGACACTAGTTAGTGTGCTCTCGATATTTTCAATGAGCGTCCTCTGTACAATGAATGCATGCCGTAGACAGCATTTCATTGATATGCAGCAGGAACAGTGTTTGGGACAGTACAGACCCTTGCGGGACGCCAGCATTTGTCTCTCAGCTCGTATGCATCTGCTGGACAAAAAATTGGCGACCCATTTGCATAGTCCCTCGGGAAACCCATATGCTGGTAACTTCGTTAGAAGACCCCAGTGCCAGACCCGATCGAACGCCTTCGCCACCTTGACTCTCGATGGCGAGTGACCACTCGGCTGGTGACCTTCTAGTGTATACATAGACACATCACATAGAGATACACTAGAAGGTCACCAGCCAAGGGACTATGGTGGAAGCCATATTGTCGGTCACTCAACAAATCGTGATCCTCTAGGTATCTCAAGAGCTGCGTGTTGATCACTCGCTCCATGACATTGGAGAGAATGGGAGGTGATGGCAATAGGCCTGTAATTCATCGGGTCTGATCTATCGCCCTTTTTGGGCATTGTGTGCACGTGAGCAGTCTTTGATGAAGACGGGACTTTCATTTAGGTAGAAGTTTTATTAGGTCGGGTCGGGCCGGCCGCGGGACCGGTTTTTTTTTATTTATTTTCAACACACTCGCTCGTAAAATAACATTTATTGCACCGCTTTTAGTATCTTAATACAGCGTATTACCCATTTGTGCTTTTTACTTTACATTACCGCACAGTTTTATGAAGGTATAATCTCGATTATGATAAGTTTGTACCTCACTGCAAGTGATATGTGTAGACTAAACATTCTTAATTTAAAAGGGTAAAATAGTTTGACAGCTCACCACTGTCAAAAAAAACCTTGCGTGCCATATTTGTATACGTTCTCATTGTGTTGATTTGATTATTATCAAAAAATCTACTTAAAAAAATACATGTCTGTTTTTTTCCTCGCAAATGTATTGAAAAACGTCGTATGACACGCGTGTGCATTGATTATTACACTCTCGGCTCACTTATTGCTTTCGCCTACGGCTCACGCGCTTAATACGCCTCGAGTATTAATAACCAACTTTGCGCACATGTATCATAATGTACTATTACGTCGCTATTGCAATTTTGGCGCCCTTTAGTTTCAATTAATTCCTTAGCGATCTTTAGTTCCAATTAACTTGGTAACATGAGATTTTAGGACAAGTATTGTCATTTTTGTTTGTATAATAATGACAAGATGGAAAACAAGTCACGATCCGAGCTACTTTGACAACATTGTGGTTCATAGCGAATATTACGATGCTGTTTAGTAGGTAAGTAATTAAAAATATTGTTTTTCGTGCTAACTCTAGTTTAACTCTCTACTAAAAAATTGATAAATCAACCTGGGAACTATTATTTGAATACAATCGAATGCATATAAACACGTAATAAGTTAATTTTTAATGATTGTCGTAATTCTCATATGGCGATCTTTACCTCCAAATATCTCGGAAACGTGACACTTTAGGCCACTATATTGATTAACATTTTTTGTTTGTATAAGTGTCCTCTACCCATATATACCAGTTACATCGTGCGCCGCGACATTGAAAAAAAACTAAAATGGCGGCGGCTAGCTATGCCACAAAGGTTCTAACCCCTTTAATTTGTTGATTTATGTCATTTTGAACTGTTTTTTTTTATTATACTAAGTTTAAAAAAAGCCTGTTGACATGTCCGGGTTCTGGGTTCCAAAATCCGGGGTTTTCACGCGTCTTGTACTGGTTGCTAAATTTTAGAGATGGCAACCCTACATAGGTCCGTAGCTATCTATATAACTGCTCTAAACGACCATCCACCTACATACTATTTAGTTGTCATCCCCGAGGTCCGAGGTCAATGTCAAACCTAACGCAGATTAATAGCTGTTTGGATACATCCATTAATTTCTCTCGATGATTCAGCTATCCACAAACTGTATTCGTGTTAAACGCCCTCTATCGTCTACCGTTAGAGCTTCGGCTTATAATAGCACTAGTATAAGTCATTATTTACCAAATCATAGGCTTTGTAAGCGATTTGCTAATTAGTCAATAGGTATTAGGTAGTTACTTGAAATTTAGTTTATACTAGGTACCTACTTAGTCACTTATGTTTAATCGACTTCAAAAAAAAAGGAGATTATCAATTCAACACGTATGTATGTAATATTATTGGAACTGCAAAATATTCGCATATGATAATCTATAAGGGCTTCCAAACTTTCAAAAATGTCATAGGTGTATGTATGTATGTTTGTATGTTTGTCCACGCATATCTCCGAAGATATGAATCGGATTCTAACCATTCTTTTTTTATCAGTTTACATTTACTTCAACTTAGGGCACAGTACAAGTTTCATTGAAATCGGTTCGGTAGTTTTCAAGATATGGACAAATATGTGTGACGGACTGGCTTATTGATACGAGCTGCGGGTGTGGTGTCAAAGGAAAAAAAAGTAATTAAAAAAAAGTCAGCGAAGCACGACGTATTCCATCGAAAATATTTCGCTCACTTCATATCAGTGTCAGATTAGAGTTATTTCATACTTTTTAGTGTATTTCGAAGACGATTTTTTTTTTTAATTACTTTTTTTGTGGACATTATGTCAAAAGCAGAACATTAACAGTGATAAATCTTAACAGCTAACTAGTTTTTGAATGTAAGTCATCATTGTATAGGTATTTGCTAACGGCGACCCGCTAACCTTAATTTGTGGCACGCGTCATTTATCACACGCGTCTGTACTCAGCTCCGTCTGTACATAAATACTCTTTTAGTAAGTATATTGGTTTACATATAATTACAAAAAAAATATAAATAGAAATAAACTTTTTTTATAAATAACTGTCTACGTGGAAAAGTGCGGAGTATATTTTACGGGATATCGTCGAATTTCCGACCTGTCAAAATGGGCTATATTCAATGCTAAAGACTGTTTCACTGTATATCTAAGGTCCTAATAAATTAGTGAACTTCCTCTTGAGGGATGAATGTATGTATAGGTAGGGATGGGCAGGGAAAGAAAAAAAAATGGGAAGAAAAGAAAAATACGGGAAAGAATGGAAAAATACGGGAAAATTCCCGAACGGCGGGAAAATACTCAAGTGGCTTTTTGTACCTAAAAAAATATTTTTAGATGCTTTTGATTGTTATTTTAATCATACTCGTTGTTGTATGTACCTACATTACCTACGCGCGGACCCAAGTATCACACTTCCCGACTTCGAGTCGGACGAATATGTACTACCACGGCGTGGTAATTGTGTGGGACCGCCGCCTGTCCACCACAACCCTTACACCCCAAAACGTCAATTCAATTCAATTCAAAATCATTTATTCAAATAGACCTTCGCAGGCACTTATGAAAAGTCTGACTCTAATACTCTAATACCGGTTCGGAAGGTTGCATTTGCTGAGAAGAGCCGGCAATAAACTCAGCAATTACTCTTTTCAAAACAAGCTTAGATTCATTACATAATATTTACATTCTAATCGCACTGACAACAATTGCGTGCCCCGGCGAGGCGGCAAAACTACAAAGTAGTCTGAATCTATATTTAATAAGTAAATAAATAAATGGCAAACTTAAGCAGACCAGCCCCCACAAGCAGCACCTGTTCACAAGTATGACGCGTGTGGCAGCCATCGCCCTCCTCGCCATATTGGAGGGAAGTGAGCGACCCGTCACACGACGCCGCCGCAAGCAGAGACCTTAAAGTGAGCATGACTTACTTAAGTCTGCCTTAGAAATAAAAAATTACTAAAGGGAAAATACTAAACACAAAATTTGTTATCACTGTGACTATTTACAACATTAGATTAAATATAATTTATATGGAATAGAATATAACAATTAGACAGACATAATATATCGATGAATTTATATCAAAACAAATAAACGAAGAACATTGAATTGAATTAATTACAATAAGTAATTATCTGTAACTTAAAAAAAAAACATAACTTATAATAATTATAACATAGGTACTTTGAATTAAAATGGACCTTGAACTAGCTGCTAAGTGAAGCAGGTGCAGAGAGAAGCTACTTCCATACATCCTTGTCGTCAATATAGTGAGACACTTTATAATAGGCCCTACTCAACAACCGCTTTTTGATATATTCCTTAAATTTAAAAAAGGACATACTGGTCACGCTACGAGGAATTTTATTGTAAAATCGGATACAATTCCCAAGAAAGGACTTATTTACTTTAGCTAATCTAAATCTTGGCACAGTTATTTTGTCATTGTTTCTAGTGTTTCTAGTGTCACTTTTTTTTATTGTATGATATATGTCTGACCCTAATAGAAATCTTGTTAAATGTTATTCAAACGATTTTGTTAAGGTCTCTCTCGCTATATACGCAAAATCTAGTAAATGTGACCATTTGAGTATTTTCCCAGCCAATGGGAAAATTCCCGGGTTTTTTCCACCAAATTGGAAATTTACTCGACTTTGGGTTTATTCCCGGGAACAAACCCAACCGTATATATGTATAGGTCATCATTAGTAATCAAAAAATAATATTAGAAAAATAATTCGTGGGAAAAAAAAACTTCTTGGACTCGCATAGAGACTCTCCATACAAAGAAAATTGAATCTCTCAAAGAAGATTGTTTTTTTCCCTCGGATTATTTTTCTAATATTACTTTTCTTTTTTTCAAAATTCACCCTGTATATTTGTGGCAATTCACCCCATAGTTCATGCATTGTATTTTTTTACCTCTCACTTATTACACTAAAACGTTTACTGCACAACTCCCTTTAATCACAGTGCAATGATACATATTCTGAAATGTGCTAAAACCTCCCATTCAATTGTAAAACCGTATCAAAATTCGTGCAGTCGTGCTCGAGTTATAAGCAAATTAACGGACAGACAGAGAAACTTTGCATTTTATGATGTGGCGTAGCTAACATGGGCACCCGGTCACAGATTAAAATTGTAAACCCGGTGTAGACATCGTGGTGTCATTTTCACTTTTTTCACAGTCGGTTCAAAAAGGGGGGGTTATTCACCCGTTTGGGGACACCCAACACTCCCTTTATGTAAAGAAGAATGATGTCTTTAAAAAATATACAGAAATAATCATAATAAATACACGTAGATATACATAATCGAGTTCTATAACCTTAACCACACTAATAAAAAGGTAAAGTTTGTAAATTTGGATGTATGTATGTCTCCGAAACTACTGATCCAATTCAGAAAATTATTTCACCAAAAGAAAGCTACACTGTCCCCGAGTGCTATAGGGTGAAACCGCGGGGCTCAGCTAGTATATTATACATTTCTAACATATAGATACCTACAAAGCGTCAGAATGATACAAGGATGTTGGAAGGTGATTCAAGCCCACACAAGCCGATAAACATATTTGCGATGGTGATAACTAATGTGGTTATATTGTATATTTGGTTTATAATAATGTCTTCACATTATAAATATCGTTAGCGTAGCGATAATTAATGGCCGGAAATTCTATGGGTTATTAAGAACTAGGTAAATAAAGGTGTGGTCGGAATAGTCGGAATGTGGGTATTCAAAAAGTACCTAAAATTTTTTTCTTTAAAGTTTTTTCAAATGCGTGCTGAATTCTTATTGTAAAAAGTTTGGCGTTAAGTTTTTAATAGGTAGTTTTGGAAAGCCATACAAACAGACCAAAATAACAACTTATTTTTGTTAATTTAATTATTTAAGACGGGGACTAAGCTCAATTTCACAAAAATGGGTTTCTTTGAGACGCGAGTATGACGCAACCCAATGAAAATACCTCACACAAAAAATAATGTGGACAGACAAGGGCCTGAAGAAAAATGTTAACCGAATAGAATATTGAAAAGTGCTTTGTATTCCCCACAAAAAAATCGTAAACTAGTGCATAAAAATAAACTTTGGCGTCGTAATTCTCTGTATTTTCAGCGACAACAACTAATTTTTTTTTGAGAATATGTTAGATACTGCATTATATTGAAATGTTAACCGGATAATTATTAAATTTAATGAGTATTTTCTGTATAATCTAAAGAAAACGCAAAAATAAATATCCAAGCGGCAACTAGTCATATTGTCAACACAAATATGATTTACAATTTTCAACCCTATTCCACGCTGTCTAAATGTAGCAATAGCTTACGCGGTTGTTCTTTAGTCGTCGGGCAACGCTCGACCTGCATGGTTGGTACCGGACGCTTTGTGTCGATTTTTTTTATAAGCATTTGAGTATTGCTCTATACAGATAGCAATAGAACACATATTCGTATGCCCTGAGTGCAAGCGTCCTTGGTCGAACGTCTTGGCGATAGCCGCATAACCATAGTATACATACAACAAAAACAAACATGAAGATAAATCAACTAATCCCAAGAATCTTATATCTATGGATATTTCATTACCTTATTATATCTGAAGACGAAAAATTTCACCTTTATTACGTCACACATACATTCTTTTTCAGTGACAACCATTGAATTATTACGCTATTCAATGGTGACAACGTTGTTAGCTATTTCAGGACAAACTTGGGACATATACATTTTATTATGTAGTTAGTTGACTTTCTACCACCTACTACTTTTAATTATATAGTCAACACAAATATGATTTACAATCTTCAACCCGTATTTTTTCGATTTGGAGTGGACAAACCCAAAAGTTAAAATTAGAAGTCATTGAAAGGGATGACAATTTCTGGAATCATAAAATGAAACATGAGTTGGTTCGATTTTATATGAACTGCCTTCTCCCAGACATACACGTGGCATGCCTATACACGATGGTATTGTATCAGTAATGCAAAGCAGTTTACTATTCGGGCAGATACAGAATAAAATTCAGTCAAGATTTCTAGATTTTTCTGAATTTAATACATCAGTAGCACGGAATCTTTGCCAAGCGCTTATCTCCTAAAAGCAGTGTTTCTCATTAATGTTTTTAGGCTCGTTGATGCGCTTGTAGTGTACCTAACTTGATTAGCCGTTCTTAATCGATCGACAAAGATAAGCAATTGCTGATGTGGACGGTATCCGGATGGGTGACCGTCTAGTGGTATTTCAACTCGAGCATTTTCCGTGCTTTAGGAGGCACGTTCTCGTAGAATCGAGGTTCTTTTTTAAGCATGCGGTCTACCTTCCGTTCCGTCTTTGCACGCTCCATATTCACGGTCGCCAGATCTCGTAGAATCGAGGTTCTTTTTTATGCGTGCGGTCTACCTATGGTCTCATCTGAAGACTTTAAAGAAAACTCATAGGTAGAGGGTTGAAGGAAATTTACTAATTAATTACTATTACAAAAAATTATGTACAAAATGACGTGGAAAAATCGATAGAGTGACAAAACAAAAAGCTTTGTCAAATAAAGTTTAAATTATTATTTTTCTGTAGGGTATGAAACCTCTACACACGTAAAGCCGTTGTTCTCGGCTATCACTAAATTGTGTAAGTCGTTATGCTAGTTGGAGATCTCTTAGGCGGCTTGGAAACTCCAACGAAGTTGAACACTAGCCTATCTCCACCAATTTGCAGTGGCCATGCATGGTGGAATATCTGTCCATTCTTTTCAGTAGTATTCCTGTTACCTTTATTCTTATTTCACTCAGCAGTGATTATGTGCTGATGATGATGATGTTTGTTATGATTACTTCTGAATAGAGATTTAATGGTACTCTACGAAATGTCAATACGCTATACACGTTGATATCTCTAATATGTATGTATGTACTATCAATCTTCCCCATACCGTCATATTATGTAAAAAAAAACATCACAGAAAATTACCAAGAACTTATTAAAATATTATATTTCCTTGCCATTTAACGTTAAATGTATCTGTTTACACCAAAATCCTAAGGTTAAATTACACCCGAAGGTGAGGATTATTTTTACCAATGATTGTCCGAAACGTGTCTTCAGACGTCGAGCACAAACCGCTGGCTGAAAGCGGCCGTGATTCTGTAAAGCTTGCTAAGATAGTACAATACAAGTTCTCATAGAATTACGTAAACGCGATAGTTACGTCAATTCTTTGCAAACTTTACACTCGGGGTACTGATGCCTACGTATGTGTGTATCGGCGAAGATTTGGCTGCGTTCAGTAAAAAATATATAACGGTTGTATCAATGTCCCCCTATTCCCTCTAATGGGAAATTAAATTTAAAGTCGCGGCAACTCACATACATAAAATATGGCAGCTTTAAAACTTGATTATATCATGGATTATTAGTAATCCTATCTCTTCGGTAGGTATGTAAAAAGGAGAATGACCATTTTCTAAGGGGAATTCCACTTCGAAAATGTTTGTGTCACAATGATTTATTTTTTATTTTGTAGAAAAAATACTATATTTTCATAATCAGTAAACAGTTTTAATTTTCTGACCCGGGTTTAAGAGCTTTTTTCTTTTTTCTGATGCAGAATTTAAGATTATAAAATGCAAAAAATGGCTATTTACATAGTTTGTTTTAGTAATTCAATGGTTTAGAATTAGTAAGTCGGTAATCTTAAGGTTTTTTAATGGAGGCCACTAAAAAATACAATTTGTGTTTATTGTGATGTTTTGCAAAAGATTAAACGTAGGTATGCTAGACTTTTTGGCGGGATCTTGCAAAGTCACATAGCGTCTTCGTTTTATTTCCATAAATTCCTGTAATTTCAGGTTAATGCATATTATCAGTGGTGTTTTATCCAATAAAGATCAATCTATGTGCACACAAGTTCAGTGAAATTAATTATGTATATTGTGACTTTTCAAGTTATCTCAAAAGGTCCGTGAGAAGTTTTAGTACAATGACAACTATTTTACTAAAATATATCTGTTACGGACGGTGATTGATAGTGCGGACTATATGAAAATGATTTATTTAGTGACCAGAACTAAAATATAACTTGACACTGGCAAAAATAAGTCCTCATAAAAAAGATTTGGTAGCCAAACTTACCTATTCAAAATATAACTCGACACTGGCAAAAATAAGTCCTCGTAAAAAAGATTTGGTTGCCAAACTTACCTATTTATAATATAACTCGACACTGGCAAAAATGAGTCCTCATAAAAAAGATTCGGTTGCCAAACTTACCTATTTATAATATAACATGACAGTAGCAAAAATAAGTACTCATAAAATGGATTTGGTTGCCAAACTTAAAATTAAGAAGATTTTATTTTTCGTAAAATAAATTAATACTTTTAAGAAATTATTTTATGTTACTTGTTACTTTTTATAACTATACTATTATCGTAATAGGTTCTTACATTACATTCTGTTTGGAAAATAATCATTGTCATCAAACACAATTATAAATAAAATGTGTATTTGGCATTTCTGCTACCTTTAACCGACGAATATTATCTAATATCACTCTCGTAATTTCGTTTCATCATTACTAGCGTTATTCATCAGAAAAAGCTATATAGACCGTATTTAACTACGACAAACCTAATTTAACACCTGGCAACATTCGATATTAATAAAACTGTGATTCGAATGGCGTACGGTTTCAGATATCTGTGGTGCGGAAGGCGTACCTACAGGTGTAAAGGAGTTCAAGCGAATATATTATTAATGCTGTTTTTAATCCTCGGGATAGAAAAATATTAATATTTTGTGAATGAACATAATAAAATAAGACTTGATTTTTGAATCATATTTAATTGAGACACGCGATGACACAATAGTGGGCCCAAATATGGTCAATCTCCTTTGGTTTATATACCTTTTTATCTATAAAATAATTTTTTACACGTTTTGTAACAAAACGTCATTTTCAATCATATTTAACCGGGAGCACATTTCAGCGGAGGGTGCAATACGAATTGTGAGCAGTTTGCTCAGTAGTGGTGAACAGTTTAAGTTACATATATTAGGTCATTACATATGAAATTGGCGTTTTGTACGGGAGGAATATAAAGTCAATTTTTATTTTGTAAAATATATTTAATAAATCAAAGTATGCACCGTTGTTATCTATGCACTTTTGCCATCCCATAGGTAGTTTATTGATCCCTTTACTAAAAAACCATGGGGGCGAGAATTAATAAACTCTTTGAAGGCGGTTTGGACTGCCGCATCGGAGTAGAATTTTTTTCCTTGTAAAAAGTTTTCCAAATTCCGGAAAAAATGGTAATCTGTTGGAGCAAGGTCCGGGGAGTACGGTGGATGTCACAAACATTCCAATTGTAGCTCATCTAACTTAGCGGTTGTTTATTGTGCAGTGTGTGGTCTTGGGTTGTCGTGAAGCAGCAGTGGCCTAGAGCGATTGACCAATCTCGGTTGTTTAGCAGCTAGTTCTTTCTTCATGGTTTGCAGTTGCTGACAATAGATATCTGCCGTAATCGTTTGGCCAGATTTTAGAAACCTGTAGTGAACGACAACGGCGCTAGTCCACCAAACACTCAAAAGTAACTTTTTCTGAGTCAATTTTCGTTTAAGGCAGGATTTGGCTGGGTCTCCAAGGTTCAGCCATTGCGACGAGCGCTTCCGATTATCGTACAGTATCCACTTTTCATCACAAGTAATGATTCGATTTAAAATCCCTTCATTATTGAGTCGGTTGAGCAAAGTAACACAGCAGTTGACGCGTGTTTGCAAGTTCGATTCACTCAATTCATGAGGTACCCATCGTTCAAGTTTTTTTACTTTCCCGATTTGCTTCATGTGGATTAATACAGTTTTATCACTTACCCCGAAGCCTGCAGCTATCTCTGAAGTGCTTTATAATGGATCCGCTTCCACAATAGCCTTTAATTCTTCATTTTCCACTTTGGTCTTCGGCCGTCCACGGGGTTGGTTCTGAAGGTCGGCTTTTCCGGAACGAAAACGTTGAAACCAAAAACGTACAGGGAATTAATATGGCTTACCGATGTACCTGCGCAGAAAATACATTTTCAAAGTGCGGGAAACGCTATTGGCCGACAGCTGCCGTCATGTTAGCGCGCGCCGTGCGGAGGGCCGTGACTTGCGAGTGAGATAGAACTAACAGCTGCAGTGTATTATGAACCTTATAGTAGTGATCTAAGGTTGATTGTAAGTTTGAAGCATTCTTTCGTTAATCTTCGGGGCCATACTTTCTTTTCTGTGCGAACGAAGATTCACGACGCGCCATATAAGTTGAGTAATACTGTACCGTGCTTTCTTTTGCGACACCAGCGCCGTACACATAATTAATCTTTCGAGCTGTTTCTGCAGCACTGGTGCCACGGCAGAACTCGTACTCGTAAATATACCGATATTTCATGTTTTCCATTGTGCGGTAATAAGCGACGCCAAAGAAAAAAATAATGAGGAAAATTTATAAATTTGAATTTGGAATTCTTAACCAAAGAGGAGATATTTGAGATCAAAGTGGTCAGTACGACAAAACGCTAATTTCATATGTAAGGACCTAAATAATTTATACTGTTATGAAAATAAATAGATAGATTATTATATGTCTAATATCAATGATATTTTTTTTTGAAAATTGTTCATCGTCTCATATTATGTATCAACATGTCAATACATTAAGAAATCCGTATCTATTCTGATTTCCTTACATATACTATGCAATTTTCCAAAAGTACACACACATCAGTCATTCCACATTCTAGGTTGTGTGAGTGCATTCGTCGTTTGAAATCGTGAGCTGTCCGCGCCTTAAGCACTAAAACTGCTAAGCCGACGCCAATGAAAATTCAACTGGCTAGACACGTCGAGTTACAAACATTTTTTTACGCCAGGTCAACGAATCCGACTTTTTGGAAGACTATAAATCTTTATTCCAAATAAAAACAAGATAATCTCCAATATTTTACAGTTAGCTACTGCCAGCCAAACTGTTTTCTATTATTTTTATTGCTAAAGATTTAGCTTTATTACGCGTTAAATGGAAAAGAATCAATCTCTAAATCTTGAAGGAATACAGAGCTAATTAACTTTCAATTTAGTTTTTTTTTACTTCGATGTATTAATGTTGCTTAATATCCCTAATAATTCCTGAATAAAATGGGTATGCCACGCAATAACGGTTCTTTTTTTACTACGGTACCCCAAAAAGGTCAAACATATAGGTCAAGTCAACAAACAAATGCAGAAGAAAAAATTACACAGTATAAACGAAGACAGTAGGATTAAGAGTGCGTACCAAGCCAGAAAAATATGGCAATGTCAAATGAAACAAACTTATGTCTTATCTTCGAGTGGAGATGAGATGGAGATAGCGTGTTTCGCGGAACAAAAATGAACTTTGCGCTTCTTATCTAAATAACTCGTAAAGTATAGAATATTTTAAAAAATCGTTAGTAGCAGCCCTCGGTCATATGTTAGTGATATTATTTATCGAATTTTTGTCTTAATTAGATATACCATGAACGAATAAAACCGAAAATTCATTATTATTAGAGGTAGTTTTGTGATTTTTTTCTATTGAGGAAATTTCATTCCATTATGTTTTTGCTCAGATAGAACCCTCACGTATATAATGAAAATACCCATATAAAAATATTGTTTCATTTAAATACTATTTACTTGGGTAAATTTCAATTCTAAGATTGTTATTTTGCTTTATACGCACCCTTAAAGTAGAAGTAAATACTCAAAACTGAAATCAATACACAATCAAAAATAGACACAGTATAAATAGGAACAGTAGAGACAAAGCATTGTTCGTTTATTGCATGCCGATTGCAAGACAGTTAATATGCCATTCGGCGTCCGGTTCATTTCACTTTGGTACGGCGCCAAACCGTCTGCCCTACATACCTACAAGTTATTTTTATCTTTACAACTATATTCCAGACTGTGTGAGTGAAAATAGACTTAAATACCACGGAATATGGCTTAAAATAGATAGGTAACGTCTGACATTTTGTTAAGTTCGTACCGTTCAAGATGATTGATTTCGCTAATATTTCTTTGGTTTTCCTAACACTCGGATATAGCGGTGAGTTGCAAAAAGCAAGTTATCTCACAAGTTATTTTTTAAGTATTTGCTTTTCTCTATCATGTGGTATATTAAAATACATTCAGTATGAAATAAGCGGAAAAAAACTATTATAATTGATAAGTATTTAGCGTAAATATTAATAAGAACAATGTTATTATTTCTATTATGAATAAAATTATAAGCAAGTATTTTTCCGTGGCAACAAATATCCTTATCTATACATATAAAATGCTTTGTCCTGAATTACTGACTGATGGATCAACGCACAGCCTAAACCGCTGATCCTAGAGACCTGAAACTTGGACGGTGTATTGTTTGTATGACGTAGGCATCTGATAAGAAGGGCTTTTCCGAAATTATACCCTTAAGGGGGTGAAAAATGGGGGCAAAGTTTGTATGTGATAAAGAGATTCCTTGGTTCCATCTTCTTAAAATTTTGCATAAACATTCTTTAACAGAATTGATGGATGACGTGTTTCGTATTTTATTGAAACTCATCGCCTAACGGGGTTAAAAAGGGGTAGAAAGTTATTTTAGGGGTGATTTGCATCGAAGTTGGTATCAATACTCCTTAGTGCTTTGGATTTAAATATTATTTAAGAGTTTATTAAAGAGTATTGCATTGCACCAAGCTTGTATGTGAGTTAAACTTTTTTTGAATAAAATCGGATTGAATTTTTAAACATTTTTGTCTGTCTGTTCCGGTTCATAGATGATGTTATAAGGAGTAACTTAGATACTTTTATTTTAGAAAGATAGGTAATGTTCCGCCACAGGTTCCGCGCAATAAAATTCAAACCGAACGCGGGTTAAACCGCGGGGATCTGCTAGTAGTATTATAAAACTCAAAAAATATATTTTTCATGTTTAAAACGTACATTACAAAACACAAAACAATATTTTTTTCATGTTTAAAGCATACACTCCCGTATTTTACATTTTTTTACAAACCATCTGCATCCAAATATAAAGGTCGCCATTACTGATAAAGCCATTGCACCCAATCTAACACTGTCAATGTAACTGTGATGTATTATCATTATAAATCACGCGTGGCTTCAGCCGAAAATCAGCGTTGTAGTCATCTGCAGTATTCTGCAGCTGAGTGAAACTGACAAGACGTATATCGAATTTTGTAGTATAACCCCATCATTTCGTCTTTCAGACAGAGGGGGTCTCTGATTGAACTCACGATAAAGGTTTGATTGAACTCACGATATGACAACCTTGGCTTTTTAGTTTTAGGTTGTATTTTTTTCGATATTTTGTTTTGTGTGAATTTATGTAAAAAAATATTATATCTTTATATTTTTATTATGTTCTTTTTCTCACGTGATGTCCCACATACATCTATCTCATCCCAAACTAAGCAAAGGTTGTGCTATGGAAACCAATAACTTATATAGACTCAGGACATGCAGACATGTTCATGTACACACGAATGCATGTCCTGGGTGGAAATCAAACCCCCAACCTGTAGTGTGATAGGTAGAGATCTTACCAACCACACCAACTAGCTGTATCT
This sequence comes from Polyploca ridens, assembly GCA_951394255.1. Lineage (NCBI taxonomy): Eukaryota > Metazoa > Arthropoda > Insecta > Lepidoptera > Drepanidae > Polyploca > Polyploca ridens. Next base: position 2,438,740 of record OX596260.1, read on the forward strand.
ATCCTATTTAAATCTAAATTATACTTAGCCTTAATGCATATAAGCAGTAACATTTGAAAGCAAATAATATAAATGGCGTCGATCAGAATTGAATGTCAAATTCTAAATAAATCAATTCATCATTATCTCCGGCCCAGTTCCCAGAGTCTGTTTGTTTGTGTCAATGTTGTGGGCGTGAGTCACGTGGGGGTACATAAATAACTTAATCAAATAACAGTTAATGCCTACATGTGAACTTCATGAACGAAAAGTTAATGCTATATAAACGTAACCATAAATAGTCTTCAATTAATGCGATTGAAAATTAAGCCGATTTATGAACGCAAAACACATTTAATCAAATGAGGCAATAATGAACGTTATACAATTAACTCTTTCACAAGTTCCTCCAGGAAAAATTACTGGTTTCATATACGGCCCTCGTGCCATCTGATTATATCAAATAATGATTTTATTATATTAATAGCTGTCCCTCGCGGTTTCACCCGCATTCCCGGGATAAAAAGCAGCCTATATCCTTCTCCATACCATAGGCTATCTGCATGCCAAATTTCATGATGATCCGTTGAGTAGTTGAGGCGTGAAGGCGTAACAAACTTACTTTCGCATTTATAACATTAGTTAGGATTAAATAAGCATCCACGCTAATATACCTAATAAAATGCGAAAGTATTTGTCCTTCTGTTATTTACCTTTTCACAACTATTGTTTGGAGAAGGACAAACGCTACTTTTTATCTTCGGAACGCGGGTGAAACCGCGGAGAAGAGCTAGTTTAAAATGAAGAGTGCTAAATATTAATTGCCATATAAATAAAACTTAGTTATTAAATATATATTGCTAAAAATAAACTTGTTTCACTTAAAATGTCAAGGCAAAATGGACTCTTGTAACCTAAAAAGATGCAAAAAAATACGTGAAAGGAGATCTTTTTGGTCAATTGAAAGTCAAAATCAAGGCTATGCATCCGTTTTGGCTTCGCTTACTCCAACTATATGAAATATAGAAGTTGTTCAGATATTCTTGGCAATTGTATTTGAATAGATGTTGTACTATTTTATTCATCCCCTAAATAGGGTTTTATTTCTCAGTTAGGGGAGCGAAATGACCTGCCATTAGGTGGACCGACGACCTGGGGGTCTAGACAAGAACAAGATAGATATCGACAGTCGTCATCGTTAGTAAAAGATCAATCTTCGTATGAGATTGACATTTCAAATGATTTTTAACAATTTCTTATGTCAATCTCATACAAACGTTGTTCATTTAGTAACGATGACGATTGTCGACTTCCATCTTGTCTAGTCTAGGGGGCTGGTCATACATTGGGAGCCTGAGAATGCAAGCGAGGTCGGTTGAGCAGTAGAATCCGTTAGCTGAATATGATGATGCATCAATTAAGTCCTGTACGTGAAAGCCAGCCAAGGATAGAGTTACAATTATAGGACACGAAAGAAATTATTTAAGTAGTTAACGATGTGAACAAAACATTTTCTTTCCAAAGTAAAAGACATAATAAAAGAACAAACGACGTATGCCTTTTTAAAAATAAAAAAGCAATACCTCTAATAAAGCTTCTGAACTTTTATAGGAAAAGAGAAAGCTCAACGCATTTGTTTGGTCTCATACCAAAAGCAAAAGACCTACCTATCAGTTGTAGCTGTTTATTTCAATACTCCCTTGATAATAAACTAACGTTACAGAAATTTTCTATTCCTAATCGTTAATTTTAACAATTAATTTGATGACTGAATTATGAAGTCGGAGGGCACGGCAAAGGTATTGGACTTAAAAGCTTAATTAAGCTTGCAATTTCAATACGTAGAAAGGCGTAAATTGTAAGTAATTTCCAAGCACTAGTGTTCTGACAGCGGCACTTGAGATCCAGATCTTTTCAAGACTATGCACAACTCAAGCCTATTTAAAAGAGCAAAAGATCCTATAAAACATGACCTTTGTAAACCTTCTGGACGTTTAAAGGAAAAGAGAAAGCCCAACACGTTTGATATCAGGTGGAATGCAATTAAACGTATTCACATGCAGTATTTAGTTACATAGGCTAACGGTATATTCAAGGGCGGGGGGCGCCGGGGAACAGAACCTGTTCAGCGGCCGAGACCAAGGTCGCAGTGCGTGTTGCTCAAACCAGTAATACAACTATCTTGTTAACTCGTTTCTACGCTTGATTGAACGGTATCGTTTATTTATTTTGGTGGGGCGGGATTATCTGATGTTAACTGAACTTTAATGTTTTCAGTGTTGAAGAAGCAACGTAAAAATAACTAAATTGAAGTTGAGTCATACAATAATGACGGCAGATTATATGTCAAATTAAATGACATGACTACTTTATGAATCATTGCAAATTAAATACAATTGATTTATTATTTTAAATTTCAGTGAAAATCTATTTCACACATATAACGATATAAAAAAAATTGATAAATTCATTTATATAAAATACGGGACATCGTACCACGTATAAAACATTAGAAACGGGAGCGCGTTTGAAGTTGTGTTACTGACTTAGCGATAACATTTACTGTGGGCAGGTGCAAGCTGTGATCGAGCGAAATATAAGCTCCCGTTTGTTATTTGATATTTGAGAAAGCTTAAAAATTCCTTTAGGAATAAGACGAAAGCTAAATCGTTAAGCTACATCAAAATATTGAGCGTTCGATGAAGGAAAACATCATGAGGAAACCATAGCACGGTGGTAGGGTACTTTGTAGTACCCGCCTGGATGGCTACCACCCTCAAGTTGAAAATCTGTCGCCAAGCACCTTTCGGTGTGTTCCGACAGCTGCACTTGAGAGCCAGCTCCTTCTAGGTTTTGTGTGCTTACCACCTTCGGCCGCATCATCACTTACCATGGTCAGGCATCTCTCACTCTATGTACTTGCGCGCTATAATTGCCTACCGGCCGCCGGACCGTAACTGGCCCCCTAAAAAGGAAGCTAAAGCAATATTGCTAACGCAATTCATTTTTTCGAATTCTCGGCAGATCCTACGTAATTTCAATATTTTTTGGTATAATAATCACTCATTATATACAATTCAATTCAATAAAAGATTTGGAATTGATGAATTGCATAAGATCTGCCGTAAATTCGAAAAATGAATTGCGTTAGCAATATTGCTTTAGCTTCCTTTTTAGGGGGGCTGGTCCATTTCTCAGTTGACTGTCGACAGCCGCGTGGCGCGTTCGTACGCATATATTTCGCTTGAACTGTTTGTTGTTCTTTCTATGAAAGGTTTAAAGTACCTTTAGATTCCTTTTATAATTATGTAAAAGATCTAGAGGCCACATTTATTGTAAACTTTGAACAAAATGTGAGTCAGAAGCCCGGTTGCAGGATATTTGAAATATAAAAAAATATAATTATATACCATTTAATTCCCCTTGTACTTGTTTCTTTTTTTAAACTTTTTGTTCGATTCCGAATATGCTCCACAATAAAGTTCAACAATTGTGAATGTCGACAAGCTACAAATTTATTAACCTACATATAGGTACTCTATTAATATAATAAAGCGGAAGAATTGTTTGTTTAAACACGCTAATCTCTGGAACTACCAGTCGGATTCGAAAAATCTATCATTGATATATTTTATTTCCGGGATCACGGGTGAAACCGCGGGGCAGTCATTATCTATATATTTAAATTATAAAAATCTCGTGTCACGGTGTTTTGTGGTCGCACTCCTTCGAAACGACTCGATTGATTTTTATGATTAGTATATTTCATACCGCTACGGGTAGGGTAGGGTTGGGTAGGTCCTACCCTACCTGTTATACCCTAGTTTAGGGTACGACACCACGCAAACGAAGTCGCGCCGATATGGCAGAAAACGTTTGCCAGGTCAGCTATATAAAAAAAACACACTTTTAAGAACTTTTCTCATATTTAACAACTGAACATGCTGAAACATTAAAAAAACATTTTATTTTTTGTTTCATCAAGTGTAAGTAGTACCTACTGAGATCTTTATCGACAGAGGCATCCCTGGCAATCCACGCTAAGCACGCAGCGGCGAGTAGTTACAAAGCAAAACTAAATTTACGGTCGTAAGCTTGGGTTCATTTTCGTTCGCAGCGTTTATCGACTCAAAAGAGTAGGCTATTATAGCAGTAGGTATTGTCAATTTTATATGGAGTGATTTATCTGTTACGTAGTAACTATTTAGTAATCTGTGCCATGGTGAGATTGCGGTCAAACACAGGCCTATAAAATGTAAAAAAAATAAAAAAATATGTTATTTAAAAAATCACTGATTTTGCAACTGATTGATAACTTATTTTGTAACATAGAATTTGGGAATTTGGCTAGAAACGTGGAATTTTTCATCGCGGGCTCTTTGGTAGAGGCAACATGCCATTATGCCTCTACCAAAGAACCCGGACGGAAAAAAAAGTATTTCACAGATAAAAAGTATCCTATATTTTATTGCTATATATGTGCCAAAGTTCACCCAAATAATATTACGGCGTGAACACGTAACAAACGTTTACACAAAATATCGCATTTTATATTAGTATCATCTACTCATCGATGAAAAATCCGTTAGAGTAGTAATACCGAGAAATCCAATTCCGCAGCTAATAAGTGTTTTTGCACTGATTAAAACAGTATCGATCAATCACTACATCTAACAATGATATTTAAAATAGTAACAAATAATAACATAGGTATCACTGACATCTAAATAGCCAATCAGTACGTGGATTACGTAAATTTGTTGCAATCAGATTCAGATTGTAACTTCTGAATCGGTAGAAATACAGGTTGTTGTTTTGGTCAGCGACGAGCGACTCAGGGTCGATAATACAAATGATACTGGTGCTAAAAAAAAATATTTTTAATAATAAAAATAAAAAAATGAAATATTGAAAATCATGTAATAAGCTAAAGTGTAGACATAATACTCAACGGGAGTGCGAGGGAGTAAAGGGATGGGCCGATGGCGGCTTGTGCCTAGCTCTAGACTGTACACGTGCCTATAGTCTATTACAAATAACATGAGTTCGGTGACACATGGTATTTTATTAAATTTCTCAATGGTTAATGTTCATTTCGATATAATAAAGGACTACTATGATAGAGCTAGGTTTCACGAAATATTGTGAATATTATTTCAGAGTAATCAAATGGAATTTCACTAGATATTGGTAAAAAAAACCCTTGACCTTGACGACTCATCCTATGTGAAATAGAGTATAGTGACCATACTTTGCGGGAATTTTATTTCAAATTGAATAAGGTATTTCTCAACATATTTACAGTATTTAACGGAATTAAGTCCATTTTTGGGGAATATATATTTTGTACTACCGCTCCTGGGTCGCTTGTCGCCGACCAAAAAAATGATTATGTAATAAAAAGAATTGGCGGAATAAATTTCAAACAAAATTAACGTCAGCGTTTCTTTGAGTTAATTGTTCGATGGATCGAGACCTAAGTTCTAAATACTTACATTATTAGTCATTTTATTACTGCTCAATTGAAACCGTAGAGAAAAACTACTTATCAGTGTAGGTAGTAGTTGCAAGACACAAAACCTCATGATAGCCTAGCGGAACATCTTCCCTTTTTGCCCGTGTTTAGTTTAAATGTATTATCTACCTAGAATATAGAATTAGTGACACATACTAGAAGTTTTAAAAGCCACGTAAACAAGCCCACACGAAACTATAAAACTAATACGTATCTACTGGTACATTATTTCCCGCATTTCGCCCAATTGTGATGCCAACATGGTGCGATAGCTGTTTCATGGTAATTTATAGAATTATACACCTACACATGAATGTGAAAATGTTCCAGTTTTCCATTAGAGATTTACTACTGTTTCAACTATAGTATAAGCGAAATGTTATGTACTATTATAAGTAAATTATAGTTAATACTGACTTAGTAGAAGTACTAATAAAATAGCCATAATTTTTTTTTATTTAATTTCAAAAGAGCTAAAAATATTGTCTCTTTCTTGCCCACAGATTACAGAATAGCAATGATATTATAATAAAAAGAGGAGAATAGTAGGATTCTGTAATCTGTATTCTTGCCATTTTTAAACCATTATTTTTCGAGAGTTTAGTCAAAAAATGAGATCAACTCATGGGGATCAATAAATTTTTACTGGTGATTCTGAGAAAACACATTTCTGGAATATGATGCACCTTCGTATCTAAAAGAACGCCTTGATTGAATTCCATAGTTTTCAACTGCATCTTCTTCCCAGCTAATCCTCGTCATGTACTTACTTATCTCACTCTTATACTCACTTCTGTCACTGTGTGTTGTCTTTGTCTGCTGCTGTCCGTGTATGGAATTCTTATCCGCATGAAATCACGAGTTCAGACGATTCTTTCAATAAATTAGTTATTTCACATACTTTCATTTTCTTTTTTCTTGTTAAGTAAGCTAGTACTTTCTCTTAATGTTGTTATTATATTTATATTTATTATGTAAATATTTGTATTTTTTCGTTTATTTGTTATGTTTATTGCAAGTATTAGGTTGTTCTGATGTAAGTCATAAATGGCAGGCGAGATATTTTATCATTATAAAAATATGTACAATTAATATGATATTATTGACGTGTGGCTGTATAGGTTACGACCATTGCTCCATAGTTGCATATTTTTTTTTTACTTTACCTCTCTGTGGACAAGACTTAAACTATCATTTACATCCCGCTTCTAAGACTTTGTTCTAAGATATTTTTAGGTCTATTTTCAAAGTAGGAGAGATGAAAAAGTAATTTCTTATTTTATTACCCAAAGGATGCCTGAAAGAAGTCGCTTTACCGATAAGGCCGCCTATGTTATGATCGTCATTTTGTGTTGGAAAATTATGTGGTATCTGCATACTCTAGAACAAAATAGCTAACACCCTCTGAGTGACAATACTGACAATGCAACGCGCCGCACGAATTGATCAAGTCTTTCTGCGCGTGTCGTGTCGTGCCGTGCGACCCAATTTTATAATAGCATCTCACTTACTAAGTATTACTGCAACAAATTACCAAATGTTTGGTAACTGACAACAGACTATTACAAGAGTACTTACACTTTGAAAATCATGATTCAAATATTTGTAGCTAGCTTTTTGCCCAAAAATAATTGAAACTGTATACCTACAACTGTATAACAACTTTTACTATGGGAACAACTTCGAAATCAAAAAAAAAACAATAAACTGTTACATACTGTTTAGCCGAGGAGATAGTGTTACCTTTTGTATGAAGCTGTATTTTTTTTTGCGATTCCGAAGTTGTTCCCATACTAAAAGTTGTTCGTATTTATGAGTACTTTACGTGGTTTCATTTATTGTCGTATCCAATCCTGTATACATGATATACCGGTTAGCGTGGAGGTTACCCTGTCTGTCATGCTACAGGTTATGGCTTCGACTCCCACCATTTTTTAAAGGATTTGAAGATGTTGGCATCAGATGGTATTTACACGAATTTTGTGAGTAGTTAGTGGACATGGGCGTCGCCAGAGAGAGCGCAAGATGGGCAGGCCCCTAGAGAAATTCCTTAGTCCTTTTACTTGACTTGCTTGACCTTTGCACCGTTCGTTCTTATTACAATCGCTGCAGGTAGAGATAGTAAGACTCGCAAGTATGACTAAAAGCAAGTGAAAAGCTTTATATTCAAATTCAAATTCAAATTCCTTCCGTTGGCTGTCACTTCGCCGGTGAATATCACAGCTGATTTTCGTTATTTTTCGTAAAGACACTTTATGTCTTTATTTTTCAGGAACATTAATCATAAATACTATTTAATTACAATGAAATATAATGTATTTTACTAGAATTAGAATAATAAATTAAATTAAATTACAGGAGACAAACTTTTGACGAGTTCAATACAGTGTTGCCCGTCGCGAAAAAAAAATGCTCTGACAGTACCTACAATTCACACTTTTCATCCTCGATATATCAATTTGCCCCCACGCACTTATATATAATATTAATACGTAGCAATAATTTAGAATATGCGATATATGGTATAGGATACAAGCTCTACTTAGTTTGGGATCAGATGTCAGCCCATGTGTAAAGAATATCCCAACTAAGTTCATACAATGGTTAAAATACAACCGAATTGAGAAACTCTCCTCCTTTTATTGAAGTCGGTAATAACTGTGCGCATAGCAGTGTCGCTGCCAAGTCACACAAAACACCCTCATAAAATAAAAGCAAAACTGCTAATAAAATTATACAGCTTTCATGACGTCATAAAACACATACTTTTCATACCCACATGAATGAAACTAACAAAAACGTTACCACTGAAGTCCAAAAGCTCACTGCCGGAAAACAATGCCAAGAAAAAGAGACATAAAAATGCAAATACTGAAGAAGAGTGGGTAAAAACAATGATTGGAATGTGAATCACGTTGGATACTAACCTAGTAAATGCTAAGTGACTTGTAAATAACAAGGTCATACGCACTGCACTGTCAGTCGGTCAAACCATCGTTGGTCGAACGGTCGGGGTTCGATCGATGTTCGACGGTCGATGATCTCCGCCCACCGTTATTACTTTCGCGACGATCTAATTGGAAATGATCTCAGATTATTCAAATCGAGAGAGGTAGAGCATAGCGTTTATTCGCTCAAAGAGCAGCTCGACTAGGGAGGTACGTCCACCTTACACACTTACAGAATACCGCAGCCAAATAACTTTATGTTGTGTTCCTGCGCGTGAGTGGCGTGAGTAAGGTCGCCAGAACTCATTGAAGAGGGGGAAAGCTCGGTAACGCATGAGTGATGCCCGAATGTTGCATGCTTCCATATGGCTTCGGTTACCGCTTACCATCAGGGCAGTGAGCTTGTTTAACGACTTATTCGTATAAAAAAGGATTGGTTTTTCACAAATCACAGAATTGTTTCGAACTGTGCGGGCTCAAAGGAGTTTTCTTCCGCGGACGCTCAGATTGTGGAATGAGCTCCCCGCCGTAGTTTTCCCAATGGAGAACAGCATGGGGTTCTTCAAAAAGGGTGTGAAGAGATTTCTTCAGGGTCGGCAACGCGCGAGGATACCCCTGGTGTTGCAAGCATCCATAGGCTACGGTAACGGCTTACCATCAGGCGGGCCGTATGCTTGTTTGCCACCTTAGTGGTATAAAAAAAAATACAACCCCTAAGGGGTAACATACACAACGCGGAAAAAACTACTCTTGTACAAAGAAGGTAAAAATTCAGTGCAGAAACGTCATCAGATACCTATTTATACTAGCGGAAATAATTGTGAAATAAATGTCATAACCTAGATTTTCACAGAGCGCAATATTAAAACGAGAAAACACCGAAGACAATGAGATTTTTCAATCCAGGGTCATTATGAAACTGTAGGGAAGTCCCCTTAGCGTCCGACCGTGCCCCCTTAAAGGTCAAGGTCGAGTTACGCAGCCTTGGAAAGCACTGCAGCATCCACCCATCCTGGGGTGTGGGTGGACAACTATCCGGGGACAACCACCCCCTCCCGTGTCCCAACGACGTTGCCAACTAAGTTTTGTGAAATGCTCTCGTATTTCATTTTACCTATATTTAATGTAGCTTTTTTATCTTTCAATGTTTTTATTATTTAGTTTATAAATTATTCGTTATAATGGAACTTTGAATTTGTATTTTACTTCAGTAATGTTTTTTTGGAAACGCTCATGGGATACCATGATTAACCGTTCTTAATCGATCGCCAAAGTTAAGCTACCACCGTCGTGGTCGGTACCTGGATGGGTGACTAGGTCGGTGCCTAGTGGTATTTCAAATCGAGCGTTTCCGTGCTTCGGAAGTAGTGTTGCCAGGTGTCCCGATTTGCGCGGGACGTCCCGATTTTCAGGGGTCTGGTGACACGTCCGGATTTACCCTTGATCGGGACGCCTAATGTCCCGATTTTTCAGTAACCTCCTTAGGCTGTACTATATTCGACAATTTTAACAGGAAAAAAGAATATATCTGATTCTGTAAGCTGTTATTACTTAAAATATTTTATATACTCTTGACCGATTTTTTTTTAGCCATTGTAGGTAGCTGTCCCGATTTGGTAACCAAAATCCCGATAATTTTAATCTTCCGTTCCGAAATTTGACACACTGGACCTGGCAACACTATTCGGAAGGCACGTAAAGCCGTTGGTCCCGGTTATCACTTAATTGTGATAGTCGCTAAGCTAGTTGGATGCCTCCTAGGTGGCTTGAAAAATTCCAACAGTAGGTTGACCACTAGCCTACCTCCACCGATCCGCAGTGGGCATGCGTGGTGGAGTATTGCCCATTCCCTTTCAACCTCATTTGTGTGCAGGAGGCCTGTGCTCAGCAGTGGGACATTATAGGCTGATGATGATGAATGTTTTTTATTTCAGAAGATCTTTCTTGGAAAATACTCTGGCCGTCTGAAATTAAACCCGAAGGACTTTCCAATCTCTGCTTAGTTTGTGATCAGATGACCGTGTGTGAACTTCTGAAGATTTTGTTGTCTGGAAGGAAGTTCAGAGAGTTTTTTTTAACTCGCAATGATACTGGATCTAAATTCGTTCGTACCAGTATTGCGAACTCGACTCGATATCTTTCCACATAGCTAAACGAGCCCAGGCAATTTTGACCTTTAACCTTATCCTTTTTGGAAGGGACAGGCTTATGAAACCTGTGAAATGGAAATTATGCTCTTGCTCGGTGCTAAATATAGTACAATTGAATATATTTTCTCTCTTTTCACAACTTAAACATTTGTGTGAAAAATGGGCCAAGTTCGTTCACCATTCATAAATATTAATGAGTTGTGACTGACACCAATTCATAAACACAAACCATCGCGAGATCTGTATGTTATGTAGATTACCTTAAATAAAAGCCTTATAAATATGTGTGGTTTTAATGAAAGCGAAACTTTACTATATTGTTGAATATTATTTTAATTTAAAACAATTATTTTTGCTTTAGTCAACCTTAACTTTGAATAGCTAAAATATTGAGAAAGCACCAACCTATTCTATGCCAAACAGGGATAAACATAGCGGGACAAAAAGTAACACTCTTCTGTCAAAATGGACGATAGATACTTCCTTTACTGTAGATAGATTCTTTCACCTTTTTATGCGCTTTGCCTTCCCATGATTTTTATTTATATTGCCAACTTATAAATTACCAGAAACGTGTAGATTTAAATCTACTTATAACCATTAGCATGCCTAGCGCAACTATAATATTTTATTTCTGCGTATGTTTGTGTGAATGCTATAAACAAAATCTCAAAAAAAAAGTTTAAATGAAAAATGAAATAAAACATACTACTTTTGTTCCCGGGAGAATCGCTTGATGGAAAACTGTGATTTATATACATTATAATATATTAGTAACATTAAATATTTATTATTATCGTAATAATGGGATAAGCCAATATCCGTCATAATTTATATTAGTTAGATATTTTAAAATAGAATATAAATTTAACAAAGGAAGGAAACAGAGAAAATATACTTGGATACGATATGTAATTTAGTTATAAAACGTTTAAATTATGTAAAAGGCCACCCTCGATGTACTGTATGATTTGTAAAAAAATATATGTTAAAACCGTTAAAACAAAGGCTGTGAAACAAATCAGCGAAAATTCAAAATATCTTAAAATTAAACCGCCTCAATATTTGAGAAACTTGGCCACTTATTAATTTCACAAAAGAGTCTAATAATAGGTGCTATATCAATCTATATTAATATTTGTTAAGCAGAATGCCTGTAACCGAATCAGAGAGCCGAGGCCACCCGTTCACTTGCACTTTGCGATCCATACGTTCTACTACAGCTTACAGCACAATACACTGTTGTCTTTGCAAGTACATAGGAAATGTGTACCTATAAGAAAGTTCACGTTTGTTACAGTGATAGTCGTTATAAGTGTTTAAAAAATTGTGACTATGGAATGGGTATCGGATTCCTTAATCTCTTTCAATGAGGAGTTTTGTTATGATACCTCTATGGTCAAAATACCTGTCAAATCGTGAACTTAAGGGAATTATCACCAGTTAGACAGGTATTTTGATCACAGAAGTATCATAAGAAAACTCCTCATTATCAAATGCAAGTATGAAAGAATAGTGCAATTTCATGAATGGGACATCGATATTTACTTCTATAAAAAACAGCCGGTCAAGTGCGAGTCGAACTCGCACAAGAAGGCTTCCGTAAAAATGTTTCTTGTATCCCCACCGCATACAAGAAACATTTTTCCGGAATGTACGGCTCCCTTTAATTTATTAAGTTCTTATTGAAAATGTCAACCCTCTACCTATTACGGAACATAAGATACCTACAGCCCACTGACAGATAGATGGATGGACGGACGGACGGACGGCGGAGGCTGTAATAGGGTTCGGTTGGCAGCCTTTGGTACGAGCTATGAGAGTTCTGAATAAAAAAAAATCTTACCATGTTGAATAATGTTAGATGTTACCAGTAACATGAATGTTTTTTTTCTATAAATCCCAACATTTTTCATAAACTAAATAAAGAAGACACAAACTAAATCTTTTTGATAAAGAAAAAAATTAAAAATAAAGGTAATATGGTAAAAATATCTAGTAAGAAAATGATAAAAAGAAAAGAATGCCTGACCTGTCTTATCTCGAACAAAACTGTACGTGATATTACGATTGCATCCGCAACGCGTAACATTTTCGTAACACGAAACTTATAATTTACAATAGTTAACACAATTTCATAAGCCGAGTCACTTATTAAAATTGTATATTTTAATATTTATGAGGAGAACCTATTATCTTCGGGGCCTAAAAAGGCAACTTGAGCAATACTGCCGAATGAAATTCATTTCGCGACAACAGATCCTATGCAATTCATCAAGTCCGATTCTGATAATTAAATTGTATAAAATATGGTTCTATTAATTTTTTTTTTTTTTTATTCGTGAAATAATTCCATTGAACTACGTTGCCCGAGAGGACTTTTAAGACCCCTTGTCAAAATATATAAGCATCTTTAATTTCCATCTAGACAAAACTGGGAAGCATTTTCCAATGTTTTTAATTAGCAATCGATTTTTAACTGCAATGTGTACTTTACATTCGTAGATTCAGATAGTATTGGGTCCTTGCTCAAGTATGTTCACGTTTATAAGTTAATAAAATAGCACGTTATTCTTTTAATTGCAGCAAAGGTGCTAGCAAGATAAATTTCTGCCCCTTTTTCTCATCAATTTAGAGAAAATAAATAAAAGTTTTAGAAAAATTAACGACCGTATTCAAGGCTATGCCTGAACATACAAAATTCCTAAAAAAACTAGCTAAAGAGGGATTTTCACACTTTCCGAAGACGTAACGTAACGTGAACGAACGTAAGTTACTTTTAAGTAATATCGTCATCCATAAGACCAAAATCTTTCTCGTTTCAGCAGTCGCAACACTAAAAGGGCATGGTCCTCATTAAAAAAGGGAAATTCTTACACTGTTTATTTTTCCAAGTCAATGTCTTCCCATTATACCTGCGCGTACGATCATAACACAAACATCCCTGTCAATTTCAATACGTGTAAGAGAGAAGTAACATCACATCAGGACCACAGCTGAGCAAATAAATACACCGGCAGAAGCTTAGATCATAAAACTAAGGAGGGAGCAAAGCGTACTGTGCGTGAACTGAAATGGCAATGAGGCCTGCATCTTCAGTAATCGACAAGTCTAATTAATAAGTAGCGATATCAAAGTAGACTATCAACCAAACGCTACTGGATACATGCGGCACAAATCGACTAATAGAGATGGGAGAAAGTCTATTCCTATGATGATAAGTTGTCATAGTAATACCTTAAGAATAATCGTCGTGTTAACCTCTTTTTTTTATGATCTGAGCATGGAAGTCATTAAAGCGGCGCGGGCGCAAAGGTAAACAAGTTGGCTTTTTGTTTTTAACGCGACACAAGCGCTGCGTCCGCTTTGAGCTTTTTTGACGTACATCTGACGTTTATTAGCTAACGCTATTAAAATAATATTTACACGCAACGCTATTTTGATCGACTTCCAACCAGTTGCGGTTTATTTGTTGCACGACACAACACAAGCCTCAGCTTATACGTAAATTAAAAGTTGTTATAATTAATTTGATATAAACATACCTTATATATAGAATAAGCGTTGCATATGATAGGGAATTGTCTGCCTATATTATTTACGTTCATATCAATTTTTATTAGATGCTTAATCTCATAATTTCACCATGGTAAGTGTTGATATTTAGCCGTGTGGCTCCCGGCATAGAATAGGGCCAACCCTTCCAATCCTGTGGGTGTCGTAAGGGCGACTAAGGGAATACACCAGTGGATGGGCAGCAGCGTCCATCTGTGATACGTTATCATTACTGCGATCACCAACCCGCCTGCCAAGCGTGGTGATTACGGCAATACCCCCTCTAATAGTGGAAATCAATGGGGGAGGCCTATGTTCAACAGTGGACATCCATGGGCTGATATGATTGTGTTGATATGGCTGAAGGTGATAAGAGCTCAAAGCTTAGACACCAGGCACGTACCCGACGGAATAGTGCTTTTTTCATGGGATTGACATAGACCACTTTTGATCCCTGAAAGTAGGTAGGTAAATAGTTTTCAATAATAACTATGTCAATTCATTCTAGCTACAATTAAGTTTAAACTTTAATATTTTTCTACTTCTTTATCCATGTTTACAATATTTTCTTGTCACGTTTCCTATTTCCACATTACCAGTAAATGTAATAAGTGGTGGAAAGTGCAGATAATTGTATTTATGCAGAAATGTCCCGCCGAGTGAAATGTGGCAGCGCAACGTCTCGGCGTCGTGGATTCTTTCACGTAATATGTTATAACGTATAACCGTAACAATGTTATATTTTTTCTAATTTTGGAAAAAAAACTCTTGTAAAAAGTCGATGACAAAAAGGGTATCTTGGCCAATTATAGAATGCCTATTCACAATGTAAACAATTTTAATAAAAAAACATGGTATAAAACAAACATACCTAATAAATTAACAAGAAACACAGGACCGAGATGAAATTCTTTGCTTATTTTTAACCGACTTCAAAAAGGAGGAGGGTATCAATTTAGATGTTTATATATTTTTTGTATGTATTTTCGGGCCTAACTCCGTCATATATAGACGGATTTACAAAATTCTTTTTTTGTTCCAAAGGGGTTTATTCCGAAATGGTCTCATATAAATCGCATATAGATGAAACTAAAAATTCAAAAATAAATTAACTTTTCAACAAAAAAATAAACCGCCTTCAATGTACACTAAAAAGTATGAAATAACTCTTATTTGACACTGTTTTGAAGTCAGCGAAATCGCATGACGTGTTCTATAGACTATATTTTATTATAAAAAGTTAATTTATTAACATGAAACAATGCAAATGAAAACATATTACGGGAAAAAATTGCCATTAATTTTTTTTTTAAAGTTCGAAAATAATTCACAGCAGATCATTAAGTAATTCTTATATTTATTAGTAAAGCATTTACTCATAATTTAAAAATTCAATTTTTAGGAGATTCCCTTTTGATCGGTTACATTCCATTCAGCTAGTACTGGCATTTTTAGGCCCCCTCATTCTGCTCTGTTTTCTTTTCCAAAACTTCATACATCGATATTTAATAAAACGCCTGACACCAATAAATCGATAAACGGTAAGTTTCAGTATGCCTGTATGAAACAATGCAAATGAGGTGATTGACCGACTCGTTTCGGATCAGACGTTGCAACCAGTCAACACAATCCACATCAGATAAAAGTGATAACGGTTAGCTATTGTGTTGTGTCAACTGTCTCACGGCACAGGCTATGATGACATGACTGCAACTGTGGTTTGATTCATGTGGGGTAAAAGTCTTGGCTTTTTGGTGGATCGAAATGACGTTTCATTCACGGCGTGTGTATCTTGCCAGTGTCGAGGAAATTGTTAATTAATATTATTGTAGATTTTTTTTTTAAATCAAATAAAAAAAACCTATAGTTTTTTTTTTTTTTTAGAATTTGAGATAAATTAGAACATTATTAGGACCATCGATTTAAGTACCGGAAGAAACTTGGCCCTATTTTTCACAATAAAGTTTTCGGTGCTACTTCTATATTTCGTTTTAAAGATATCCAATGAACTCTCATTCATGCATTCATGTTATACGGAACAATAACAATTGCAATAACTTCCTTATCCAATGCCGGAGCGTCGCGTAATGCCAAGCACGACATTCCTACTGTCACTGGACTCTACCGCTTGTAAATTGTATTATCATCAGTACCAGCAGGATATTTATTACTACTATTGGTCGCCCAGTGGTCGATTCCGTCGATATTTTTTTAGGTGTCGAAACCACCGCTATCTGTCTGGAGTTTTGCGGTCAGAGTTGTGCGTTCTGCGTTCACGTTTTTTTTTATAGTACCAAATCAAACAAGCATACGGCCCGCCTGATGGAAAGCGGTTACCGTAGCCTATGGACACTTGCAACACCAGGGGTATCACTCGCGCGTTGCCGACCCTGCAGAAATCTCTTCACACCTTTTTTGAAGAACCCCATGCTGTACTCCATTGGGAAAACCACGGTAGGGAGCTCATTCCACAGTCTGACCGTCCGCGGAAGGAAGCTCCGTTGAGCTCGCACAGTTCGAAACAATTCTGGTTTCAATGTGTGAGGATGGACTCCCCGTCGATGGCGAGAGTTACGATGGTGGAAGGTAGCCGTGGGCATCAAGTCGAACAATTCTTTAGAACACTGTCCGTTGTACAAGCGGTAGAACACACATAAGGAGGCAGGCAAAGTCTCTCCTCAGACTGAGGAGCTCTAAACCGCTCGGTAATCTATGCAGCGCTTTTGACCATGCAGTGAATTTTATAGACTAATCAAGACTTGTCTATGTTGAAATACGCTGTCAGAGTGAGTCAGAAAGCGAGACGGTGTGAGATTTCGATCCGAGACCCCCAAAAAAAACTAAATTATTCAAGAATAGATCTTAGTAACCGATACTACAAAAAGATAAAATTCATCAACACGTGATCATGTACCATAAAGAATATAAAACAAGAGATAGTTTTTTATCACAAATCTGCATGCACATGTTTTTCGTTACACAACCGTCCGATCGGCAAGAACGGCATATTTCATGCGTGGACGCTATAAAAAGTTTACTCGCATGATTTTATACGTTATTTATTTCCTTATTTGAGCTGTATTGTATTGTTATTATAGATACGAGGCAATAATAATAAAACGTTTTATTTTATTCAGTTTTAGAATGGATGCTGGTTATATCCGGCCAAGTATAAGCCCTGATCAAACCGCAGCGCGCAGCGTTCGACTCGCGTTTGCGTTGGCGTGAAAGGTGGCAATCAGCTATTGTGTACGAATTTGTTGGAACATGTTCACATCGACGCGCCCTACAAGTTCATACACAGCATCCGTACACCACAGCTGATCGCTACCTTGCACTCCAACGCGGACGCAAGCTGAACGCTGCAGTTTAATCAGGGCTTTATGGTGTAACTGGTATAACCAAACTTTTACACATATTCCTCACAGCCCTCAGCACTCAGCGCTCACTGAATTGTACCGAGAGGCTAACATATTCATATCCTGGGATTTTCTTCACACACGGTCATCTGATAGAGAACCAGACAACTGATGCTACATAAATTAACTACTTTTTACGAGCTTTTATTTAACTTGCAATGTATGTATGTATGTTTGTTCGGGTGGAATCTTGCAGGTCGTATTTCACCCACTTCCAGTGGTCGGATTGACTTGATATTTGGTATACATTAGTGTATTGGATGATAATGCAAGTACAGTCACTCAAAAAAAGCTTGTATTAAAAATGGTAAACTCAGTACCGAAGCGGGAAATTTGAATTTTTTCTAGTTTTTAATAACCGATTTGGAAAATTCTTTTTTTGTTTGGAAGGGTACACTTCTCGTCTGGTCCCATTGTCATTAGGTCAGGGGCCCAATTCTCACTTCCCTCGAACTAGCCTTCGAATCGAACTTACGGTTCGAGTCATATTCGACTGTAAAATTTCGAGGGGCGGAGTCAATTCGAACGGTCCCGACCAATCAACGCTCTAGCTG
Organism: Polyploca ridens; assembly: GCA_951394255.1. NCBI lineage: Eukaryota > Metazoa > Arthropoda > Insecta > Lepidoptera > Drepanidae > Polyploca > Polyploca ridens. The sequence goes on from OX596260.1 coordinate 2,456,860, forward strand.
ACTGGTTTCCCTTCTAAATATGCCGGCCTTGAAATTGCCAGAATAACGTAACGTTCGTAGAAGTTAGAATTCGTGCTTTTTTCGATCGAGCGATCAGTTTCGATTGGTTGAGAATTGGGCCCCAGGGTTTGATTTTAAGTTTCTTGTAAAACAGTTTTCAATGTTTTTAATCGTTAGACGTTTGACCCCACTTTGTACCACCAACCGGTACGCATATTTAAATTTATTTTGATACTAAAGATTGTGAATGTTTTTCATATTACCGATTTGTAAAACGCACTGTTAAAGTCAGAACTAGCGCGTTGTAATCTGCAAACCACAACACTGTGGTGAAGTGGAGGAATGTGCGGTACAAAGCTCGTTTCTATAATACACAAAACTAACCATTTATGTACATTATCAGCGACAATAGTAACATAGGTAATAAATATGACAGTATGGGCTAGATGACTAAAAAATCTTTGACCTATTTTTTCTTTTGTCAATTAAACGAAAAAATACGAAGATATCGTGTGTTGAAGTTCCGCGTGACGTCACGTTAGAATAGAGTACACTTTTTACTCTAAAGTGACGTCACGAACTTTGACTCGCTTTATCATTGTAATTTTTTTATGATTTGGTAAAGCTTGTGTTGAGTTTCTTGCCGGAGTCTTCTCAGTTTAAGTGTATTCCGAAACGGTGGTAAATTCAACTGTATGTAACAATTTAACGTTCATAAGTGCCTTACTGGGGCCTAAACTGAATAAATGACTTTTTGATTTTGATTTTGAAGCAAAAATAAAAAATACGTGTCCAATATTTTTGGATAATCTAACTGACGGACTAATTAGAATTATTATTTTTCTACCTAGGAACATCCCTATTTTTTTAAGTCGATTAATAATGAGTAAAAAATCTAAAGAGTGATTCTATATAGAACTGAGCTGTTGAGCCAGTCATGAATTTTGTGGCTCAAATTTAAATATCGAATTAGTAGCCCGTATCGCCACTGAAACGCATCGATCGATAAGTAATGTAATGGTTTTTTTTTTTATCGACAAATCTGACTTAGGTAACTATGAGAATGACATTCGAGATAAATGACTAAACCTACATGAGTGAAATTTTAATCTTATCGATAATCCAATGCTCGCAGGACTGATAATATTCAATCAACGAAAAATCTCGAAGCTAATATGAGGATCTGTAAAGAATTTGGGGTCCAAGTGGTTTTAGCATTCTAGGTTATACTTTTACACGAACCTTCCTAGTGAAACAGTTTACTAACTTCATCATTAATTTATATTATCATCTTGAAACCATGACTTTGTGATTCACAGAGAATACTTACTTACCTTAGATGATTTCCAACTAGATTCCTAATTCCTTAACGTGTAAACCCTTACTGGTCCTTGCGATGGTCAGGTCCTGGCTTAACCCTGGCCCTGGTAAGATGTTATCAAACTATTGGATCACATGGTCAATGCAAATGAAACAATGACAGATTATAAACAGGATGATCTTCGCTGCAAGGGCGATTCAATTGCCTCATCCTGTCGCTGTGTGCCCCACTTCCTGCTATCTAACCACACCCACTGCCAATCTCAACATTACTTTAACATTCAACTAGTAAAGTTTATATTCCAGTGGCAAAATGCCCAAGATTACGGCCGCGTAAATCAATGGCGGATGTTTGGTGATTTGATTTGACATACGGTTTGTTTGGTTTTATATTTTTGTGCATTAGAAATGTTGAGTGCTCCTTTTATCTTTTTTAGAACGTACAGTAGTACCCAACTAATATGGCTTACCAATGTACCTGCCCAGAAGATACATTTTCAAAGCGCGGGAAACGCTATTGGTCGGCAGCTGCCGCCATGTTAGCGCGCGCCGTGCGGAGGGGCGTGACTTGCGAGTGAGACGGAACTAACGGTTGTAGTGTATTATGAACCTTATAGTAGTGATCTAAGGTTGATTGTAAGTTTTAAGCATACTTTCGTTAATCTTCGGGGCCATACTTTCTTTTCTGTGCGAATGAAGATTCACGACGCGCCATATCTTGGGTACTACTGTACTCTTATAACTTTTGGCAGTAGTTTACGTATCTTTTCCTGACGTCATGTTTGTGAGTGACATGACATTCTTCGACCATGTTTTTTAGTGTTACATATTTTGGTCTAAACAATGCATTATCAAATAAGCGAGTAATTGAATTTTAACGATCATGACGAATTCTGCCATACCGGTTTATCGCCAGTAATTTGCAAAGTGATTCTGATTTTGTTTTTTTTTATCAACTTACTAATAATATTTATTTCGTGAATGTAATGCTAGTAAGGCGCCGATCCCACTGACAAGAGTTCTAGAGTTCCGAGTTCCGAGTTCCGAGTTCTGCATTCCGCGTTGATTGTAAGCTATGTGGCGCGTTTTAAAGTAAAAAAAGTGTATGATGTGTGATCAGTAGCGAATATTGCAAAACTCTAGAACTCTAGACCGCTTGCTGTGTGCACAATAGTCAACACAGAATGCAGAACTCGGAACGCGGACCTCTAGAACTCTTTCTGTGGGATCGGCGGCGCCTAAATACTGGTATCATTTAAAACAAAATAAAAAGACAGAAAGAACCAACCTTAACCTAAAATATTTAGGCATAATCTCATGATTATAAAAGCAAATAAATTTTATCAAACGATAGATAAGTGCGCCAGTTAACGCAGAAATCTCTGCTCAAGGTCAAAAGCAAGCCTGATCGATTCATACAGACAGACATCGTAAAATATTCAGAGCATCTTAGTGACTATAAATCTCGTGAAAGTACACAGATTTAGTTACGAAAGAACTATTACGTTCTCGATCCTCGGTATTAGATATTTTTAACATCACCGTCTCCTGATTGATGGTCATTGAACATTAAAACCATAGGTTTTGAGCAAGTTTAATTATGGTTTGGATAAGATTTGGTAAAAAAGACAACTTTTCATATGGACACTTGGCTTGTGTTTGAGCAAAATCTCGCTATGGGAAGTGAAGCACACAAAGCCCAGGAGAATGGTTCTCAAGAGCAGAACTAGCTGGCGGAATATACCAGGTAGGTTTTTTTATACCACTAAAGTGGCAAACAATGCATACGGCCCGCCTGATGGTAAGCAGTTATCGTAGCCTATGAACGCTTGCAACACCAGGGGTGACCAGGGGTATGACTTACGCGTTGCCGACTCTGCAAAAATCTATTCACTCACAACACCCTTTTTTAAAGAACTCCATGCTGTATAATACCATTGGGAAAACCACGTACTACTTTACCTTTACTTTACTTTTTTGGAGTACTACAAAAGAGGTAAAATGCCCTCCACCATGAACATATTATGGTTTCTTCAAGCTGTTTTACTTCACTAGAAGCTCAAACCCATGACCTATGGCGCGATATTCGACTTCTCTACCACTGTAGTATATCGCTTTCAGTTACAGATTCACAAAATTGAGTTGGTTTCATTATTATTGTACGATGCCTCGCGTGCGCGAGTTTGCCTCCGACTAATATATCACTCACTCGCGAATAGCTCATTTGCACAACACTATAAAAAATATAAATCAATATATCGGTTCTTAAAATTTTTCATCATAATATTCGAATTCGCGAAACTTTTAAAAGCACTTACTCACTTTATAATCCAATTAATCCGTGATTGGCTGTCAGACTATCAAATATACGATGGTTCAGTTATCGCCGATTTACGTCACACATGCATTACGATGTAGCAGTAGCTACATAAATCAAATTGGTGTTGGAAGGTCGAATATCAGCCAGCTACCAGAGTTCTATTATGTTTTTATGATTAACCTAACATTTACCATTAGTAATTTAGTTCTTACATGTGTTTTGGCGAAACAGCACTTACTGCTAATATTTCCTTACTTATCTATTAGATACAACATGATATTAGACACAACACAATGGTGCCGATTCTGTTGTAGGTAAATCGCACTAAACTAATTTTAGTCACATCACATCTCTTTCTTACAAACATTATTGAAAAAGGATAGAACATATTTAAAGCTGTCAAATTACTCTCAGCCGTCTTTATTTGCGATAGATGGCAACTAAATTTATATTGAAAACAAGCATTGGACTAATTTGACAAGACTAAAATTCTTACATCCTTTTCTTACGTTTTTTGTTAGAAAGAGACATAGTGAGGGCCAATGTCTGAAATGTCAGTCAGACTATCCGTTAGTGCGCTTGTCTCGAACACAAATCTGTCAGAATCAGAATGCTATAGCTACTACAATCAGCCATGTGACACGCCAGTCAATAGATATGAATATCAATGAGCTGAACCCTTCTTTGCCACTCCATTCTTTACCAATGACCACTGTTTGAAATGTATGAATCAGCTACACGCTAGTTGTGCCTGGAACTAGAAACTCTAGTTTAACTATTTGCCTAAAAATCTAATCTAATAATATATATAAAATGCTTTTGTGGGTACGTAAATACGCAGTTTTCTCAATCACCACCAACCCCAATCAACTTCCCGTTGGGGTGGTAAATACCCCTTGGTCTACAGGTGGTAGTAAGGGAGTTTGGTCGCGGTGGGTGGAAGGGGTTGGTTGTGGGTGGCGAAAATGTTAAAACACATATTGCTGTCCTTTTCTAACGCATGAGGACTTCTGAAAAGATCTCAAAATTTCTGGAATGGAAAGTTCCAAAATGTGTAAAACGGTTAAAATCGATCTGGAATGTACTAGAAAGTTCAACAAATATCTGGAATGAGCTAGAAATTCTAGAGTGAATGCAAACTATTATAATCGATATAGCATGTTTTGAGAAAGTTCTACAAATTACTGGCTTCATCTAGAAAGTTCCAAAATGTCCAAAACTGTTATTATCGAGTGAGAATGTTCGAGAACGTTCTAGAAATTTCCAGAATGATCTGGAAAGTTCCAAAATGAGTGCAATTTATTATGATCGATTTAGAATGATCGAGAATGTTCTAGAAATTTTCCGAATGATCTGGAAAGTTCCAAAATGAGTGCAATTGATTATGATCAATTTAGAATGTTCGAGAAATTTCTTGAATGATCTAGAAAGTTCCAAAATGAGTAAAACGGTTATAATTGATCTGGCTTCATCTAGAAAGTTCCAAAATGTCCAAAACTGTTACTATCGAGTTAGAATGTTCAAGAACGTTCTAGAAATTTTCCGAATGATCTGGATAGTTACAAAATTAGTGCAATTGATTATGATCGATTTAGAATGTTCGAGAAATTTCTAGAATGATCTGGAAAATTCCAAAATGAGTGCAATTTATTATGATCGATTTAGAATGATCGAGAAAGTTCCAAAATGAGTGCAATTTATTAGAAGTGATTTAAAATGTTCGAGAAAGTTCTAGAAATTTCTAGAATGATCTAGAAAATTCCAAATGTGTAAAACGGTTATAATTGATCTGGAATATTCTAGAAAGTTCCAAATTGAGTGCAGTTTATTATGATCGATCTAGAATGATTGAGAAAGTTCTAGAAATTTTCCGAGTGATCTGGAAAGTTCCAAAATGAGTGCAATTTATTATAAACGATTTAAAATGTTCGAGAAAGTTCAAATATTTCTAGAATGATCTATAAAATTCTAAAATGAGTTCAATTTATTATAAGCGATTTAAAATGTTCTAGAAAGTTCTAAAATTTTTTGGATTGGTCTGGAAAGTTCCAAAATATGTACGAGTGTTATTATTGATCTATAAAAACCAAATCGAAGTGATGTACATCAAAATATTCTAGAGTGATCTGATACTGGAAATTTCGGTATATAAATCGAAATTCAGTGACTTTTCGTCAGTTCAATAGTGATTGCAGTCGAGTAAAAAAAAGAACAAACTATTTGAATGTTCTGGAAAGTCTGAATATCGAAAATAGAAATCTATAATATGTTAAAAAAAATATCCTTATATATTTTTTATACCATTAAACATGCGATGTATTTTAACCCGAGCAACGCCGGGTTTCGCTGCTAGTATTTTATTAAATTATCTGTAACATTAAATTGTTGTTTGTAGAGGACTTAAGTGTATTAACATATCGATTGTAAAATAAGGGACATAGGATTGACCCTTGCGGTATCCTTCTAAAATACCGTTGACTCAAAATTAAAGATGACTTATGACTCTAATACCGGTTCGGAAGGTTGCATTTGCTGAGAAGAGCCCGCAAAACAAGCTTAGATTCATTAGACAACATTTACATTCAAATCTCACAAAACACATTTAAAAAAGAACTACAAATTATAACAATAAATATTCAGCAGAATGTAGCTTATTTGAGTCGCGATAATAATGCTGAATGTAATAAAACTAATTTCTAAAATAAGATGTAAGTAACAACTCATCCAGCCTAGGGACTGACTCTACCATAAGAAAAACAAGCCAAGTAGGTACATAATAATTTAATCTCTTAGCACCTTTTTAGTACTTACGCAGGAGTGGTAGTCCTTTTATTTACGGGCTACTCACTCACTCATCACTTGGTGATAATTAATGTCAATCAACTCTGAAATCAGATTTGATCCCATAGAAACAGTTCAGCATAATCAATCTTAATGATTATGCCGAACGTTTTTCTATGGGTTTCTACTTAGGTTTTGAAAAGATGATTAAGGGGTTACCGCAAGAGTCAACTTTGGACCCTTAGTATTCATCAAAAGACACACCTATGTAGATTTTTAGAGGAACAAAATTGAACAAAATTGGTCATTAACATGACCTTTCGCCCCAGGATGTGTATCCTCCGCAACACAAGCCTCTGACAACACGGAGACCCTACAGTTTCGAAAGGTAATCGTCGTCGAGTTAACATAACATAATATCAATCGATAACACCGCATCAATGTTGAAAATAATGGCTTTATGGATACTAAGAAACTAGCGAAAGAATCTAAAGACTTTGAAGTCTGGGAGTTTAATAATGAGACCAAAAGATATGCTTTGGTCCATCATGCGTCCATAAACTCGCTGTAGACTACCGAATAGCAGTGCAAGTTCATTTAAAAAGGTAAATAAGTCCACAAGCCTTAACAACCCACAATCTAGACAGATAATCGACTAGCCATCTGTAGTAAATATTATTATAATATTTTCCTGAATATGAAATAACAAAGTACTTCAATAATAATAAAATTGTTGATACTCGTGACGCGTTCATCAATATAATAACAATTTGCAACTGTTTGTATGTCGATAAAATCCAATCAAATACTCACTAGGTATTCACTTATTATCGGAAATTTTAAATAGCCCTATTAAAAACATAAGAGGATGCATTTAAGTAGGTACCTTTCTATCTTTATGCAGATCAACCTAGATGCTTCACAGTTATTTGTTAGTGCTAATAGGTACCTAAGCTATCTGAACCAGTTTTACGCCGACATCTTTAATTAAACGGACTACATTGGACTTTAAGAAGGATGTAAAAGTCCGGTCGTAATCAGAAAACCTAATAAAGATTGTAAACCACAGGACGTCATAACAAGAAATAAATTAACGACTCTTTTATGAGGTTGCCGCAAGGGTCAACTTTTGGGCCCTTAGTTTTCATATGCTATATTAATGTAATAACAATAAATTATGTCAATTTATTTGTACTAAAAGATACTTTAAAAGGATAACTTTTAGGTACATTTGACAATAACTTTACTCTCCATTTAATGCGAGGCATCTATAAAGTAGTATAGACAGGTAAATAAAGCAAAAATCAAAAAATCACGAAGCGAAATCTTCAACAATAATCCACGCTCTAATAGTAGCCATCGATCCATCTCCCATTATATTATAAAACCACGACAAGTTCGACGATTAAGTTTAAATCCCCTATACCTGCATTGAAATAAGATCTAAATTCCTTTCGATCGCATTGTCAATGGTTATTATGAAAACCAGAATGGTCACAGCACTGGTTCTCATGAATGGTAGTTATGACGCAGTGAACCGAATCTATACCTGTTGTATTCAGTATGATATCCGATACTGTTGAATCAACAGTTTTCATTCAAGTTAAAAGCAAGAATTTGAATTAATACGAATTAATTATCGAAAACAACTGAACAATACTTTGTCACCGTCGAAGACACGGTTTCTGTAACTCTGTTAAGTAAGCGATTATACCACATCATACTGTGTTTACGATTATCATAAATGCAAACAAAATTTCAAACGATCACTTGCATAAAGGTCGGACGTCGTCGCGACCTCAATTTACTTCGTTTCTGGTTCCTTTCCACAGACATAATATAATAAGTTCCTTTCACGTTTTCAGAATACATTTGCATTGCAAACTTCTTTGACGAGCACATTACTGTCATTTACTTTTGAGTATTCAGTTATGTCAAAATTTTCTGCTAAATTATCAATTATCAATGTAAATCTGCTTAACATACCGGTGTGAATCTATCCTCTTCAGCATTAAGGAGATCGCCGACAGAAGATGCCTTCGCCTGGTTCGCCAAATGCTTCCTGCTGTTCAGAACATAGGACAACTCATCCAGGTACCTCAGCGTCAAATTGGCCATTTTGAACACAACACAATAGCACTAAACGTAAACCATTTATCGTCACACACAATAGAATGTAATAGGAAATTGTTCACGTAAACACACTGTGCACGAACCGCGCGTTGACTATACGTACTCTCGAACCCATTGCTCGAATGAAACTGCCAGACTGTACACGACTGCGCTCTAAAACGGTCAAAGAGTAACATGCTATAGAAAGTTGACTCCTATTATGATTCGAGCAAATAAACAAACAGAATTAAATGAGGAAATAATTGCAGTCAGTTTGGAAATTAACACGATAGATAAGCTCGATTATATTTATGCAATTATTTAATTAATATGAATGGAAGGTTTCATATAGTTACGTTTTTTGTTTGATTATCATTTTCATTGTTCTTTACTCGAATCGTAGGAATGTTTATTAATATTCAGCCTTGGACTTCGAGTTATCATTTCTATGAAGCAATTGCTGTTTTTTTCTACGTCTATTGTCAATTCTAAATCGTTGTTAAATTTTTAATTAAATGACATTTTATTGTCGATTTATTTACTCCATTCTCATGCCCAATACTAAAGAATAAACCTAAACAAAATTTATCGACTCGTAGCCGTCGTCCATATAAGACAATCATTTCTTTATTTCAGGTGTCATACTCTTTGGCTCTCTAGCATCCATTGTCGTGATCCATTTCTTGCAAGAGCGTTGCGTCCATTATGTGACGTGAAACGATTATTTCCTACGCCTTACGTAAAATATAGTAGATACTAGATGTAACTATCGGATAATATTTTTGTATCACAGCTCATCTCTAGTTTAAAAAATGATTGTTGAATATAAAATTCTCATTGATTATATTTCTAATGTCTAGTGTGGTTACCAGTAATTCAGAAATTATGTTTTACCTGATGTTGGAAATATAATTAAAGTAGACTATCTACAAAGAATTAATAATCTTTGCACAAAATTGCGCGCAATTTTAATCTTACTTTATTGATAGCTCCTACGGGAATATCTGATAGGATTTCGAGAGATCCACTTTATCAGTTAAGTTTAATTAGAGAAATGTATTGCAAGATACTGAATAAATCAAACGCAAGCTTAATAAAGTTAAAAGTTAACAGTTTATCTAAATCTTATTAACAATTAACAAAAGTATAAAACATAAGTCAGATAATCTGATAAATGAGAAAGTGGCGGAAGCTAGCTCGGTGCGAAAGGCGGAATCAAATAATATAGCTCATATTATGAAAGGGATATGTCCAGTGGAATGTTTATAGACTAATTACATCACTAGTGTCGCATATAAGACGGATTCTAGACGTAAGAATAACATCAATAAGGAAGGAATAGAAAAGAGTCTTTTAAATACTCAAGATGCAGACATTAAAAAGTAAATAGGAATTGAATGAAGCATTTGGTAAGAGGAAATGATGAAGGAACAATCTACATCTACACTAATCTACATCCTACATCTACACTAATAATAATGAGAGAAAATTTGGATCATTGTATTTTTGTGAATAAACTCAATAACTAATGACCCAATTTTAAAAATTCTTACGCCAGGAGAAAGCTAAATTATCACTGAGTAATACAAATATAATTTAAAAAATAGGGATCCTTAGGAAAACTCCAATAATGTAAACGTTTCACCCGGGCGTCGCCGGCCACAGCTAGTCTTAAATGTAGAGAGAAAGAGAGCACAAGAAAGACAGTGGATGAGATGGAAGGTGACTTGAAAGGGGAAGCAGAAACGTTAATAGAAATTAAAATAATCCCTACTAGTATTATAATAGAGAAGGTGTGGTTGTTTGTTTGTTTATTCTTCTTTCACACAGCAACCGAGCAATTAATCAGCGAGGTTTTTAACCTAAAGATAGTTTATGGAAGTCAGATACGGAGACGTGAAATGGGCTAAATTCTAACATCAAGGGAAGGCAGGGCGGAAGTTAGTATGAAAATCATTATATTGATGTCGTTTTTGATGTAAATCGCACTAAACTAATTTTAGTCACATCTCATCTCTTTCTTACGAACATTATTGTAATAGGATAGAATAAGTATATTTAAAGCTGTCAAATTAATCTTTGCCGTCTTATTTTGCGTGTATTTAGGCGTAACCGCGTCTAAATGTACGTATAAATTTATATTGAAAATGTAAAATTAGTCCAATGCTTGTTGCATTGGTTTAATTTGAGAGGACTAAATTTCTTACATCATGTTTTTTGTTAGAAAGAGGCATAGTGAGATTTAAATTAGTTTAGTTGTAAACAACAGAATCAGAGCCATATTAGAATTGAAATTTTCACATTTATATGTATCAATATCTCCCTCTATTTTATATATCGCTTATGCACACATAATAAACACTTATTTGACTCAATTAAGCAGACGATTTTGAAGACTAATTGTGAACCTGTTAGTATCAAAAAACATACTACTACTGACGTAAGTGGTATGTAAATACGTGCTGATTAGAATATTGTGCCACTAAAGCTCGACCTTGCAGTTTGAAAGTAACAATAAGATGAGACGTAAAATTCTACGTCAGGATCATAATCTAAGCAGGATAAGAAGACGGCCCTGATTCTGTTGTTTATAACTAAACTAATTTTAATCACACTATGTCTCTTTCTAACAAAGAACATAAGAAAAGGATATAAGAAATTTTGTCCTGTCAAATTAGTCCAATGCTTTTTTTCACCGTAAATTTAGTCGCCATCTATCGCTGTTACGTAATACCCGCGAATGAAGACGGTAAAGACTAATTTGACAGTTTTAAATATGTTCTATCCTTTTTCAATAATGTTTGTAAGAAAGAGATGTGATGTGACTAAAACTAGTTTAGTTCGAATTACAACAGAATCGGCAGCAATAGCTAGTTTTGTTGATACCTGTTCGGCTATTCAAAATTACAACATAATATAATACTAAACCAACAAATGTCCGAAAAAACTGAATGTAACATTCAGGAAGTGGAAGTAGGTTTCAAAACATTGCGAATTCTTTTAAATGATTGTTAGAGCCAAGTCACCTACTTGTTTGTTGCCGAGTGTTACATCGCTCGAGATGACAGACAACGTAACGTAGAAGTAGGGTTGTCACCTTCATAATTTGAGTCGAACTCTATGGAATTCATACGCTCTGTTTCTTTTGATCCACGGACATTACAATATTAAAATTTCACGTGATTTTTTAGTAAGGGCCGTATGAAACGAGAGTCAAAACCTAATTCAAGTCACCAGAATACATAGAAGTTCCAGGTTCCAAAGTCAATTATATAAATGTCGCTTCAAAATGTAACTTAAGCAGTACTATTAGTTATTCTGTGCTTAAGCTTTGCATTCTAAAATAAGGACCTTAGGATTGGCTTTTGTATGGCATATAACTCTCGATCGTCTTCATTATCCGAACATTCAGATTAATTCAGAACACTCTCTCATATCCTCATTTAAGCGGGGATTCTTATCCTAAGCCCGATTTTTTTGTTTCTTAATATTCTGAATACCAATGCTTTTCTTTAACAAGAGCCAGCCTATCTTTAAAAGCAAACCATCCAAACTTTGTAGAAATAGAAACTGTTTCTCTAAGTTGTGTTCCTCTCCCTAAGCATATTTCTCAACTCGGCACTAATTTAACGCCTGTCACGATTATATCTTTAATTGTTATACTTATTATAATTATAGTACATAGATACGTATGTATAAGATGGTGGATACCATACGTAGAGTAAACAACATACAAAAATTTAACAATGTATTTAATATTGTAATAATAATGGTTACACGACTAACTAAGGTAGCATAATGCTCGCCCAATAGTAAGCGGTTCCTGGAGTCTATAGACGCTTGCGTCACCAGAGGTTATCATAAACGCATTACTGACCCTGCAAAAAACCTCGGAAGCTCCGTGGTTCTAAAGAGATTTTTGCTCCTTTTTTAGCGAGGAAGCTCCTTTAAAACTGCACGGTGCGAGACCATTTTGATTCCAATGTGTGAGGATGAGCTCCCTGTCGATGCCAAAATGCTAGACATCTAACTCTAGAGGTTATCTAAAAATGATAACAACTTAAACTTTGATAGAGTCTAGTAGAAAGACTCGTAACACTACACTTATCCAATTACATGAAACATCATGTTTGACATCCATCCGATAATTTATCAGATGAGATCTACTTTATATGGTTATTACTAAGATCTTGCATGTTAGTTTCCCTGCTTCGTTTAAGGTACATACGTATAGAAGTCCTAAAATCTGTAATAGGCATGTAATAGGTTAAAAGACTTGACATAACCTCGTCAACCAACTAAAATTGAATGTCACAACTTCTGTAATACATTAATTAATTGCGTAACCTCCCAAATTTGGTCACACTAATCTGTCATAATCACTGCATATAAAGCAGTTAATAAACTATTGTATATTCCACGCGCCATCTTGCCAGTTTCCGCTCGCTTTCACTGCCGCTGCGCCGGCGCAGCTTTGCGTGTAATTAAACACGCACGCGTGACACTGAGACGATTTACATGAATTATTATATTATATCACTGAATAAGGAACTGTAGTATGTTGTATGATAAGATATCGATGATGTGGTATCGGTTAATGTAGATAATGATCCTATTGATGCTGTTAAAGGAATATGGATTCTTGACATGATTTATGATGAAAAGGATAACATGTCAAGTCTTAATAAACTTGTAGATAGCAGTAATTATCTTGATGTAATATTACGTATTTTAACTGTATCTATCCACACTATATCTTAGCTTCAAAAATTATAATCCATCCACTCCATCACTATGATTTACTCAGTTGAATCGGAGACCTTATGCTATCTATATATTACTTGTAAATAAGGAGAAACTGGCTGTTTGACAGATGCACGCACAGCATTATTTTTTTTTCCTTTATCTGCTATCGGCTCCTTAGCCATAATCAGATGTGGTCGAGGTATCAGGGGTGTAGGTGTCATTCCATTAAATGACACCGTAAAGGGTAAAAGAAATTTAATTTCTTTGGTCTAGGTCCAGTATTTGCCATCTTTTCAGGCGCTTTACATTGTCGCTTGTGTTCAAGAGGTTTTTTGCCAATTCATTTATATGTTTGTTAAGTCTTGCTTTATATCTCTGGCTGTTATTGCTGACTTCCGGCTTTACAATTGGCATCTCCAGTATATCTGTGTTTCTTACAAACCAGTGGGCGCTTGAGATACGCATGCACACACAGCATAAACCGCAGGATTTAGAAACGTGAAATTTTGCACACCAGTTCCTTATACTAGGTGGAGATACCGAGATGACATATTTTTGAAACCTATGTTGGGTTAGTCATGCTGAACAACTTTTGTATGGGACCAACACTGAATTCTCAAAAAAAAAATTGTACTTTTCATACAACATAGGTTTCGAAAATATGCCATCTCGAAATCTCCGCCTGTTATAACGTAGGCATCCAGTAATGAAGAGTTTTTCCAAAATTCAAGCCCTGAAAGATAGGAGAGCAAGTAAAACGGCGGAGCGGAAAACTACCTCCTAAATAAATCAATATTTTAGTTCAATTTCTAATAACGTTCCGTCTAAGACGAGGCGATAAAACTATAATTGTAGTATTTTGATTTATGAATGCACATAAAAACAAACAGATATCCCACGTTTTGTAATACGCTATACTCGAATTGTAATTACTTGTTTTAATAACACAAATCACAAAATAATGCGCCATATTGCCCCAAATTAATGAATACACAATTTGATACAGTTGTGCAAATAATTTTATTATATCGTTATTATTGTTTGTCTATCATTTATATTCGGTGTTTGAGGTTGTTGTGGAATCTTTACGTATAATAAAACAGTAGTCAGTATGTCTGTATGAAAAGTAGTAGCAACTATAAAAGACAAGAAGCAGAAAGAGCTCATGGTAAATGGCCACTGATAAAGATGTTTTATCGCAAAATTGTCTCGTCCATTCTTAAATGCGTGAGTTTTTTTTGTCTTGTCTTGGTCGGTCTACTGTTACATGCATATCTTCTACCACTTTCTTTGCGACGTTGAAATAGTATTTTATGATTGTTTACTTAAGCCTAATTTTACCAACATCACCGTCGTTTAACTTTTATACATATACCGTGTATAACATTGAATTATTACGCTGTGTATAACTTGTATAAGTGATATCTTATATTGGGATTTGCTCATTTTCTAATCTGTGTCTTGCATTTGACCTAGTCTTTTCTTAATTAATCTGTCTTTAAGTATTCCATTTTCCAAAGTATCTGAATGATTTAGCGAAACAAGCAGCGTGTAAAGGCAAGTGAGATGATTACCTCTTCAATAGAACTCGAAGCTATATAGATCATGCAATTACTCAAATATTTCGCAACCCAAAGTGGGGTAATGTGATATTATGTTACATTTGCTCGCGTTACTGCAATATTTTGTGCAATACTTGTTTATTAACTTTGTAGGTAATGTTTACGACAAAACTGTACTCGGTATAGGCTAGGATGCCCGTTTTTGTGTCGCTGTTTTGTGTGTCTCTTTTCGGCGTTATGAAAATGAAAAGGATGGATATAAGGGAAGGGGGAGACTGAAAAAAAGATGGATGGATGGTGTGAAAGATGATATGGGTAAGAAAGGAGTGAATGCTAGTATGAGGGATAGAAGAGACGAATGGAAGAAGCGGACATATTGTGTCGACTCCAAGTGACTGGGAAAAGGTCAGGTAGATGATGATGAACTGCTATCCTAGCGAGCCGTTAGTGTAGTAAACGATTACTATGGCGTTTGCATTTACTAAGATTTTGATGAAGAAAAAATTAAGATGAGTATTCCGCGAGAGGCGCTGTCCCAATTCCTACAGAAATGTCGTAAATGCAAACGCGGTAGTAAGCGTTTAAACGTAATTTCTTTACATTAGAGGTACTGAACATTGCATGTAGAGTTTTGTCATGTTGGTCAAATTCAAAAATCATTGGAATAATCAGAATAACATATACTTTAACGACTGTTGTGAATATGAAAGAGGATTGATATAAGAGAAGAAGAAAACCGAAAAAGAGAAGGATAAATTGTGTGAAAGATGAGTAAGAAAAGAATTAATACTGGTATAACGGGTAAAGGGTCGAATGGAAGAAGCGTACATATTGCGCAGACTACCAAACATTGGAGCAGAAGAATAATCTACCCCCAATAATACTTGGTAGAGTCATCTATATCGAGTACATCTGAGATGATGATGATAATGATGATGATGACTATACCTGTTGACCTATTGACAATTGTGTATATTTTATAATAGTACCTAGGTAGGTATTTATAGATCAATATGCAATAGTGAATGGACGTTGATTGAAAGCGACTACATTTTGAGAGGAGAGAATGATGAATTACTTCTTTGTTGTTTTATCAATAGGTAATCTCCTTGAAGCTGATAGTGCTGATAGTATTATGTTATATACGTATGACTTAATACTGTTGGTTGTTGTATTATGTTATTATTCCAGAATTCTTCCTTAATTCTGATGGATAGTAGAAGTTGTAGACATCAATAAAGATGTTTACATGCAATACAGTATTTTTGAGTTGAAAGGGAACCGATTATCGTGGTATGGACATGTTATTAGGAGAAATGAAAGCCACGTAAGAGAGTTATGAATATGAAAGAGATGGATGGATTGTGTGAAAGATGATATGGGTAAGAAAGGAGTGAATGTTGATAGAAGAGACGAATGGAAGAAGCGGACATATTGCGCCGACCCCAAATGATTGGGAATAGGGCAAGCAGATGCTGACATGCAATACAGTCTTTTCTCTTCACAGCGATATCGTATTAAACATAAAATCTTTTTGTCAACACATTTTGACGTTTATCCGCCATATTTAATTAATGTCAATGTTATTATGTGATTGTCGAAAGCTGCCCGTAAAATCAAAGGATGTGAGAAACCCTTTAAAGGCTCTCTCTCTACTCAGCCTTTTTCGGTTTGCCACTGTTGACCTTCCCCCTTTACTTCACACTCTTTTAGGTCTTGCTTAAGATGAAAGGATGGCTGCAAGAAATTTGAAAGATAGGTATTTAACAAGTCTATTGCTGTCGCGCTGTGGCCCGGATATCAATGTGTGAGTGAACAGACTGTGCATGGTGCAAGTGTGCGTGCCGTAGCTCGCACCGCTCCCACCGACCGCCCGCCGCCCGCCCCTCGATTTTACTTTACTTGTAATATTATATTTCTGTGATTCGGCCGGCGACTGGCGAGTTGATATACCTTTCAGCGCTTGGAGTTCTGTTGTTCCAAGTGACATTAGGGATTTTGAAATTAGAACAAATACCTAACCATACGTTATTTTATTTGTATTTTGAGTCGATATAAAAAAATAGATTATATATTCGACATTTATGTATGTAATATTATTGGAACTGCATTATATTCACATAATGATAATCTATTAGGGCTTCCAAGCAAATACCTATACAACATTTTATAGATTTATATTTGTCCACAGTCCACGCATTTCTTCGAAACTATTTATCGAATTGTGAACATTCTTTTTTTAATGCCTTATATTTACTTCAACTTAGGGAACAGTGCGAAAGTAAAAAATAACTCTAATCTGACACTGTCTTGATGTCAGCTATAATATTTTTAATTGAATATATACGACGTGCTCTTTCGTGACTTTAAGATATTTTCAGTTTACAGTTATTTCATATTTTTTTGTGAATTATGAAGTCGTATTTTTTACTAGTGAAAGAGCTTATTTATACGTATAAAACAAGCCCTTGAAATAATATTATGGAATCATAATAAAACGTAACTCGTATCAAGCCAGGCCTTCACGCGTACTACTCGATATCTTGAAAAAAACTGAACCGATTTTGATGAAACTTCTTCACAAAATATTAAAAATAACTCTAATCTGACACTGTCTTAAAGTCAGCGAAATATATTTACTGGAATACGTCGTGCACTTTCGCTGACTTCAAATCAGCGTTAGATTAGAGTTATTTCATTATTTTTAGTGTATTTGGAAGTCGATAAAAAAATAATTAAATTACTCTTTTTTTTGAGTGAGTCTCATCGGACCCGGTGCCTCTGCCCCGTTAACGGGGCCGATGGGAAAAAAAGTGCCATCGGGCCCGGTAGCTTCAGTGTGTGCGTGTACCGGGGCCGATGGCACTCTTTTTTCGATCCGCCTCGGTGACTCTGCCCCGTTAACGGGGCCGATGGGAAAAAGTGTGCCATCGGCCCCGGTAGCTTCAAAGTGTGCGTGTACCGGGCCCGATGGTACTTATTTTTCGATCCGCCTCAGTGACCCGGCCCCGGTATCTCCGGTGCCTGCGTTTAACGGGGCCGATGGCATGACTTGCTCCCATCCGCCCCGGTGGCCTGAACCCGTCAAAGGCGCAGATACAAAACATAAAATTTGCCGGCGTCGCCGTTTTAACGGGAAGGATGGCACGGATAAAGGTTCATTTGCCAGTTTGATTATATATGAAACCTAAATCGACGTAGCTGAGCTGGTTACCAGGATAACAGAAGTTCTTTATAGATTATCTCGAACTCACACACACTGTTTTGATTCTAAAAGATGAAGAGTACACAAGTAATAACAAAAAGCTTTTTTTTTCTTAACAAGGTATCTTAAAAAAATAACAATGTATAAAAATCTTATGGTGGTGGTAATACACTTCCAAACTTTTAATATTCTGGTACATACCGCCATAAATATTTTGTCTGTCATTACTTGACATTACAAAAGATAATTCTTTCAAACTTCTGTTATCCTGGTATCGCTCTCAATCAATAAATTTTGTTTTCAAATGTACTATTGCGACTTTGACCAAAACGGAATATGATGACACACGTTTCAACCCGAGAAAGTAATGCGTATAAATAAAATAATGATAAATATTAATCAGTTTTTATTATATGAAAAACTATAATATTTTAATAATCAACAATAAATAAAAACAGTATTTACCTAGCATAAAATCAACGTCGCAAAACAAGACCATAACAAAATAGCTTTTTTTTAGCAAAAATATACTAATTACTTAATTTCAATAATCACAGATACGTACATACGTCCACATTCACATCTAATCTCCTAATGTACTTGTATATTGTAAGCAAATACAATATTTTCATAAACAAGAGCTATTTAAAAAAAACTGTCATTTTCAACTTCACAAATCATTACAAAATAGTACGGTTATCAAAAAAAAAAATATGTGAACAAAAATAATATTTGAATAATCAACAATATAGAAAAACAGTATTTATCTAGCATTAAATCAACGTCGCAAAACAAGAATACAAAATAGTTTTTTTTAGCAAACAATATACTAATTACTTAATTACTAAAATAAATTACTAATATTTTTGAGTTGATTTTTAGTACTAAGCCAGTATGTGTGAGTTCTATACTAAATTTACTTGATTTTCTTAAGCTTATCTCTTAAGAACTTCTGTTACCCTGGTAACCAGCTCAGTTACGTAGATTTAGGTTTTTTTATATAATCAAAATGGCAATTGAAACTTGATCCGTGCCATACTTACCTTTAAAACAGCGAGCCGGCATATTTTATGTTTTGTATCTACCTCGTTGACGAGTCAAGTCCACCGGGGCGGATGGGAGCAAATCATGCCATCGGCCCCGTTAAACACAGACAACGGAGATACCGGGGCTGATGGCACTCTTTTTCTGATCGACCTCAGTACCTCTGCCCTGTTAACGGGGCAGATGGGAAAAAGGGTCAAATTCAAATTCAAAATCATTTATTCAAATAGACCTTCGCAGGCACTTATGAAAAGTCTGACTCTAATACTCTAATACCGGTTCGGAAGGTTGCATTTGCTGAGAAGAGCCGGCAATAAACTCAGCAATTACTCTTTTCAAAACAAGCTTAGATTCATTACATAATATTTACATTCTAATCGCACTGACAACAATTGCGTGCCCCGGCGCGGCCGCAAAACTACAAAGTAGACTGAATCTATATTTAATAAGTAAATAAATAAATGGCAAACTTAAGCAGACCAACCCCCACAAGCAGCACCTGTTCACAAGTATGACGCGTGTGGCAGCCATCGCCCTCCTCGCCATATTGGAGGGAAGTGAGCGACCCGTCACACGACGCCGCCGCAAGCAAAGGCCTTAAAGTGAGCATGACTTACTTAAGTCTGGCTTAGAAATAAAAAATAAACTAAAGGGAAACTACTAAACACGCAATTTGTTATCACTGTGACTATTGACAAGTTTATACTAAATATCATTTAGGTATATGTATAGAAAATATAACAATTAAGGAGACAGACATAATCTATTGAAGAATTTAGAAATAAATGAAAAACATTAAATTGAATTAATTACTATAAGTAATAATCTGTAAATTAAACAAAAAATAAAAAAAAAAGATAACTTATGCCATCGGCCCCGGTAGCTTCAGTGTGTGCGTGTACCGGGGCCGATGGCACTCTTTTTCCAATCGGCCTCGATGACTCTGCCCCGTTAACGGGGCCGATGGGAAAAAGAGTGCCATCGGACCCGGTAGCTTCAATGTGTGCGTGTACCGGGCCCGATGGCACTTTTTTTCCCATCGGCCCCGTTAACGGGGCAGAGGCACCGGGTCCGATGGGACTCACTCTTTTTTTTGTGTATTTTGAAGTCGATTTCGTTTTTTTAATTACTTTTTTATTTCAATTACCAACTTTTTTATTTAGAATTTGACCAAGCTCAAGCCAAGCCGCCGCACGTATTACTTATTCCATATCTTGAAAACAACTGAACCGATTTTAATAAAACTCTCACTGAGTTGAAGTAAATGTAAACCAATAAAAAAAATGTCACAATCCGATTAATAGTTTCAGAGAAATGCGTGGACAAACATACACCTATGAAATTTTGTATATAAGTTTGGAAGCCTGAAATTTTGTGAGGAAGTTTCATCAAAATCAGTTCAATAGTTTTTAAGATATGGAATAATAAGTGTGTCGGGCTGGCTTATTGATACGAGCTATGGGCGTTGGTTGTGTCAAAGGGAAAATATCTGAAAACTTTGGTCAAATCCTCGTAAATGTAAGAAAAAAAAATTACAAGTCGATTTTAAATAAATATACCAGCCAAGTGAGAGTCAGACTCACACGCAGAGGGATCCGTACAATATTAAATAACTTATCGTTGCTATGACAAAAAAAAAGAAGTTTCTTGTATGAGCGGCCCCTTTAATTTTTCTTTTTCATTTTTATTATTTTTTGTTATAGCGGTCATAGAAATACATATTCTCTGAAAATTTCAGCTGTCTACCTATTACCGTTCATGAGATACAGCCCACTGACAGACAGACGCACGGACGGACAGCGGAGTCTTGTTTGGCACCCTTCGGGTACGAAACTAAAAAGTATAGTCACAATCCGATTAATAGTTTCCGAGAAATGCGTGGATAAATATACATACTTACAACCATACATACACCTATGTTGTATATTTGTTTGGAAGTCCTAATAGATTATCATTTGAATATATAATATTGTTTGGCAGTCCAATAATACATACATACGTGTCGAATTGATAATCTCCTTTTTTTAAGTCAATTAAAAATAGATATTTTGTCCTGTTATTTTGAAAAAGGTTACTAAATATTAGATATTATGATAACCTTTGAACGATCACATTTCTTGTTCTTTAATCCTTCATCACTCAAAAGAACAATCTTGGTTAGGGCACACTATACCTTACATGTAGGTTACCAAAGACGTAATACTATATCGATATCGATGAACAACACGAGAGCAGGTATCGATAATATATTATCGACTACTACGCGACACTTCTTTGACTGTATATGTATTTGTCCAAGCCTCTCCTCCCTCAACCCTGCCCGAATACAGGCGATAGAGACAACTGCAGCTTGGATCGATTATACCTATTTAAAATTGACGAAATCGCTATTTCGTAATCCCCAGTTTCCTCCTCCAATACTGAATCGATTTTAATTATTTTTCAAGAATAGTAATAAGAAGGGCTTTGGCTATGTCGGTCGGTTTTCCTTTTATTATTTATATTCGTCATATTTGTTTTCTGGACGTCTGATAAGGGCAGTTAAAAATGATGAGTTTTTGTGATTTTAGAAGATTTTTAGTTTTTATAATAATTAATTTATGGAGAAAAACGAAACCGAGGGACATACAGTGGCACCTACAGATTGCATGTTAAAATAATCATTGCTCTAGTGTCATTATCCAGAGAGGAAACTGAGGATTACGTTTGTATGGAAAAAACACCACCAGTGTTTCCTCTTAATGCAACTGCCTGTCAGTTACTTTCTATCCAACCACGGAAGGCCATCCAGCGTTAACACCTTTACCTCGGCGTATTAAAAAAAAACACTTAAATGGAAATAAATTCAAAAACCCACTCCAAGATTTGAATGAATATAGGTAACACATACATGATGATATGTAATACATGCAAAGGCTGTACGATTTGTGACCCTTGCCTATTCTTTGAAGTATGAGAAAACAACTACTACTACTCAAAAACCCGTAAAAAACATCATCAGAAAATAATAATACCATAATACAACATAAAACTACAAATCACAGTACAATCGAGACATTCGACACTTCCGGTCTGTATTTAATACCAACATAATAAAATTGCTTCTAAAAAACACCGTATCTCAGCAGTTTAGACCTAAAACCGACGACTTAAGAGCTCGAGGTATATTATGGATTGTAATAGGTCTTTGAAAAAATAACAAAGCGCAGGATGTGACCAATGGATCGGTGATCAGGTTACCTGCCAATCAGGTTCGTGATCGTGGTGTGAGTACGTACAGCCAACGACCCTGATGGTAACGACTATAATGGGACCATCTGAATGTAAATGTGGTTGCTAAATGATCCGTACATTATCTGACGAAAATACATGCTTACTTAACAAAAATGTAGGTCTTAAAAAAAATATTGCACTGGTCAAAAGTGAAACTCAGTACTCATCCCTGCCTATGATATGATCCTACGATCTTTCAAAGAGATTTTATTAGGTAGTAACCGAAATCCAACAGATGCTGAAAGCCATAAAAACTAAATAGTCCATTGAAATGTTACATTTTTTGGACTTACTGCCAGTTTCTGAAAGCCAAATCAAAATTAATCTCTTGTTAAAAGTATACCTGTCATTGTCTATGACGTCTGAAACGACAAAGACAGCAACAGTTTTGATGATAGATTAACTTTGATTTGGCTTTCAGAAACTGGCAGATTAGCGTGCATTTGTCAAAGGACGCATATAATTTTTTTTTGGATATCAAGGGTCTGTTTAAAGTTAAATCAAAGTTCGCCATCTTGAAAAAAAGGGGTTCAAATGGTTTTTTTTTGCTTTATCCAAGGATATTGTATACTAGTCAACATTTTTTGTTGCAAATAAGATCATCTACAACTTTTGTAAAGTAACTTTTAGTCGTAGAACCAAAAATACAAAAAATATAAGCGAAAATCCATGAAAATTTTCATTATAAAATTATATTCATTAGTTAAAGTTTTACAGCTCTGCGAAACGAATACTATTCTTCAGTATTCATAACTATACATAAATATCAATGATTTGCCATAATTTTTAATCATCTTTTCATATTTTTATATGATAATCTTTTTAATTGTTGATAATGCAATATTGTGATTAATTAATTATTGATTATTAGTATTTCATGAAATATTTTTCTCTATAAGACCAAATATAACTCGTTCAAAATATGATGACAGCTAGCTTAGCAACTGTACTGATATCAAATATCGACCATAGACTATGTAACCTTTTCGAATACATATGCGTGCGCAAAATGATCTACGCACATCATAAGAACTCATTCAACCGTAGCTTTCTAGTGAATACAAAGCGGAAACCCGGTCACAAAGTTCCAAACACTCGTATTCGTATGTTCTCTACGTAACATATCAACGCGAAATGTCTGTAACGGTGTCTTGTCTATAACGCCATCCGGCCGGCGCGGGCGCAGGTATACAAAAAACTGCAGTTAAGGCGATGACTGGTTATTATTGGTAGGCTGGTTCTTGAGGTTGTGTAAGATTTTGGTAAAATGTATGACTGCCAAGTAAAAAGAAGAAGTCGAGATTGCTTAAATATTGTAAAACTTAATCAGCAAGATTAAGGCGGCCCTCAATGGCCGGCGCAACTTCAACGCAAGCATAGTCTAAAAGCTTGTTGTTTCATCCAACGTAATGTTTGACTGCGAAAAAAGAGAGACAGCATTAGAGCCGTCGGTTATCAGTCGGTAAATTCCGCTGATCACTGGCGGCCGCTTCGCTAGGTCGTCATTCATGATTTCGCATATCATAAAACTTGTTCCAGGCGTATACTTCTTGTGAAAAAAAGTTAGTTATTTAGAATCTCCAATACATTTGCAAGCCTGGTATCTAAATGTTTTCTTTACTTTTAAAATTTATAGGTACATTAGATAAGGCCAAAGTTCAGGTAAAATTTGAGCAAAAACGCTGTTTTTCGGAGGCTTTTACTGAATTTGTTTCACACTTTTTTTTTTATTTCGGCTACCATGGCTAGATATAGTGCACAAGATACTAATTCGTCCAAAACATCTAACGTAAAATGTTTAACAACGCCATAATAAGTACAGAGGTTTTGTATGAAAAGTATGTAAGTAAGTAAGTAAGTATTTATTTGTAAAAATTTGGGTTACAAAAAGATGTTACAATTTTTTAGGACCATTCCAAATTCTGCCCTTCCAAGCACATACAATATTTTACTCATTAAATTAACACAAATTATTACATAAAATTAATCACAATCAACGAAAATATGTT
Source organism: Polyploca ridens (assembly GCA_951394255.1). Classification (NCBI taxonomy): domain Eukaryota; kingdom Metazoa; phylum Arthropoda; class Insecta; order Lepidoptera; family Drepanidae; genus Polyploca; species Polyploca ridens. The sequence goes on from OX596260.1 coordinate 2,481,232, forward strand.
TAACAATAAAAATAGTACATAGCTAGCATGATAATCATAATATTTACTAAATGTCGAACTATTACATTTGATAAAATGTCCAATAACAATTAAAATCATTAAAGAAAAAAGCATTTTTATACATTAAAAATTATTTAAATGTCAACATTAATATATATCATTATCATCACCATATAATAACACTTACTTATAATTAAAATACTCGTGAATACTATAAAAACATTTGTCATTTAGCCAGTTAACTAATATTTTTCTAAATTTATGAAGTGGTAAATCTTTAAATATGTCTGGTAGGTTATTAAATATTTTTATTGCCATCATGAAGCTATTATTTGATACTACTGTTAATTTGGTAAAAGGTCTATACAGATTATTTTTATTTCGTATTCTTGTATTATATGGCATTGCCTGTCCATTTTGTTGGAAAAGATTTTTATTTTTATGTACAAACAAGCAAACATCAAAAATATAGATAGATGGCGAATTGAGTGCTCTAAAAGGCGATGATAGGTCAAAGTGGCACGGTGAAGATCATGGGTTCGGATCCCACAATGAAGTTGCACTTTCAGTAAAATAAGACAATGAGGAAACCATAGAATGTCGTGCTCGCAAGGATGGTTTACTGGTAACCATCCATCAACAATATTGCGTCCCAATCCTCAAAATGAGTATTGGCATTTTGAGAATTGGGACGCGCGTCCCATAACTAAAGATAGATCTCCAGGAATTGCTATTCAAATTATGCTTTATTATTCAAATAATTCCCCCGTCCCCTTAACAGCACCCACACAAAAAAACTTTAGCGAATCGATCGACGACCCACGTCTATTACCAAACTGATCATCTAGACTTTTTTTATCACCACAGATTATATTATTTGTGCTTCCATTTCCATATCATTAGACATTTGTCCAAATTATCCGTGCCATTAACATTATGATTACTTTGTTTAGTTTTTCGTGATTCATATTGGTATTGTCATTTTCTCTAATTAGAGTTATTTGATAATCTGATGAATGTACCAGACCAGCGGAAAAAGACTTATGGAAAAGGGTGTAGGTATCAAATAATCTGAAAGACTTACCGTTGCACCTACGTAGGAGATGAAGGATTAATTGTGAATCTTCCATATTGTACTCTATATTAGTTTTTGGTCTTATGGTTTAGAAGGCCTTGTGTTAATTGAATGTCAATCATTATTAAATCATTCCGTTTGGATTAGCAGATTGTTGTTTTACTAGAATTTATTTAAAGTCTTTTCTGCGTGTGAGTCCAATGAATTAGAGGACTTTACACAAGAGTTTTGTGCGTCAAGAGATGTTTACAGATCACCTATAAAACGATCGATTAATACCTATAAAAATATACCTCCCAAAATCCAATAATTTTCCATTAATGTTACTTCACTCAATGACAAATCAGTAGACATTATTCTGGCTTTCTTTGATGACCAAATCCAGAAACGCCACTCACACAAATCGAAATTAAAGTAAATCTGTAAGCGTCACCCTGTCTGTATACGAACTTAGTTAATTATAAGTTGTATTGTGGAAACCATAGAAACTCAACGTCCTTAACATTTGAGAGGTCGTATCGAAGCCCCGCAAGTTATTACTAATTGATTGGATACGTTTGTTTGCACGAACACCTTTACGGGTAAATCTTTTTACGTAATCAATGTAATACATAATAACAAAGAGATTTGTTTCTTTAAATTCCCAAACTACTCTTGTATGATACAACTGCCTAGTGTCTATACTTTATTATATTGTATTAGGTATATTTTTTGCTGATTTTCTAATATCTTTTTCTTCTTTAGAACCGTCTGAATATTACAATTTCTTTAAAATTATGTTTTCATCATGACCTTCTCTATCTACACCAAGAATTATCTGTGGATGTACCTTGCTATCTCTGTCTTCTTTTCTCTTTATCTTTTTACAGTTTCACCTTACAACAAGAGAATAACTAAATACAATAACACGAGTTCTGAAAATAGTTTCACATTTCAGAGGTTACAAAACCCTCCCGTGTCTTCGAACAACAACCCATCTATTATTTGGTTCATTGAACCACTTTTAAAACAGCACATTTATAAAGTGTAACATTATAAATGACTTGATTTACGAGGTGTCTCATTTAGATGCGCGTCACGTCTCACAGTGGCTTATAACAAATTACCTACCGGGGAATAAAGCGGTTATATTAGTTTAGAAATAGCGGGGCGGGTGTCGTTAGATTTCCGATTCTTTGTTAATTTCATCCTGACTTTCGATCGACTCGGTATCTATAATCGATACTCGCTACGAACGGGGTTAATTTAGGTTCGGTAATCTTGGTGTAAGACTGAGAGATAAGCCTCTCACTGTACCTCAAATTGCTGATAGGCTGAAATATTGAAGCATTGGAACTGGTTCTAGATAATATGGCCGTTTTATCCCTTTTTACGTCCCGTTTATGGTTGTTCTGTACCTGAGTAATATCACTAGTAGATTAACTTAGTTCTTAATGCAGAAATATTGTAATGATCTTCAAACTCTGCAAAGTCTCCTCAAGTCTGAAAAGCCATGGTCGGACCATGTTAAAAATAATTTTCAATAAAAAGCAAAATCCCGCTGCCCGCTTCGCTCGTCACAAAGCCCGTAACAAACGACTCTCCCATTGCCCTCGTGCTGCGCCCGCGCACGTGTCCTTCATCCCGGACACACGTGCACACTAGTGCCATCTGTGTATGTAGTGTACTATCAAAAGGCAAGTATAACTTGCTTCCGGTGACGCTGTGTTAACTAGCTCTGAATATGCAAGGCTGAAGTTAAAAAGCTTTTTGGTTATTGCACGATTCTGCGTATACGCAATAACATATCGTGTCTGGCAGCTCCTTAGTACACTATGCTACAGTAAGTGACCGCCCAGGGCAATTCCATTGTTATGGTGTCTACCACAGAATGTATTGTGTCGTGGACTGGTTCTCCCGTTCAAGATTCGGAGCAGCTCGACTAGGGAAGTATCTCCACCGTGCAGAAGATCACAGACAAATAGGTGATGTGTTCTTGTGGTATGGCCGCCAGTTCCATAAGGAGACGCCTGTGCTGACAGTGTCCCATCCGCTACCGGCACAGCAGTCCCTCCTCTCAGCCCTGCAGGATCAGAATGGCGCGAGTGTGCAGTAATCGCTTAGCATCAAGCCGTCTTCTCTTCGTATCGATTTTGTGTGGACCCATGATCGTATACATAGCATAGCTAGCGTCGTTCACGGCTGCGTTCACGCATTAAGTCGTGCGTGACATTATTATGTTAATTACTAGTAATAGTTCTATTGTTTTTGAAGAATTCCTTTGTATTAACGGGTAATTTTCGGATCTATACGTACTATGGTATAGTCATCGATCATTTATAATTATAGACTGTTAAACTAATTAGGCTGTTCTCTTCAGTCTTCCACATCTAAACAATATACACGGAAGTCCTTCGGAATTTCTGCGAAGGAGACTACCTATCAAATTTTTAGGCTTACACTTCCTGAGATTTCGTGATTAGTGAGTGTTATTTCGCTCTTTTTTCCAATCTATCTATGGCATCGATTAAACTCATATCCGGCATTACGTATTGAATGACATTTAGTGCACAGATGCTTATTACCGCGTTTAGTATTCTATACATCTCTTATTTCACTATTACAACACTAATCAGGTAATAACTGATTTTATTACATAAATACAGTTATACTATTGAATATTTATTTTTCTTTATATGTTGCGTATAATTTAATGTAATTCAATCGGTTGGTTCGGTCTATGAATCAGTAGGAACTGGTTTTGTGGAGCAATAATTTTGATTATTTAAAATTTTATTATCTTTCGAATAGACTACCGAATCTTTTTTTTTTTTTTTGATTAGATGGTTATGCGTTTGGCCACTGCCCCGCCCATTAGGGACGATTACGAAGCCTAAGATGGAACATGCTTACCCAGATGAAACCTGTTTACTCTGGCCTTGAATGTCCTAGATTGTAAGAGACTTTATGTGGAGATTGTATGTGTATTTATTATAACTTTCATTATATTTTTTGATGAAAAAGCCTCCACGCTTTTTCATCTAGAAATATAATTACAAACTCAGAGTTAAATGGTTTAGCCCAAACCATGTTAAAGTTGTTCGGATATGGATAGCAGCAAAATATTGTACTAATCTCTCTAAGAAACAATTAATATCTTCATTCTCCATGAATGGTTTCAGCATAGCGATCCCGGTTTATCTTTACTTGTGTACTCGTCGCCATTTGAAATGTCCAAGGCCTTCTTGAACTACTTGTAAAATTATAAATAAAAGGTCTTGCACGCTATTTAATATGTTTTTATTTAATTTTTACCTTACACAGGAAAATAGTTAATGATGCAATTCCAACGCCATGTTGCAGAGAGTCTATCTTGCCATAGACTATTAAGCATCTCTATGAACAATAATTTTGAGAGCTCTACACACTATCATTATACATCTCATGGATTGTAGAAGGTACTCGGTCTTTTCAATTCTCTTTGCATCACTTATTCGAATTCCAAAAATCACCTCTGTATAGACGTTGTTTCATGAACTAATAAAAAGGTTTTTGAACTTCCAACAGAACCTTTTTTATCAAAGTTTTTTATCGAGCTCAATTTTTATCGACCCAAAAAATAATGCATTTGATCTCGCAATAGTCGTCATACCGGTTCCATCTTCAAACTGAACGTGGGATACGTCTGCTTCCGATCCAACGAAAACCGCCAACGAACCGGTAATTAGTGCTGCGATTACAATCGCACACAATCGCATAACGCAACGCATGCAACGCAACCAATCGTCGTGCGCCTGCGACTGCATCGTGAAAGTAAAAGCTGTAAGTCGTGTGAACCACTCACGAATGGATAATCATAATTGAGTGATATCACGAGCTTCCATGTGTTAATGTGTGATATTATACGATGAATTGGTATATTTGATTTGTCAGGACTGGATGACCCAAAAAAGGTGGGGTAAAGTCTTGGAGATTATGGAAACAAAGTGTTGATATTTGTAGCTCCAGAAAAAGCAAGGACATAACGCTCAAAGAATTGAAGAGAGATCCTTCGGAAATTCGGACATACGAAAGCATTGTCCAAGCTGAAACGAAGTCGCATTGCTCGCTTTCGCTCGCTCGGTCGCATTTTCATAAGACATGTATTTATTATTACATCACTGAAAGACTTCAGAATGAAACCAGACAGCCTATTATATCAATTTCTAAGACATATTAATTAAACGAATATCCAAATTATGAAGTCTGTTCATAAATCTAATATCTAATCTAATCTAATAATATATATAAAATGCTTTTGTGGGTACGTAAATACGCAGTTTTCTCAATCACCACCAACTCCAATCAACTTCCCGTTGGGGTGGTAAATACCCCTTGGTCTCCAGGTGGTAGTAAGGTAGTTTGGTCGCGGTGGGTGGAAGGGAGTGGTTGTGGGTGGCGAAAATGTTAAAACATATATTGCTGTCCTTTTCTATCGCATGAGGACTTCTGAAATGATCTCAAAATTTCTAATGATCTAGAAAGTTCCAAAATGTGTAAAACGGTTATAATCGATCTGGAATGTTCTAGAAAGTTCAACAAATATCTGGAATGATCTAGAAAATTCTAGAGTGAATGCAAACTATTATAATCGATATAGCATGTTTTGAGAAAGTTCTACAAATTTCTGGCTTCATCTAGAAAGTTCCAAAATGTTCAAAACTGTTATATCGAGTTAGGATGTTCGAGAACGTTCTAGAAATTTCCCGAATGATCTGGAAAGTTCCAAAATGAGTGAAACGGTTATAATTGATCTGGAATGTTCGAGAAATTTCTTGAATGATCTAGAAAGTTCCAAAATGAGTAAAACGGTTATAATTGATCTGGCTTCATCTAGAAAGTTCCAAAATGTCCAAAACTGTTATTATCGAGTTAGAATGTTCAAGAACGTTCTAGAAATTTTCCGAATGATCTGGAAAGTTCCAAAATGAGTGCAATTTATTATGATCGATTTAGAATTTTCGAGAAATTTCTTGAATGATCTAGAAAGTTCCAAAATGAGTAAAACGGTTATAATTGATCTGGCTTCATCTAGAAAGTTCCAAAATGTCCAAAACTGTTATTATCGAGTTAGAATGTTCAAGAACGTTCTAGAAATTTTCCGAATGATCTGGAAAGTTACAAAATTAGTGCAATTGATTATGATCGATTTAGAATGTTCGAGGAATTTCTTGAAAGATCTAGAAAGTTCCAAAATTAGTAAAACGGTTATAATTTATCTGGAGTGTTCTAGAAAGTTCAACAAATATCTGGAATGATCTAGAAAATTCTAGAATGAATGCAAACTATTATAATCGATATAGAATGTTTGAGAAAGTTCTACTAATTTCTGGCTTCATCTAGAAAGTTCGAAAATGTCCCAAAACTGTTATTATCGAGTAAGAATGTTCGAGAACGTTCTAGAAATTTTCCGAATTATCTGGGAAGTTCATAAATGAGTGCAATTTATTATGATCAAGAATTTTTGGATTGGTCTGGAAAGTTCCAAAATGTGTACGAGTGTTATTATTGATCTATAAAAACCAAATCGAAGTGATGTACATCTAAATATTCTAGAGTGATCTGGTACTGGAAATTTCGGTATATAAATCGAAATTCAGTGACTTTTCGTCAGTCAATTGTGATTGCAGTCGAGTAAAAAAAAGAACAAACTATTTGAATGTTCTGGAAAGTCTCTCAATATCGAAAATAGAAATCTATAACATGTTAAAAAATGTATCCTTATATATTTTTTATACCATTAAACATGCAATGTATTTTAACCCGAGCAACGCCGGGTTTCGCTGCTAGTTAAGAGGCAGAAATGGGCAAAAGTCTCTACATTGCAGCCCAAATTATATGAAACCTGCTAGCTCTACGGTATTGAAATTGAAATATATGATACTTAAGGATATAACAGACACATCGCCCGAGCCGAAAACACGATTTCAATTAAAAGCCTCGATAAAAAAAAATGCCAAACATACCTCTGAAAATCAAGAAATTCCCAAATATATCCAACGCCTGAAGGTATTTTAATACGATTTTTTTCATCAATATAGTACATATCATAAGCAAATAAACGCCCGATTTAGTTTTTTGAATTTGCGATTCGGTTTTTCATAATAATGATTTTAAAAAAAGTCGCTTACGTTAAATTAATCTGAGCACCATGAACATCATACCGCACTCTATTGTCCTGCAACTCGCGTATTTTGCTTCGCGCTCACTCGCATTCCGCGGCGATCCGCGTTGCTAGACGGACCTGTGTAATTTTTTTTCAGAATTTTCACATACATAAAACCCTCTCAAATTAGAAAAAAATCATATCAAATTATCTTTAGAAGGCACTGGAAAATGCATGCTAGTCAAATTAAGGCAATTGAGCCTATTATTTGCTTGTTATAAATAAAAATATATAAAATAAAATCTGTTATGATTGATGCTTTTGATAATTGTCACCGAGGCATGTCGTGGTACTGACAGAGACTAATTCTTATTTTCGTCTATGAAAGGTATGGTTAGGGTAGCCTAGGGGGCTAAGGCGCGGGGTATTTATGTACTCCCGACTGAAGGAGGTGATGATTCAAATCCCGGAAAATGTTTTTCTTTATTTTTTTTATCAAATCATGCGAAATGAAAAATCAGCAATATATATTTTTTAATGAGCAATTACCTATTTAGTTAGTTACCTGATTAAATAATACCTCATTAAATATTGTTTATTTTGAGATCAAAGAAAAGGTATGAAAGGTATGAAAAAGGTAGGTTGACTGATACTGGTAACAGTAGGTGCCCCGAAGTCGGGGCGGGCATGACTGCCTCTACTGCGGTCATCGAGTCATCTGTAGTTATCGAGTCGAGCCGATAAACTTTTATATTCATTGTATTATTGTGGTCCACTCGCGTAGTCGTCAAATGACAATGGCACAGTAAAATTAGAACAGTAAGGAAAATATTACACATCTTACGTTGACTAAGTTTCTAGTACTTACTGGACTGATTAGTTAGAATGTGAAGCCATCGTATATTTACAATTACTAGTAGTAAGCTCGGCTTATCGGCTATCATTGTGCCGATTGTCGTAACGGCCAATGGCCTGATGGCCGAAAGCCTCTCGGCTCTCGGCAGTATTCCTCGATACAGCTCGTATTGTGTGGAGGTTCCTGTTTCTGCAACCCTAACCACCGGTAGCTTAGTTTTTTCAGCCAATCAGTGAGCCAGGCACAGTTTTATATCAATAAAAGTAATAAAATTGGAATAACTTTTTTTCCAAACCATTATATAATACTTCCTTAAGGTGGATGCTTAGCATGAGGCGGGAAATTTTATAATATATGGGTCAAAATAGCTTTTTGAGTTAGATGCCTGCAATAAGGATCATTCACATAACAAAATGATAACTTTTTTATTACTACAGAGGATGCACATAACCTTTTTGAGCATAATGTTTTTTAAATTATTAATATCCATCAATAAATTACGAAGTTATTAAAGTTTTAAAAAAAGCTTAATTAATACGCTCGCTCCCGCTTGTACATTAACGTTGACGTCATAATTCGGCCACCACGCAACTGGATATTTGTCAGTTTGTAACCTTTTCACGGCTTAACCACTGAACAGATTTAAATACAATTTGGCAGGGAGATAGTTCAATTAGTGGAGAAGGACAAAGGATACTTTTGAACGTAAATGATCCTCATTGCTCAAAAATTTAATTATGTTTCATTTACATACCTCGGTGATACCGCTCAATAAATTTGACAGCGATAGCTCAGAAGTATCACCTCAGCTGCCAGCTTTATAAAAAGAAGTCCTTATGCACGGTGCCGAGATTCCAATATTGCGATATTCCGAGATTTATGCCCTAGGTACAATACCAGAAGTATGGAGTGGAAATAAATGGTGGTGCTCTTCTTCAAAAAAGGCGATAAGGCCCTATTGAAGAACTACCGCCCCATATCCTTCCTAAACCACGTTTATAAGTTGTTTTCGGGGGTCATTACGAATTGTCTTGCACGTAGGTTTGAAGACTTCCAGCCTCCCGAAAAAGCTGGTTTCCGTAAAGGCTTTAGTACCATAGATCAAATACATATATTCAACCGTTATGCCTTGTGTATGATGACTGTGAAAAAGCCTTAAATTCAGTTGAGACATGGGCGGTATTACAGAATCTACAGCGGTGCTAAATCGACTATCGCTATATCGAATTGTTGAAAGTGATTTTACAGCAAAGCCACTATGTCAATCCGAGTACAGGACGAGAGTACGAGATCAATCCAGTTGCAGAAGGGTGAAAGACAGGGTGACGTAATTTCCCCGGAACCTTTACCACTGCAATGGAGGATGTGTTCAAGCTCTTGAACTGGAAGGGTTATGGCATCAATATCAACGGTGAACACATTTCTCACCTTCGACTTGCCGACGAAATAGTCATAATGGCGGGAATCGCTGAAAGCTTTGAACATCATGCTCAACGATCTCAAGAGTTTCTTAACAGGTCAAGATGAAAATATACAAGACAAAAATTATGTCCAATATTCATATTCCGCCAATACCCGTGATTATAGGGAACACTGCTCTCGAAGTTGTAGACGAGTATGTTTACCTAGGACAAATTGTCCAACAAGGTAGGTTCAACTTCGACAAAGAGGTCAACGGAAGAATCCAACTCAATAACAGGAGAACAAATAATATGTATATAGCTCGTAGAGTTAGTAAGTTGATGTGACAATGGGTAGGCCACATCGCTTGAAGAACCGATAACCGATGGGGATGGAAGTTTCTAGAGTGGCGACCACTAACTGGAAGGGGACACCATGCAGGACGACCTCCCACCAGATGGACCGGCGACCTGGTCAGAGTCACTGGGCGCTGCTGGATTCAAGCGGCCCAAAACCGCTCGAAGTGGAAGTTAATGGGGGAGGCCTATGTTCAGCAGTGGATATCATTAGGCTGATATGATGATGACTAAAAATGGTAGGTAAAGAGGGCATTTTATTGAGAAATTCTACAATTATTGTAAAACGTGATGGAAGAAAACCTGTTTATTTGTCAAATAACATATAATGGTGCCGATTCTGTTGTAAATCGCACTAAACTTATTTTAGTCCATAGTCCAATTTTCTTACGAACATGATTGAAAAAGGATAGAACATATTTTAAGTTGTCAAATTAATCTTTGCCGTCTTATTTTGCGTGTATTTAGGTGTAACCGCGATAGATGGCGACTAAAATTATATTGAAAACAAGCATTGGACTAATTTGACAGGACTAAATTTCTTACATCCTTTTCTTATGTTCTTTGTTAGAAAGAGACATAGTGACATTAAAATTAGTTTAGTTGTGAACAACAGAATCAGGGCCATTATCTCGATTATTCTCGATTGAGGGCTGTATTTTTGCCTCAATTTTCATTTTATGAGGACGCCTTGTTTTTCTTAAATTATATTAAGTTTGTTGCATTGTGATATATCGCTAAGTTTAATAAGTAATTAAAGTTACATAGTTTTGTTAACGTGTTGATCACTGTAGTGAACAAGAATTTAAAAAATACATAAAAAGTAATTTAAAAAACGGTCGATAAAATTCAACATAGTTTCCCTCCTTTTAATTTGTGCACATTATGAAAGCTCACAGCTGTATACGAGTAGGATACTCTCCTTTCTGTTCATTTGTCACAGCCTGTTTTCTCCGAATTTATAGAACACAAATTGTATTTAGATAAAACGCTTAGTTTCGTGACCCGACGACAATTACCTAAGTAGCGTATGTAAAAGAATTCTGGTTATGGGAGACAATTACCTAACCTGAGAAATATTATCGTAAGTATCAACTTTTAAAAATAAATATCTGGAGACATTTTTCACACACGGCTACCTGATCCCAAACTAAGCAGAACTTGTAAATACATTTCTAAATAGTATAAAAAGAAGTCGTTTTCCGCGTCTGTTTGTCTCTCTGTTTATCAACTCTAAACCACGCAACGGGTTTTGCAGTTTTAACCATCAGATAGATCCTCATTAGTACTACGAAAAGAGAAGATGCCACACATCACAACTATGTTCCGTTCAAGTGTGGCCGGATGGCCTCATGTGTGAAGTGTTGTTGTAAAACAATGAACGAAACGCGTAAGCGCCGTGAAAATAACGGTGTTTGCGAGAAAAATACTCCTAAAAGCTTTCTAATAGCGCTACGTAGTTCTACTGTCTGCTTAGACGACTAATTATTGTTTCAGTGCTAAAGAAACCTTTAGTCGACTCTAAAGAAATGGGACATAAGCTTTGCTTATGATAGCATCTCTATACGTGGTAATAATAGCTCAATGCTTTACAGCAAATAATTATCATTAATATTTTAAATGATATCACAGATTTAAAATTAGCAAGAAACAGTCGCGATACCGTGACCGGGTGGCGTGGGCGGTCGCGTAAATCGCACCACTGACACCACATTATGACATTGTACCCGTGCAAAGCCGGGGCGGGTTGCTAGTACTTACTATACATATTTACACTCAGACTCGGGACATGCAAACATGTTCATGCACACAGATGCATATCCTTGGTGGGAATAGAACATAAGATCGGCGGCGTGGAATCTTAACTAACTACGCCAACTGGCCCGTCAAAAGTTTTTTAAAGTATTTGAAAAATTATATTTGTAATGTTTGTCTGCAATTTGTCTACTGTTTACATTTTTACTGTGTCCAATTCAAAAAGCGTCGTTCTCGCGGAAATATATAGATGGCGGTGTGACACGTTGAATTGTTTGTTTGCAATGACGCACTTCTAAATAGAGGGAGCTAGTATTTTTTGCTTGCTTAGTTCCGGTAATTTCCGCTAATATTATGTGAAAATGTGGCGCAAGGGTGAAAACTGAAATCTGCTCGAGAGTATTCTGGGCCTTAATTGATAAACGTGATTTATGACAGGACGCGTCGACGTGCGAAGAAACTATTAACTCATTCGGAATTGTTGCGGATATCCGCGTTCGTAAGCAGGTACCTATCTAATAAGGATTATGAGCATTAATTTGGGTTTTTATGTACTATGTTTTATTCTTTAAATTGGGTATAAAATAATACGTTGGGAATAATGACGTACATATTAGGTACCATAATTTCCTCAATGTGCCAGCTAAAAAGTTTAACGCTTCGACTTAACAAAAAAAAATTACTCTGATAACGATGAAATAAAATTATATGCCTTTGCCATTAAGCTATTGTTACTACGTATAGAGAAGACGCCACACATCATATCATAACTATGTTCCGTTCAAGTGAGGCCATCCGGCCACACTGTTGTAGAACGATGACTGGATATTTGCTTCATGGATGAACGAAACGCGTAAGCCCGTGAAAATCACGGTATTTGCGAGAAAAATACTCCTAAAAGCGTTTTACTATCTGCTTAGACGACTATTATTGTTTCAGCGCGAAAAATTTTAGTTGACTCTAAAAAAAAATATTTTAGGGGCGGCAAAGGCTCTTCTTAGATCTTATTTTTTTAAGCTGTCTTCTAATGTCTTTCAGAAAATAGTCTACGACATCTTTTCGATGTCATTTCTCCCTTTCCTTTCATTCTACATTCAACGGCACCGCAAACTTCTATATTCTATGGTAAACACCCCGTACGCGGCCCTCACCCAGTAATCGGCCTCTGTACAAACTTTATATGAGTGAGAAGAGAGCGAACTCTTCTCCGACTATATTAGTTTAGAACTGTTGTAGAGATAAGGGCGGCAATTTTTTTACAGCCTATTGCTTTGGGAATTGTGATAATCCGCCACTGATACGGGCCTTATTTAGTGCCTAACACTTGCGACCTGGATTTGAATAATATTCCATTATGCGTCAAACTAGATCATGACGTAAATACCTAACGGAGATATTAATGCTAAACCTCTAAATGTAGGTTTGTTTACAACTGATAACCCTATTATTAGGTATTTGAACACGACATGCGTTTCTTTATTTATCTACAGGAGTAGGGTTGCCAGGCCCTAAAGCACAAAAGCCGGACGCGGGACGTGGCGCTAAATTTGGCCCGACATTTTGCCCTAAAATACCTTTTTTAAAGCCGGACATATGTTTTAAAAGCCGGACTTATGCTGTAAAAGCCAGACAATATTTCATATAATAAAGAAAACTCAATAACTTATTTCAGTTGTTTATTATTTTTTCATTAATCACATAATTAACAAGGTTATCTAACAAATTAATCAGTTATTGTCATTAAGTTATTTAGGATTCCTATTATAGGATTCCTAACTGCGAGGAATTTGAAAAATAGGTATTTGAAGAAACTATTGCCGTCGCGCTATGCCGCTATGCTATGTGCTATGTACGATAGGGACATCTGCAGATCAGATCGATCTATTCACAAAAAAAAATACGAAATCGACGTTTCGTTTTCCCCATTTTCCTCCTCGAAAACTGAGCCGATTCATATATTTTTTACATTAAAATTTTAAGTAAGGGGCTATCGAAGTTCCCTATTACTTTCTTGAATTTGTCTGGTAGTCCTTTTAATCACGGCGGAAAAATAGGGTATTCATTGTAATTTTTGGAGGGCCCTAATTTCTTTAATAATTAGTTGCTGAAAAAAGGAAGTAACAGGGACGTGTCCAAAGCAGAACTTGATTATATGAAAAGAAAAGATGACTATTATTCAGGGAGAAAACAGGGAAATACATTTGTATGGAATAATCGCAGCCCAACTCCCGTCTTAAAAGTCTTGGGGCAGCCAGCCTAACAAAAGCCGGACAGACCGGACGCGTAAGTATTTGGCCGGACACAGCCGTCGCGGTGCGAGAAACTCAGCAAGGCATTTTTTGTGCAAAATTGCTGATTATCTTTCTAGTCTTCTAAGGTGGCCTTATACATCCCTAAATCAACAAGATTTCTTCTTCGTTAGTAGAAAGTTCACTTTGATATGATATTGACGTGTTATCGTTGTCTTTTGTCGATTCCATACCATAAGCCTTTCAGGCTTTCGTCAGGTGGCAATGTAAAACTATGTACCTATTATGTAATTTTGGTCAAATAAATAAATAAATAAATAAAAAATAAATACAAGTGTTAAAGACAATTTGTCGACAACCATCTTCTCTAGGGGAGATTTTTTTATTGATGATACGTCTTCTGTAAGATTTCTATAGTTAGATTATTGTATTTTTACAAGCTTTTATTTAACTTGCAATGTATGTATGTATGTTTGTTCGGGTGGAATCTTGAAAGTCGAATTTCACCCACTTCCAGTGGTTGGATTGACTTGATATTTGGTATACATTAGTGTATTGGATGACAATGCAAGTACAGTTAACAAAAAGTACAGTCACTCAAAAAAAGCTTGTATTAAAAATGAAATATTTAACAAAGAAATTATTTCATTTCTACATGTTCAAAAACACTGCGGTACCTCCGTTATTAATATTATATATTTTTATACGACTATATATTCTGTGACTTAGGATTAATCGCTTGGCTGGCGGTTAAAAACATAACAATGACATCAATTGTTATAATAGCACGCGCGTCCCTCGCGAGAACCATCAGGTTAATAAGTCATCATGTCAGTATGTTTTTTTTAAAGTTTACCAATGTCAAAATCTAGACGTCTACTTACTTTGCGCTGAAAATTCTAGGCTAGTATGTCAGTCAGGATAACTAGATTACTACTATGTAATATAATACTAAATCCATATTATTAGCATTATATTGATTCACATTAGTTACAACATCATCGGGTTTATTCACAGTTTGCCAAGACGGAATCGGATGCGCGAAAAATAATTTCGTAGTTTTTCGTGTTGTTCGCGACCCAGGAGTGGTAGTACAGAAAATACATTTCCCAAAAATGGACTTAATTCCATTAAATACTGTAAATGCGTTGAGAAATACCTTATTCAATTTGAAATAAAATTACTGCAAAGTATGGTTACTCGGCACGTGCACAGACTAGAGCTAGGTGCAAGCCGCCATCGCCCCACCCCTTTACTCCCTCGCACTCCCGTTGAGTATTACGCCTACACTTTCGCTTATTACATGATTTTCCAAATATATTTATTTAAAAAAAAAGTATTTTTTTTATATTTTTTTAGTATCACTTGTATTATCGACCCTGAGTCGCTCGTCGCTGACCAAAACAACGACCTGTATGAAAGGTTAGTGAAATGTTTTAGAACCGGAAGGGCTAATAATAATTCAGAAAACTGAACCAATTTTTAGGGCCACTATATCCATCTGTCTGTCTGTATGTCAACGCGGTATATTTCAGTAACCACTAATACGTATTACATACAAAAAATATTTCTTTTTAGAGAAGTTATACAAAAAACCTAAAATAGAATAAGTAGGTACCTACCTACCTATCTATAGGTATTATATTCTTTGACCATAGGCTCAAAGAACATCTTACCTACCTCATAACAGGTTCCTAAAAAAATAAGCTTCATAATAGCATTCATAATTTCTCAGTGATATGTACATATCGCTGTAATTTCTAAACCAAATTCCCGCCATTCTTAAGAATATTGTTCGGAACAATGCTCAACGTCTCTGTCGGATGATCCTCGTTGATACCACTTTCACCACACTTTGAGTTACAAAATGAAAAAATCGGATCTCTCGACATTAAATTGAGTGTAAAAATCACAAACCGTCCGTAAAAACCTACCATTTATATGAAGTACCTCAAGATTATGCATGCGTAGATTAAATTGTAACGATGAAATGACAGCACAGTGACCACAGCATGCTTCTTGCTTGATATCTGGGGGCACGGGAGTGCTCCCCGCCAAGACAGCCAAGCGAAGCGCCAGGGCACTACCTACCTTTTCTCATAGCGCTTCGTCGTTTTTTTGAAGGCTCATAACTTGGGTTTGGATTATACCAGATAAACAAAGTTCGCAGGACATGATGTCAATAGTAAACTTATTAAAATTATTAAGTTTCAATAACATAGCTCTTATACTTTAGATTTTATTCTTATCTAAAAAACCCTGATGTCGTCACTGACTCACTGATGATCATCAAAACTCATAGGGTACTTCCGGAAGTCCTAGAAAGCTGAAATTTGGTATGTAAGCGTGTATTAGTACACAATGAACAAAAAGTTTCACTACTACAAGAACTATTGTATAACAAAAAAGTAACAGTGAATACATTTTTCACCTTACTCCCATGTGACGGTAGCGAAACGGCCAAGCCACATCTTTTGACTAATGTGTAGAGTCTGTTAGGGCTTGTAGAGTAAGGGCAAGTAGAGTTATAAACTTGGCTCTACATGAGATCTGATAACTTTTTGACAGTGCAAGCCATATGTCTTGGCAACATTTTACATAAAAATGTTTTTGGTGGGATTTCTATATCTAGTCCAAACTGAGTAACTATTTACCTTTGTGGTAAAAGCTAGTCGATGGCATCTTTTTAATAGCGCGAAAATGTATGCACCTGTCAAATTGATGTTTATAAATTAATCTCGGCTTAACACTAATCTCGGCTTAACACTTCGGCTTTGCATCCGAATTCTTCAAATTCGGATGCAAAGCCGAAGTGGCATTCAGCCTTGTAATTAGTAATAATTTAAAGTAATTACGTTGCACGATTTGTTTGGTAACTTAATAATTCACCTATGCTCGTAGCAATTACGTAGCGGGAACAATTTATGTAGTGAACAAATGTTGTATTGATCGATTGTTTTTCGTCAAGAATTTCAACGATTCATTTGCATACACTACTTAAATCTGGTTGCCGAGAAAATTTACCTGTTCTCATGCTCAGCCACTGACAATTCAGAAATTCAGTGTTGTGTTGTGTTCATGGAGAAATTGAAACATGAAATTGAACTTACACTATTGTATTAGGTAATGAAAGAAAGAAAGAAAAGATATTTATTGCCCCACAGGGTGAAAATATACACTAATGTTAACAATTTTTTATAAAGACAAAGTAAAAATACAGGAACATAATCTATGTGTACACACTTAAGTACCTGATTATAATTATTAATAGTATGTTGCGTGGGGTCAAAAGGTCCCTACCTCAGCATAAAGCTGCACTGCTCATAAAACAGTGCAACGCTGGTATTCTGGCAGAGCCTGTACTGGACGAGTGACGACACGAACGGTTTAACAGAAAAACAAAGGAATAGCGTACATAAATAACTTGAAACAAAAAATAAAAATACAACAATGACAATTAAATATACTTAGTATCTAAGCTTAATATTGATGCAATAAACGTAAATGTTTTCGACACTGGGTGAAATATGTGTTGCCATACCAAAATAAAATAAAACAATAAGAGTGACGACTTCATCATCAATAATGCATGTAATGCTAGCTGTAATTTGTATAAAATAAATAAATAAATAATAAATTATCGGCTAATAGTTGGAATAGAGTGGACGTGAATGGCAACATGATGACAACATAGACGCAGATAGGTCAAGAAGGCTCGCCAGATCAAATGGCAATTGGCATTTAGTTGCTCTACTCCCATTTTGGTGTTAACACTGTTAGCCGCACCTAGAGCTAAGAATATTAGTACACACGGCAACACATCAAGCTATACATTTCCAGTATAAGCTGATCTCGCATTGTATAGGATTTCCTTACAATGGGAGGTCAGCTTATACTAGAAATTTATAGCTTGATCTGTAGCCGTGTGTACTACCTACCTATAGCATAGTTTTACCATTAGGCATATGGTAATACTGTGCCTATAGTATTCTGTGGTACAATTGGCATGAGGTTTCATGTTTTAAAGTTTAGGACAGGACATCAATCGAGCGATGATAATCTTTATTCAAATACAGTTGACGTGAGAAGTACTACCACACGTCATTTGATACTTAATCATTATCTTTTGTATTCAAACCCTATGTAAATAGAAATAATGAAAATAAATTTATTTGTGGCAAGAACAAGTAAACAATAGTAACTAAAAAAATACCTAATTGATGATAGAAAAAAGAAAAAATAATTAAAAATTTGAAAAATGAAGCGCTCGTGTTGTAGCATGATTAGCCGTTCTTAATCGATCGGCAAAGTTAAGCTACGCCTGTCGTGGTCGGTACCTGGATGGGTGACCGTCTAGTGGTATTTCAAATCGAGCGTTTCCGTGCTTCGGAAGGCACGTAAAGCCGTTGATCCCGGTTATCACTTAATTGTGATAGTCGTTAAGCTAGTTGGATGCCTCCTAGGCGGCTTGAAAAATTCCAACAGTAGGTTGACCACTAGCCTACCTCTACCGATCCGCAGTGGGCACGCGTGGTGGAGTATTGCCCATTCCCTTTCACCGTCATTTGTGAAAGGAGGCCTGAGCTCAGCAGTGGGACATTATAGACTGATGATGATGAATAAAAAATTTGTCAAAACGGTCCCAACTCAGCCAAACCAGCGCACAATTAAAAATTAATAAATAAGTTAGGGACCATTATTGCTTGAACGTGGATATAAACGTATGTGTGTAGGTCAGCCTATAACTCGACCACGGATCGTATCATGCGGTTTTCGATGATCTTAGATAAGTAGGTTATAATCCTAGGCTGTGATGGTTTAATCGACACTATTTAAAAGAAGATAAACAATCAATTCAAAATTTACGCAACATTACAGATACACAAATATAAGAGACTCCGCAATCATAAATCCTGATTTTCAATCTCAAAATTATGCTTACTTTTTTACTACTTTGTAAAATTTTTGACAAAAGTAGCCATGATAGTCAGATTGTTCAAAACCTGAAATTCTTGCCTGTTTTTCTCAGTTGAAGGCCGTCTTCCGAACTGGTGGTAACTTCAGTAGCTTTGACCTTCATAAGTGCCCTACTAGGGCTGAAATTGAATAAATGGTTTTGACTTTGAATCCAACCCTTTGTGACATCACAAAGAAAGAAGGAAAGAAATTACATTTCTTTTGAAAGTGACACAACACAATTACATACACATAAAACAGTATAAACCATTTCACACAGACCTATTGCTATCACTGTCATCAGATTGCAGGTCGCCTTTCTTATAATCAACCCCTTTGGATTCTATAACTTTTCCAGGATCCAGCGCACGAAAGCCGCATGCAAATCCAACTAAAGATAAAGATAAAGATAAAGATCATTTATTGCGTGAAACATGGTACATTAAGATGTCAAGTGTTAATAAAATAGATCTACATGATTCGCCTTAACATAATGTAGGCATGCAAATATAAACATGGAATTTAATAATAACAATTTCTAATTTTTACTGAAAATAATAAATATAACTAATTAAACCTTGGGTGGGATGTCAAAACAATATAAAATTATAAATAAATTAATTCATATTGACAAATAACAAATTAGAAATAATGAATAAAAAATACATTAGTAGCAAATTATAATTATTAATTAACAAAAAAATCATTCAAGCTATAATAACACTTCTCACTCAACCACTACAATAACAGCACGCTATAACGGCCATATTGACAGCATCTTTACCTAAGCGAAAAGAGACACGCATAGCTAGACAAAGAGAGACACCCTGACAAACAAGAAGTAGTGCAATGTCACGTATAGACAACAATGGTGTAGTAATACGAGTCCCTCGGACGCATCGGGTGGTGAAAGGTGACATACCGTTCCGCCCTGAATGGTGCGCTGTTGTGAGCACGCGCGAGAGAAGCGTCGAGTTTCGCTTTTACCAAGTAGTTTAGGGCATAGGATTGTGATGATGGAAGTGGTACATCCCTCTTTGTAAAGGGCGTAATGTTTGAAATGGAAATATAGCAAAAAGTAGACTTGATTTGGAGGAATCTACTGTTGGAACCAATTTTAGATGTTGGTGTACTCCAGAGCGTTTGTATCTTGTGGGGTGGAACGCCTCATGATTAGGTTTTTCTTCCCGTGTAGGTCGAATTGCTTCATGATCTTGCTCCATATACTATTCCCCGATAAATGGTCTTGTCTGAGCTTCAACACAGCGGTTAACAGATCATTCCATGTAATGTGCTTATCAGCAAGTTGGTGAACTTGGAAGCCAAGGTATTTAGGTTTTAAATGCGATTCTTCATTCTAGGACTCCTCCGAATATACAGTATAGTGAGACCAACTGAGGACTTGGCATCGATCAAAATCTTTGTTCATAGTTCATTCCTTTTGTAAAGAAATTAAATACAAACTTAATTTTAACCATTTTATTAAGTCCACATCTGATGACCGGATTTACTGTCTATAACTCCTTACTGACCCGTCGCCCACCACTTATAGATTACTTAACTAATTTTAAAACTATAAAATTGCCCGGCCCCAAATTGTCTCATAATAGAAGCAAACTGAACCCCATAAGCATCAGAACGAAAACATTCCGTTCACCCCACAAGAATTTTCTCTTTTCCACGATACGCTTTGCCCTCTAAAATTACTTTAACCACACAATTACCATGGAAAGCTATCTATACATCAGCCCATATGGTTAATTATTAGAAATGCGACGATTAACTGCGACCTGCGCAAGCGCAGCGTGTCGCACCACTAAGCGACGACATCGCTGACAATTAGCGCTTGTTATGATAACCATCTGGACTAGAAAGCAATTTGCACCTAACTGTCATTTGTGATGATGACGGTGGTGATAAGTTACGACGTAATAGTTAATAATAGTTATATGATCGTTCGATAGTTCGAGCCACGAATCAGTTCCGGATATTTTAAGCGGCGGAGAAGAATATGTTTTATTACCGATGGAACATGGTCGCGTCGAGGTTGACACAAGGGAAAGCCGGGTTTAGATGGTGACTGACGATGCAGACCTCTGATGATTGATTGACGAGACGTGCATCTTATGCAGTTATATAGGTCAATAATTCAAAATGATGATCCGATTATCACGGTCACTATGACAATGACATGCTTTGATCAAAATCTGACTACAAAAGATATATGTGATTAAAATCTGAACATGTAAGGTCTGTGCTCCACAGATGCGTGATATCACCTTTATCTATCAGGCTGATGATGTTAGATAGCCGGTCTCAGCTGATCACACGTAGATTCTAAGTAGATAAAGTTTCAAGAAATAGCCAATGGCATTCCGCAATCTTATAGACCACTTGGATTCACGTTTGATCACATTCAAACTAGGGAATGGCTCTCAAGAGAGTTTAGAAACTCTAAAGTAGACTAGGTAAATCATAAAATAAAGGTATCGCGCGATGAATAACAAAAAATATAAGTTTAGCTTAGCCGTTAATATCCAACCTGATGTTCAAGGTTTAAACCAAGAAATGAATAAAAAATACCGTCTAGGAATTCACGATCCTCTTAAAATACTTAAGACACAAAAATACAAGTAGAGACATATTTAAAAGGACGACTTTCTCTAAACAAGGCATTTATCAACACAGCCTTATCAGAGACGTGTTATCAGTACACACAGTGTGATAACTGATAACAGTGTCGATCTAATTTACAAGACCGCAGATTATGTATTGCATTGCATAGTTTAAATTATTTACTAGACTACTGAAACAAGAAAAAATACTGGAAATATAAAGCTTATTCACCTGTATCATCCATCATACAATAAACCATAGATTTGACCGATGTACGTTAGTGTAAAGAAATAAGGTAGATTTTTCAAACAGAAATGATTCAAACCAAGAACACAAATTAAATCGATTTGAGTGACTCGCTTAATTCCGTCCGTCGTACAAATTAGTTGCAAAATAAAAATGCATTATAAAACACGAAGAAGAAATTGTATGCACAGTTAGAGTCGACGATAACATAATAAATATGTCAGGGGGTGTCGGTGTTAATGTTATAAATGTGTTATGTCCTGCTTTGGTATTCTGAAACGTTTTTGACAGCAACCGACGACGACTCCGTTGTGACGGTTAGTCCGGGAGGTAGCGTTGCAAACACAAAAGTCATAGTAAACCGGCTGACGTTGAAATGTATAGTTGATCTTATATGACTAATAAGTGAACCGACCGTCTGCTCAAGTAAGTGCTCAAGTCTTCTACAACCGTCATCAGCCACTCCCAGTAAAAAAAAAGACATAGTACGCCGGCTCAAACTTGTTTCATAAGTATTTGACATAATACTGAGCTGAAAAAAATCGTCTGCTGCATGGTGGAGGGGGGAACACGCGTCAGCTGCTCGCATGAATTTGTAAAAAAAATAGTTTACCCCTGCCGTAACCTTCCAATCCTAAACCCACCGCGGGTGCATCGCTGATGCGTGGTTCACATATTAGTCATTCAAGATCTATTGAAAAAGATGGCCATCGATCGGCATATTAATACTACCTAAAATGCATCAGTACCTCCCGGACTATTGCATGTCGAAACAATTGAATACTTGAATAGGTCAAAAGAATTAAAATGGGCTGGAGGTGTATTGTAAACATCAACTGCGCTCTGCGAGTGGATTTCATTTATTTTAATGATCTGAGTCGTAATCCCAAGCTAAGCAAACTTATGATATGGAAACTAGATAAAGGCTAATTTTATTTCATATTTTAGTAAAACTTTAATGTACTGAATATACCAATTTTAAAGGTTTAATATGAAGGCTATTCATTGGTTTAACTTTATCTTAATATTACGACTTAAACTTCACAAAAAGAAAGCTAGATATAGCGCCCATATTTTGAAAATATTGAAACAATTAACATTTTTTCACGAATAATGTTTAATAACATACTCGTATGTAAGTACATACTACTAAATTGACGAGGTATTTTTTTATAAGGAATAATAAAAATAAGCCAGATATCAAAGACTTCTATATAGAATTTGGAAGAATTTTAGCATTTCCAGTAAATAAAAATGCATTGACTTTGTAGTGCTGTGCACAATTTAATCAATGTTTATTTCAACAAAAATAGTTAAAGAATTACTCGCCAAAAGTCTCAACTGTTGAGCTTGACGACGTTTTTCCAAGATATCTTCATCATTGGCTGATTTAAGGATGCCCATAATATGACTTATCTGAGCTGCAGATATCTGAAATATGTATACCAACTCTGTAACCACTATAAAATTAGTATCATCATCATATTCTGTCACGAGATGTCCTCTGCTGAACTGGGCCTTTGTTTTTGACTTCGACAAAGAACAGTCTTGGATTTATAATAAATAATTTGTAATAAAACATACTTACTTCAAATATCATAACATTACACAGAAACTATCATAAATGAAAGTGATCCACAAAGTGACAGGTTTTTTTTTATAATGGATACATAATACGACCTTAATAGGAGCTTCCTAAAATTAAACATTAATTAATTGACCAATTGAAAAATGTAGCACCGCACTACGAATGTATAGGAATAGACCGCGACGACGGACGTCGTCGTCGTCAGCTGTCAAAAAAGAACAGAATTGCACTACTGTTGACAATCCGTATTTCGGTTCGACAGAACCAATTCTTGTTGTTTAGTAAAAAGGTTCAGTAGATAAAAAAATATTAGTTATGATTACTCACATATTTAGTAGAACTCATTCTTCGGACCCGATTGATAGCCTTCTTCTGACCTCTCCTATACTTATTCGATTCGATAGACTTCGCCTCACCAACCACCTGGTCTTCCAACACAAACCAATCCGTCACTGAGCCCCTTCGAGCCGTTCTTGCACTGGCCACTGCACTTCTTTTAACACTAAGAGCCCTCGATAGCTCCTTTTTAAAATCTTCACTTATTTCACTCACTTTGTTCGCTTGAACCACTCTCGGAGACTGCAGGGTACTGAAAGAAGAACTCTTTCTCTTCTCTTTTACAGGAATATCCTTATTAGATTTGGTGTATGGCTCGCAATCACTCAGATAAGTCTCACTGAACATTTCCACAGCTTTATCGAATTCGTCCAAGAGGTCTTGTACGGATTCTGTTTTGAAAATATTTGTGACAATGCCACTCGATGCTGAGGTGGCCGTTGATATACTAGAATTATTATTCGATGATTCTGATACTGGAAACTCTTTGATGCTCTTGAGGAAGACGCCGTCCTCGTTGTCGTAGTAAACATTCGAGAGATATTCAAGACTTTCGTTGGATGTCCACGCTTCTCCCATCGTCTCACTGCTATCAAACACGTAACCTCTTTTACCCTTGTACTGTTCGTCTTCCTCTTCTTCTATAGCTCTTGGCAAGAACTCGAAGCTTTTACTCCTCTTGTAAATAGGAACATGATTCTTATCCCGTTTCTCTATTTCCTTATTCCTGAAGAACCAGAAGCGTTTATTGCTCTTAAGTTCGTGTTCACTCTTGACGCTGCGTTTCGGTTCAAGCGGCAAGTGTCTGGGGACATCGTTTGACCTCTCGTCTTCGACTATGGTCTTCCATTTCGGTTTATCCTTGTCCTTGCTGAATAAGCTTATTCGAGAGAATCTGTCCCGAAAACTGAACGATTTCTTCAAGGGGGACACGCTTTCATCTTCGGAGGATGTAAGTTTCTCGGAGACCGGCGAGTCAGGGATGACGGGGAGACATGATGAGAGGATACCTGCGGGTTTGGCGACGATCAGGTCTGTGGGGCGTCCTCTAACTGGCACGAGAGGTGGTGGCTTAAATCTGTCTGGCAAATCCCCAAGTAGACCACGTTCTATAAGCTGTAAGCTCTCCGTGTTAAGTTTTTTGAGGACCTCAGCTCTTCGAACAATGGGTCGCTTATCTTTGTCCATGGCGACGACGGCGTGCGTCATCACCGACTCGCGGTGTGTTTTCGACTGGCACCTCACGCGTGATATCTGTAAACTGATAAGCATTGATAACATTCTCTCCACTGAGTTTTGTTGGCGACGTTTCTTTACAAAACACATGATTTTGTGTTCGATTTTTGGTTTTCACTTCTGCAGTAATTATGTTGATATTTTAATAGCTCTACTATGTAGACATTTAAGTGATATTTCAAGTTGATAAATTATTATCAGACCTATTCTAAAAGTAACCTCATTATTTTAAATTAGAATAACCTATTTTTAAATAGTGCACTGATAAACGATCATTAAATTCAATCTACATTAATCTAAACTAGGTGATTGATTGATTGAACTGTAAACACACACACACACATGAAGGCAAAGGTGACATGATTTGTTATTAGCTATTTTTCATTTCAATCGTTTTTGTTCTCGTTCATCGCGTTCTCAAGTATTTACAATAGAAAGTACAAAAATATGTAAAAGGGAAGAGTGAATTTGGGCCCCAAAAAATCACTATTCACATAAGAATATTTAAAAATCAACTGTAGCACATAGAAATTAAGTCTCAAATCCTAAACTCAGGTAACATTTCATACAAAACAACCTTGATCTGGTACGATAGTTTAATCGATAAAAACACAACAACAGAATTTGTATCGAGTGTGCTATTGTTACTTTCTATCGAGTGAATCTGCGGTACAATTGAGCTCAAAGCTAATTGTTATTGTGTGAAAGTGTAATGTAGTCACGGTGTATGTAAAATCGGATATTTATGAGTGAAGCTGTTATGTTTTATGCTGGAGACTGTATGAATATCTTCTTAAGTCAATCTTCGTGATGCCTTCGAGCTAGGAATAAACTATAGCATTTTTGTGTAGCGTTGTTTGTGCTTATTTCGTGAGATACTGTTTTAAAACCTTTTTAATTGTTTTTTTTTTATTTTGGCACTAAGTCTTTTGCCGGCTCCCATCAGTAAAATAAATTACTTATGTCTTATTTATTTATGAGACTGAATACGGACTGAATCTTCTATTATAGTCTTGCGTTACGACTTATATTCCTATATATTATCTGACAGGCAAACAGTCCGTGGCAGTGCAATTATATTTAGCCTACATACAGTAATATAATTTAATATAAAAGTCAATTATTGTAACGAACATAAAGAATATTCCCACAGTTCATTGTGATTCGAAAGAGGAAGTGATATAATGGTGTTTTGTTACAAAATAATAACAGACACGCCGCGGCGCGGGCGCTCGGGCAGCGCGTCGCCGAGGAAACGATCCTCAATGGTGAGAAGCCCCAATCTGAATAGTGAGTATCCTACGGTACCTTGACTGGTACGTAATTGACGAATGCGCTTACGAGTTTTCTCCATAAGATTGGAGCAGAGCCTCTCGCAGCATACTCTTGGAACTAATTTCTCCCATATAAATTCAACGCAATGTTAGCGGTTTCTAAGTCTTGCGCCTAAACAAATATCG